>OU343216.1:30706090-30728315 GCA_910596185.1 Chrysanthemum makinoi | reverse complement strand
GCCAGACTTCTTCTCAAACCTGTTAACTTTTCAAAGAAGCATATCCATCTGCCACTTTATGTCCAACTCCTCCAAGTCCCACTAATCCACCTGATCAAAGTCCTCATGGGCCAGCTGTTGTTGAGGTTCACTATCAGCAACAAATGAGTAAAGCACATCCTCCACCACATTACTAGACTTTTACTTTCTTGAACCAGAAGAGGTGTATGTTGTGGTTACTGCTGATGATGAAGTGGGGCTTTTAGCATTGGACATCTTGGTGTTAGCACTTGTAGCACTAACAAATGCTGAATTTGTTGGAGTGAGAGAATAGCTGGAGTGACCCTTGATGTCAATTTCAAGAGTTCTGAGCTTATTGTATAAATCAACAAAGCTTAAGTATTCCAGGAAGAAGGTAGAGCCCGTAGGAACTTGGTGTTGCGCTTTAATCGTCGTTTGATCAGACGATTAAGCTGGCTCAAGATTTTATGAAATCTGTCATACCCCTTCTGTATGCCTTCCTCTTCAGAAATCTTAAACTCCTATGTTGGAATCACTCTAAACCTTAATTCAAGTGTTAGTGATTCATATGTAATAGTTAGCTTAATATGGCCTTTATGTTTGTTATTAAGCTAAGGCTTATGTAGAAGGCCCATAAGCCTTGGCCCAAGTCCAATAAGGAAAGAAAGGGACTAGGAGTGTTTCCCTAGCTCCCTCTCCTATAAATAGTCTTGTAATACCCTGACTTGAGGGTTGGTTGTTCAATTTACTCTTTCACTTCATGCATAACCTTTCTTTATTCATACACATAAGTGTTTGGTAGTTGTTCATCCGATCCTTTCTCTTCTATCTCTTCTATTGATGCTTGTGTTACAAATATGGGAACCTAACAAAGGGTATCATTCGCCATCTAGTTGGGTGAAACGGTTTGTTTTTGAAGTTTTCTTGTCTACTCGTAAGGTTCACGTTTTTTTCACTTTTATCATGCTAAAAGCCTTAATTTTTTCACTTTTAAATCCAAGATTCTTGTACTTTCAACATTTTTAGGTGTTAAAATATCAGTTTTTGGCAAAAAGATGAAACTTTACGTGTGTAGAAGTGTTTTTGAGCTTGATTTCATTCGTGTACCTCTTTCTACTCGTAAGGTGAAAAAGTGTTTTGGATCATCAAGTTTCATACTTTTGTGTTATTTTGGTGATATTGAAGCTATTTCATCATAAAAATCTGGTTTCTAAACACTTTTGGGCATAAAATCGCTTTTGGTATTTTCTACTCGTAAGGAAACCCTAAACTTACGCTGTAAGCTTTTTCTTGGTTTGATCTTCAGCTGTTTGGTTCACCTGCTGTTTTTTGCTTAGATAAGCCTGAAAACACTTCGACTTGGATATCGCTTACACCGTGATAGTGTAAAGGATTTTTGGGTTAAAACCTTATTTTACGATAAGCTTAAACTTACGCCAGAGAACTCTTTACTCTAAGATTTTTCTTACGCCTAAGCCTTGTCTTACGATAAGCTAATCCTACGCGATAAGTTTTCTACGCCTAACTTTCGCCACGCTTAATTTTAGTGTTACGCGTAGGTGGTGCTTTTACGCTTAAGCTCTTTCTACGCTGCACTCTTTCTACGCATAAGCTCTTTCTACAGTAAGCTACTTGTTCACGATAAGTCGGTTTTCTACGTCTAAGCACTTCTTCAACAAACAACAAGTTTCATTCGACTACAAAGATCCATCCACAACACAAGTATTAAAAAAAAAAATAATTGGCGGGAAAATTTAAGTAAAATTTAATTTTTCAGGGAGACTAAACGTTCAATTTTTACGCGAGATTCAAATTTTGGTCTAATTGTGAAAATTTTGGTCAAAAATTCAAATTTTTGGGCCCAAATTCAAATTTTTCGGGTAAAATTAGGCGTCAAAATTGTCATAACTCAAATTTTTCTTACAACCTTAGAATTGAATTTTATAGTGAAATTCAAATTTTGAGAGTCAAAACTTTTCAAAATTATTTTGAGGAAAGTGCAATTCACTATATCAACCTTCTCGTGTGCTATATCGACTTCGCGACCTTTTTCTTTGATTCTTCGCAGCAGAGAGACAGAGTGTTTAAATCAATGTATTCTCGATAAAGCATTTGTGGAATTGAAGAAGGATGCAGTGGAAATTAGAATTGCGCTTATATCGCTTAACAATTCCAAGCCGACATCATCAAATTCCCGATATTCCCAAGTCGTGCAAGGTGAAAGAGTTGATGTACATGAAAGGAATGCTCTAACGGACGTTGAGAATGTTGTGATTACTACAATCCGGTAATGCGGACAATAAGGTTGTAGCATTGGAAAAGCAGGATGACAGAGCGCAGATCCGAGAAGATATCATACTTAACTACTACACCGAGCCCAACCGGACGTAAGAACAAATGGTTGAGAAAGATATCTTACCCTCCTATGACACCGCTAATACGTAACGTATGGTCGAGGTACAACCCATCGTTGATCATATTCGACCGCAAATGCGACACAACATACCGCGGCAACATGAATTTAGTAATGAAGGAGAGGTTGACCGCTGTGTTGCACTATGTCCGCATAACCATCTCATGTCCGAGCCCTTATTTGTTAACAATTCAACTGAAACGTCAAATCAAACTCTTGAATCTGAAAACATTCTTCTCAAAAGACCATTGCTCAGTTTCATAAAGATTTTTCAAAACTAGAGGCACATTGCATCTCTCGTGAACTTAAATTACAAAACAAATCTTTTTCTTCTAACACAATGGTCGATTCAAATGAAGAAAGTAATCGTGTGGATACATTAGTAAAAGAAAATGAGCATTTAAAGGCTCAAATTTAAGCAAAGGGGCTTGCACATGTTGCTTTACAAAACAAACCGAGATGATTAATCGGAAGAGTGTGGATACTAAGTTTACAAAACCAACAATCTTGGGGAAATCGCCTTCAACCAATCGAAATCAATCGTGAGTTAGACAACCAACCGCTTAAATCAACGCTTCTAAATCTTCAAAACCACGGTTTGCCTCCCAAGTTGTTAAGAATAATCATTTGACAAATCCAGTCACTCCACATTCTTGGCCTAAGAAAATGCTTCGCTTCGCTAAACCTCGCTTCTATTAAATCTGCTTTAAACCTCTACAAGTAGTTGCACCCGCCCGCCTAGGATTAGTTCAACACAATGTCTAAATCGAGCATCAAAATTCAGAATTCATATGATATAAAGGACTTGCACAAGAACTATGATCTAGAAAAGGCTAGAAAAGGGCACTACCCAAAAGGATGGAATCTTAGGTTCACGATCTAGTGTGATGCCTTCTAGTGTGTTGCATAACACTGCTTGTAGTAGCAAACCAAAACCTAAGTTTAATCAACAAATTGTTAGAAATAAACCCATTGATCTAAACGTAAAATTTCAGAAACCTAATAGGTGGATCAATATAGGATACAGACTCTTCCCAAAAGAAGTTTCAACATCCCCTAGATCTAACCTTAGATGGACTCCAACGGGTAGAGTTTTCAACAATCGCTGGTCTTAGGTGGATTCCTACGTGCAAGATACTAAGTAGTTGCATCAAAACAAGTGTGAAACCCACAACATCCATCCCCAGGTAGGAAAGGAAATCATCAAAATTGCATGTTCAGGTGTCAAGAAGATTATTGACACTACATCTTTATGCTTCTAACATCCGAACCCGCTACACTTGGGGATCCATGCTTTCTTTCGACCCTTGTTCTTTCAGGTGAAAAATGTTTATGGCTTCTACTACAAAACAGAGGACCCGCTTCTCATCGTAAAATTTAATGATCCATCACCGCTCCACCATTGTACTTAATCGCCAAGAATTGGAAACATTGTTTGCTCTCCGTTAAAGATTCTGCCTAAAGACGGCTTCATGTATCAATGTTTTCGTTGCACAACCTCGATAATACTCTAATTTCTCATACATCCAATCACAACAACAACCGCTATCAGAAATGCACCTCCAATCAATCTCTCAAAATAGAAGAACAAAGTGTTTCCTACAACAATGTCACAACTGATGATCAACATAATGAACAGAGAAGTTTTATCACAGCTTGATTCTCACGAGATATTTATGGTACTTCACACTTGTTCATTAACTAACATACATGGTTTCGCTGCCTTCTTATACATGGAGCTCATTGCTCTTCAATTCATCATCAACATAATGAGTGTATGATTTCAATCATTGAAAACATTGAGGGGAGCGAGTGTGTAGGTGGTCATTGCTCTCTTTGTTCTTCTACATGCTTCTTGAAAAACCCAATGCCTTCTTGAATTTCTTCAATTAGGGGAAGAAATAAGACGATCTGTGGCTCAAATGTCTCACTTTGGTGTTATCATCTCAATTTCACGGGTGATCTTGTGTGAAGTTACCCAAATATGATGTTATGATGCCTCACACACGGTCTTGGTATCGCGTTATTTCATATTCACAAGTGATTAGTATTCCGAAAGACCACAAATATCTGTGGAAAGTCGTGATCATTTCGCCTTTCGTTGTTTGTTTGGTGTGATGCGCCTACATACGGAGAAGATCTTGTTGATTTATGGCATTTTACCCTCGAACGGATCTTCCACAATTAGTCGATTTTCTTTGTGTGGTTTACCGCTCATCTACTAATTTCACTCACAGATACCTCAAACCTTCAAAAGTTAGAGGAAATGTAGACTTCATCAAAGTTTCAAATCGCTAAAGATGCAGTTGTCGGCTTCAAATCTTCTTCACAATGGCTTCCGAAAGCATAATAAACTTGAAACCCGTCACAACCGCTTAAACTTCCCTCAAACCCCATCATCACCAATCAAGCCCCGCCTTACTCACAACAAATGGAAAAGCTATTTGCTCCGTTGTTTAGTGATGACATTGATGAACGCGGCTCCGTGTATCCAATGTTTCCCCAGACAACCCGGGATCATAATCCAATACCCGATACACCCGCCACAACAACTACGGTCAAGAAGCAACACCAGCTGACTCTACAACAACAGCTTGAACAAACCGTGATCCAACGACGAACCAAATTGGATGATGTTCTTAATGAAGTACCCCCACCTGTAGATTTTGATCCAAATGTGTTCTTTAACCCGTTCACAATGAAATTGTTGCACCCGATGTTGCGTAAATCATCTACAAGCCATTTGAATCCTCAAAATCTGCATAATGTATATCAACATCAACCTTCCACACATCGTTGGACTAAAGACCATCCCTCTAGAGAACATTATTGGTAACCCAATCAACCAAATCAGAACTAGACAACGCCTTCACACGTACGTGAACATTGCATTTATATTCTCACCGTCTGCAACTGCGGCCTAAAACATTAAAGACGAATGACAAAAGACAACCTGATTGAATCCATGCAAGAAGAACTCAACCAATTCAAACGCCTTGAAGTATTGAACTGTTGAAAGACCAACAGGGTCTTCGCCATTGGTCTAAAATGGATTTGGAAAAACAAATTGATGTCAAGGAAACGAATTAGAAACAAGTCACGCCCGTGGCTAAGGGTTATAGCAGAAGAGGGTATTGACTTTGAAGAATCATTCGCCCGCTGTTCGCCTTGAGGCCGCTCGATTTTACGGAATTTGCGGCTCACATGAACATCACGGCTCTTTCGTGATGGATGTCAAAACCGCTTTCTCAATGGACAACCGAAAGAAATGGTCTATGTTAGCCAAAAGATGATTCGCTTGATCCATAGTTCCCTAATCATGTCTACAAATCAAGAAAGCTCTCTATGGTCTCAAACAAGCCCCTCGGGCGTGGTACGATAAGTTATCATCCTTCCTTATTGCCAATAATTTTACAAAAGGTTCGGTCGACTTACACTCTTTTATACATTTTCACGAGGCTCACATCTTAATCGTTCAAATCTATGTGGATGACATCATTTTGGGTCAACACATTTAAAATATTCAAATGCTTTTGCAAAACTTATGACAAAACATTTTGAAATGTCAATGATGGGTGAACTCACATTCTTCCTTGGAATGCAAGTTCATCAATCACCCCGTGGTATTTTCTTGAGTCAGTCTAAATATGCCCTTGAATTGTTAAACAAATTTGGAATGCATAACTGTGACACCTATGCTACACCAATGGCTCATACCAAGAAGCTAGACGCTGATTTACATGGGAAATTTGTGGACCCTACCAAATACCGTAGTATCAATGGGTCTCTCTCGTATCTAATGTACTAAAGCGTAACCGAGTATTGTTTTTTCCGTGATATCTTTGTTCTCCCGTATCACGAGACCAACTGAAACCCACCTCTCTAAGGCTAAAAGAATCCTTCGATACATCAAGGGAACCATTAATTTGGGAATCTGGTATCCAAAGGATTCTGGTTTTTAACTAATCGCTTTTTCAGCATCATCACGAGGATGCTTAGATTCACGTAAAAGTACTTCAGAGCATTACAATTTCGTGATAAACTCGTGTCATGGCAATCGGGAAGGAGGATTGTACATCGCGCCCTCAACCGGCGTAAAATGTAGCCATGTTGGCGTGTTGTGCTCAAATCATTTGGATGAGAACATAACTCAAGGACTATGGTTACGATTTGACTGTAATCCCATGTACTACGCATAACGGAGTGCTATTGCGATCTCGCGGCAACTCAGCATAACATTCAAGTCAAAGCACATCGATCTTCATATCATTTCATCAAGGACCACGAGAACAGGTACCGTTGAATTATATTTTGTGGGTACAATACCACTGGCGGATCTACTCACCAAAGCATTAGCTCCCGCTAGGTTTACTCGAGTTGGTCCACCGGATTGGTATGTGTTTGACCTCAAGAGGAACCGATGAACTCTTAAAACATTCTTAAAAACCAATCAAACACCAAAACATCTTTTTGTAAATATTTTTCAAAAACAAAATACAAAATTATAAAATTAGATAAAACAACAAAAATATTCTTCTATCTATATTTCTTTTCACATTGCAAGTACAATTCTTCCGTCAACACTCAAATCTTTCAAAATTCAGTATTTTTTCGATCAAGTGTTGAGGGGGAGAAAGAACATATTTTTTCAATGTCATAAAAACCTTGTACTTGCATGTTACCTTATCCCGGTTGTTTCTTTAATAATGGTGGTCACTTTTCTGGTTTTTTGACACTCCTCAGACTAAAATTTATAAACTTTCTTTATTAAAAACTAACGGTTAGATTTTCATTTATGATCAATTTGGTGTTCTACGCATAAGCGTCTGAACACCTAATCAAGAATGGGTGTTTTTGGTGAAAAAGATAGTGTCAAAACGTTCAAATAACATCATTGAAACTATTTTGATCTTAAAAACACACCCAGATACACGAATTGATTGATATTGGGAATTAGGGTTTACGCGTGAAATTGGGTGTTTTCAAATGAGAACCTTTTTGGTTAAAAAGATAGTTGAGTGATGTTGTTCTTATGGTGAATTGATGGTAACTAGGCTCTAACAAACCCGTAAAACACTAATTGATCTTTAATTAGAAACTAGGGTTTAAGTTCATACGCATTTGGGTATTTTTGATTCACTCAAATTCTGATGTTAAAACTTGGATAGAAATACTCATAAGGCTTCTAGACCTCCCGTAATCATTTTGGTGCAATTTCTATGGCTAGATTACTTACTCGTGAAAAATTAAACCTTAGGTTTAGGTTTACGATAAGTGTTCTTACGCTGCGAACTGTAAATGTGTATTTATGATATGATCCCTGATGGTGATTGAATGTAGATGTTAATGATTGTGTTATGACTAATTTTTTCGTGTCTTCTACGCTTGAAAATTCTCAATCAAGGTTTCTAGCAACTACGATAAGGATCACCTTACGCGTAGAATGTTATGCGCGAAGAGCAATCTTACGCCGTAACTATTACGCCGTAAGGTTTTACATAAGGAACTACGCCGATCCCGTGAAGGATATGCGAAAATGGACCTCTACGCATAAGGTTGACTCTTACGAGTAAGCCTTACGCGTGAAGGTTTATATACGCCACGCGTAAGCTCCACGCATAAGGTCCCCTTTTCCTACGCTCAGTAAGTCAAGAACCCACGCGATAAGCTTGCTACGCTTATATCTTTTACCGCTTAAGCATAAGCTTGCCATTTCTACGCTTAAGCCTTGTTTAACCTTAATTATGAATTGTTACGCGTGCAAACTTGTAAATAAATAAATCATAACGCCATAAAACCAATAATGTCACTATAAGCTTAAATGTTTAACAAGTTGTGAATAATAAGTGAAAATATGGACTTTAAAAATTTAAGTTAATCAACTCACAAAACTTATCACGACGTCATTGGACTATTGGACAAACAAGTGACATTGGACTCAGAATAATCATCGACATATCACATTCAATAATTAGACAATATAACCATCTGTTGACTAACATAATGTCTTTTGATATGTTGGTTCTTTTGGCTAAATATCTTCGATCACGACATGGACGCTCAAATGTAGAATGTGGATGCACCAAATGTTCTCACCGTTGTTGATATCTTCCCTAATGGCTATCCGATGAAGATTGGAAAGAACAACCTTCGGTTTGACTTTGATACTCTCACCCGCCGAGTCCTCTTGCATGATAGAAGTGGACATTCTGAAGAACCATTCTAATCAGAATATGCTCACCAACTCGCCACGCTCCTGAGATCTACATACGCCAATTCCGCACACAATGAAGCGCATCAAAGGGCAAAATGCCGCGATCGTGACTCAATCACAAGCAAGTCACCATCACACTAGCGTACTTCGCGGTCTATTCTCCTCATTCCCGCATTGAACCAACCGAAAACAACGCTACACCTACCGAAGAGGTCGCTCGCAATTCATGATCGACGCCGTTATGACGGCTACAGTGGGTAATCACCAAGCACTCTTACGCTGATTCAAGAATATCCTCACCGAGAACCTCTTCATCATCATCATCACAAAATCTGCTTCGACGGATGGTGGTTATGAGCATCCCAAGCTCATGGAACTACAGATTTTCTGGGCTTTGGTCAACATGAAACATATCGAAGTTGAAGCTCTGATATGGGATGACATGGTGTCTTTCCTCAAAAGCGTAGGCACCAAGATCCCATACATCGATACAACAAAACCGCCGATCCAGAGCTCTTGGGTGAAATCCCGATATTCCCTTGAGACTCGATTCCACCCAAACAATCATTCCATTTTGTATGATCCTACACTCACAAATGATTCAAGGAATCTACAACAAAGAAACAGGGTGTTGTGCTATCGATCACCTTCTCTCGATGCAATCAAACAACTTTACTCATACAAAAGGTATCCGTAGCGCTTGATGAAGGTAAAGTTGGTTTTCTCGATGACAAGTCTTCTCGCACACCTTCTAGGAAAACTGTAAGAGGCAAGGTAAAGTGTTGCAAGCACTGAGATTCAACGAAAGTTCCCTAAGAGGAAACCCGCACTCAAAAAGAAAAGTTCCCCTAAGGAAGCCGCTCCTATTCCTATTCCCAAGTCCGAACCAAAGAAAGCTAGTCGATGAAGACTCGTAAAACACACGATACGATGAAGAAGTTTTCTACTCAAACTCCAATCATTGAAACCGAGAAAGTAGCAAAACCTCCAAGTCCCAAAGGTGACAAGGAAAGACTCTGCTTGAGCAAGAAGAAGAAGAAAGTTCGTATGAAGAGCAACTTGACAAAGATTACAGGAAAAGGTGAAAAATTTGAGACTCCAACACGCTATGTCAACAATTCAAACAAGAACAAATTCGTGGCTCGGAGGGTCAAGTGGTGCACTAACTACACCAAATTCCTCATGCGTTAATCAACCCGATAAGGAGCCGGTACCACCACCCACGCATCCACAACAACAAAGAATCGAGGAGACCATCACCTATGATTTTGAAGAACCGAAAAAGAAAAGTCCGAGAAAGAAAAGACTCGATGAAGAGGCGCAGCTCATGCCAAAGCAGAGGAAGAGGCCAAGAGGCGGCCGAAATAAAGGTTAAATCAACAAGATGACGGCGAAATATGATGATTTTCTTCTCATGTACCCAATTCGCCCAAGGAGAAAACTTCAACCTCCTAAGGACCCTAATCCCTCATGTCTCTTCATCATCGGATTCATCCTCTCACCTTCACCACCACCATCCGTGACGTAACAACCAAATCCACACCCAAATCTGTGGAAGAAGCCAACGAACTTTGGATTTCTTGAGCAAAGACAAGGATCATTAAAGCTGCCAAGGTGTTAGGAAGAAAGACGGCTTAACAAAAGTCAATTTTCTCACACTGTGTTCAGATCTTCATGACGAGAATGACATGATGTCACCAGGGAGTACATCGAGAAGTTCATGCAACGGGATCTTCAAGGGGAAATGAACGAGATGATCAAAGGTTACACTCATAAGTTCCTTCTTGACATCGCTCTGGTATGACAAAAGAAATGTACACCGCATAACTCTATCCGAATCTATTGCATTTGGCCAAGCAAACTATGAGATCAACACCTATGCAAGTGAACATCAATCCAGTTGATCCCATAATATTCTCGATGATGAATTGGTTTCCGTGCTAGTATCCCAAATAAAAACGACCGCAACATTTACTTCAACGAAAGTAAATTGTTTGCGACATCGAATACCAACTCAAATCAAAGATACGAGAAGAAGCTCAAAGGCCTAAACGCCCAAGAGACGTATGAAGACAAGGATAAGGATAAAATGACGAGCCTAAATGTCCAAAGTACCTGGAGAACCATCATCTATGCCACCACCACCCCAAGGACTTCACCACCAAGACGACTCCTCCTCCTCGCCATCTCACGACAAACCTCAGGACTCGAAGTTACCACCCCGCATGAGAGAAAACCGTGATCACTTTGAGTATACCGGTGGTGACGATGAGGAAGTCCCTGAGCCCCAACAACAACCCACCTCTCCCGCTTCAATAAAGAAACCATCATCCTCATCAAGGCCAAAGAAGAAGAAGAAGTCTCCTAAGGCTGATGTCGTCTCATGGCTAGATGAAGATGACACCGAGTGTGAATGGTTTTCTAAACTTGTTGATGCCACTCCCGCTCTCACTGATGATCCAGATATGGTAGAAGGTAGTACGTTGGAGCATGCTAAGTTATTGCAAGAAAAGTTTCATGTGAAGAAGATGACGAACTCAGAGTTGAGACGAATCAAGAATTAAGCCTTTCAACTACTCAAAGACAGCTCGGAAAGTGCAATTGAAGTCGAATATCACCTTGAAAACATAGGACGAGCCATGTCTACCAACATTGATTGGCTCAACCTCAAGCAAACATTGACTTCACCAAACGAGACAACCCTCCATACTACACCGACCGCTCCACACCACTACCAACAATTGGCCACAACCAGATCAACCTAGGATTCCATTTCGCTACTTCTTCAACAAAGATTTGGAATTTCTTCTACATGGAAGCGATGGTACAAAGAAATACGCTACATCACTTACACTTCCCTTTCCCAAGCAGCCTATATACTCCAACCGCATAGCCATCAAGAAAAGGCTACCCACATGTTTTCCAACAATGGAACAAGATGACATTGATGCAATGTAAGGGATTCATCATTGGCCGTAATACAAATCTACTTCAAGAGCGCCGTGTTCGAAAGTCTCAACATGAAGTGTACAAGGATAAAGGGATCATTGCCATTAAGCATGTCACCCTTTCGTCTAAAGGGGATTACACCTTCCTCAAGTCTATCGTGGTCAAAAGACAAGACGAAAGGGACTATGAATTTTGTGAAGCGGACTCGTAACTTGTCTCTCAACGACATTGAAGATCTCAGATCTTGCTAAAGTACGGGAAGAATGAGACATTTCTAATCGAAATTCAACGTGAATACATCAAGTCCTTGCTCATCTTCTTCGTACATAGTGATCCAGAACGTGTTGAAGATTTACAACTTGCCGTTGAATCATATCGAATTCGTCAACTTCACCAGACCTAGAAATACCCGACATCAACCAAATTACAATATACTCAAAGAAACCATTCCGTGAGTAGCCGCCGAACTACAACGTGAATCGCTTGATGGCGTGTAGAGATCTTCACAAGTTTGGGGATCACACATTGAAGAAGGTCAGGGATGGATTGGCTTATAGGTTAAAGGAGATACACGCAGGCATTGAGTCTCCAAAGTGATGGAATTCTCAGGACAGATGGGATGTTAAGAGGATCATCACAAGGATCGATGAAAGGTTGTACGTATGGATCGGGCCGTAACTCGAGAGCTTCGAGGGTGGTCGCCCCTGTTTATCGTAATGTGCCATCAACTCGTCGCATTCATGGAAAGATTGATGGACTACCGTACCCTTAAACCTGTCTTCAATTTCATATTAATTTGGATGTGTGATTTTATAATGAAAATGGTATGTGCACACATAACAGTGTACAACCCGTACTTGTAATGAAAGGATCATGTGGTACGCTTCAGTGCCACAATCCTTATAAAAGGAGCAAAAGCTTCTTACTTTTGAGAAAACTTATCAAACCGTTCACTTTTCAAAGGTTTTGCTCAAAAGAACAAGTACTTCCCCTTATGTTTTTCAAAACCTCAACCGTTTATATCACTTGTTGAGGGGGAGTATTTGATCAAAAACTTTGTTCACATATTGTTCTTTGGTGTAATCTTCCCACAAAACTCAAAATGGTCATATTTATTCTCAACATTTCTTCAAAAATAACATTTATATGCCATTTTTGAGGGGAGAAAATTATGTGATAAGAAATATGTTGTGTTTTGCTATTGAATCCTCGTGTGAAAAGACTCAACCCATGAATTGATTGAACCAACAAATATACATTGAAAAGATTTGTCTTCCAAGACTTATCCAAGTAAATTGTACCTATTCGAGAAACTCTTGATAGACATGAACTTTGACGGTTTTGACAACCTTTCGGGGTTGTCCACATCTTCAAGGTAGTTATTAGAGCCAGTTGTCACCCAAAAATCACAATGTATCTCTTTAACTATGCAATGTAATCGTGTCTCGCAAGGGATTGTCTATCTTGAGTTGATCAATTCAAAAAAGTGCGCTTCTTTCCTCACCTGTAGATTGTCAAAACTCTTAGCACATGTCAGGGGAGTATTTTCAAAATCTAAAACTCTTGAAGTGTTCAAACATGTTTTTCATTCACAAACACTTCTAGAGATTTTCATGAAAAATGGTTTTATGGCAAAGGAGTTAGGTATTAAGGTTAGGAATAACCTTCCTATGATCCGCCAGAGCCGGAGGGATCTACCCAAGGACACTACCAATAGTTAGAATTAGAAGTCCTTAGGTATGATTATAAAAAGGAGAAAATGATAATCTAAGAAAGAAGGAGTTGAAGAATTAAAAAGAAAAGCAATGAAAAGGGTGAAAAGAAATAGCCCCCCAGATTATTCAACTTAGGCGTACACCGGGTTCAACTCATATACTACCGTTGTCACTTTATGACGCCGTATTGAAGATTAAAAGTCGCCATGGACCCAAAGGACGATGCACTAAACCTTCTTAGCCACTCAAGTTTCTCTCAACGGAAGCTTGTTTCATTCTCACAGAGAACCCTACGAAACTATCACTTTCATAGAGATTGCTGGTATTGAAGAAGGAGACCCTATCCCTAGTCTCCGCTCAGGAAAACCAAAACGCACTATTGAGTCTAGAGCCATGAGATTCATCAAAAGATCTCATAGGTACACTTGACATTTCATCACTTGTTGTTCAAACAATAAGAACAACAAAGGGTAATGCTATCGAGTCCAACACGATCCCTAGAATCTTTGAGAACATATTTATGAGAGGTTCACATTGTGATCCTCGCTGATTGAATGGAAACTCCCCGCCAGGTCAAGATCAAACAGCCCTGACAAAGGTCACTTGTAACTCCCCATGGATTACGCTTTAGTGTGTCTCAAACGGCTCCATAGTGGAGGTGATGCTTCTGTACTCGCCGACTCATCTCGAATCAGAGGTGTACTTAGGTACATCGCTATCTCACTTGTGGGACTCAGCTCAGAACGGCCTTGTAAGAATTAGAGTTGTGTTTTCACACTATGCTGTTAACACTCTCGAAGTTCAAACTTGTAAGTGCCGGAATCCGCTTACTACTAACCTTTCTTATGTTTTCTTTTTTCTGAAGCTCGGTGCGGATCGATCGCGGCATATTCTTCACATGCTCATACCAACAAATGGAAGTTCTCTCAAAAGGCAACACAAAGTCAGAATGATTCTTCATCAAATCAAAGAATCTACAAAGTTAAAGACTAAGAGAACTTCATCGATCAGAATCCAATGTCAAAGAGCTGCGAGAATGTTAAATAATGGAGACACCGGAGCAACTTAATCCACCTCGATGCGCATAACAACAACATACTATCACTACCATCACAAAGAACAAAGATGACGCCAGAACAAATTCAAAGGAAACAATTTCTCTAGATTTGTTCGAATCAAGGCAATCCTTCTCACAAGAAAGAAGAATATCGTAAGACGCCAAAGCTACTATTACATCAAGACTACATCGCTTATCACTCTTTCATTCATCACCAACACTTATGGGGAGATTGTTGGAATCACTCCTAAACATTAATTCAAGTGTTAGTGATTCATATGTAATAGTTAGCTTAATATGGCCTTTATGTTTGTTATTAAGCTAAGGCTTATGTAGAAGGTGCATAAGCCTTGGCCCAAGTCCAATAAGGAAAGGAAGCGGACTAGAGTGTTGCCCTAGTTCCCTCCTATAAATAGTCTTGTAATACCCTCACTTGAGGGTTGGTTGTTCAATTTACTCTTTCACTTCACGCATAACCTTTCTTTATTCATACGCATAAGTGTTTGGTAGTTGTTCATCTGATCCTTTCTCTTCTATCTCTTCTATTGATGCTTGTGTTACTAATATGGGAACCTAACATCCTGAAACTCCTGCTTGAGCATTGTCTTTCTCATCTTCTTGGATTTTTCGTTACCTCCAAACCTTGCCTTGATTGCCCTCCAGATTTCCTTTGCATCATCAAGGTGATGAAAATCACCCTTATGGTTATCTGGAAGAGCTTGGAGCAAGATAGCCCTTGCCTTAGTTTCCCTCTGAAGTGCAATATGTTCTTCAGTCGTTGTTGCTGGAAGAATTATCACATTCCCTAGAGTATCTCTTCCAGTCTTCTTCTTACTGTTACCTTTCAGGACAATCTTCCAGATATGGTAGTCACTATTGGTAATCCAATTTTCCATCTTCATTGCCCAAATTTCATATTCATCATTTTTAAGATAGGGAAACTTAGCATTGTTGGTTGACATGGTGGTGGTAACAATCTGCTGAACTGCTTGAGTCTTAGTGCGCTTCCTCAGTCGCTCCTTTCTTATCACTTTCTTCATCAGACATTGTTAGAGATTTTTAGGGTTTTGAGAGAGTATATTTATCTTCTTTGAGATATTCTCACCAGGCTCTGATACCACTTGTTGGATCCGTCCTAGATAGATCTTTTCGAGCCTTATTGAAACAGATAGAGTACATGTGTAATCACAAGCAAACTATAGAGAACCTCTAATAAACTTATGTTCACGCGGAATATGAACACAAGAGTTAAAGAACATAATAACAACTAAACTTTTGATCCTCTATGAATCTATAGTAATTCACAAATAATGTTTTCAAAAGCCGCATATAACTCTCATAGCCCATAGTTTCTTTTTATACTATAAGAAACCCTAATACCGCTTACAAAACGTGTAAAAGATATGCATTATCTCTTCCTAAAATAACTCATGTATATCCTAACTAATTACTAATAATACGGATACTATTATCCGCTATAAAACAAGACTATCAATACTTGTGTCGTGGTTTTGTGTTCCTTTACTCTTTATCTCTTTGCATTATTCATGTATATGTCTATCTATCAATATCTAACACACGATCTAAATGGATTGACATAAGTCGATCTCAATACTTTAAAACAAAGTTTTAATCGGCAAAACTATTCAACTCCGCCTTCTAGTTTTTCACAATTGACATCAGAGCTTCGTTACCAAGTTTCTTTGAGTATAGTGTAATTTAAAAACTTGATACGAACCGTGTATGTTTGAAAACTACAAAGAAGGAAATTTCTTAAAACAAAAACTATGTTTCAAGATTTTTTTTATCATTGGATGTTGTTAGATGCTATCGTCGAGTTTATATTACATTTCATTTTATTTCTATATTAAAAAATGAACCAATTTTACTTGTCATTTTGTTTAGTAGATCCTAAAATAAGCAGGCCATCAAGATTCTTCGGTAATAAGATAACTTTCCCCAAAATGTTTTCCAAACCTATTACCTAGTAGATCTCGAAGAACCTGGAGTTGTCCATTGATAATTCCCTTCAAAAGGACACTCAAATTACAATAGAGATATCACTTTCATAAGACTTATATCTAAGTGATATTAGTAATCATGTGTGTGCTTGATCTATACGTGTTACTAATTGGAAATTATGTGTTTATTTTTTATCATATAAATATCTAACTATATTTATATGATATACGTGGTGTTCTTAGAGAACTTTGTGCTTACGTGTCATCGTCCATCTAAACATAGGTGTGTCAATATGTGTTGTCTAAACCTAATCTCTAAAACTCTAATCTTTCTAAACACAAATAAAACAAAACACAAATTTCAAAAACTCCTACGTCAAACCCCCTCTACAACAAATCCTATTTTTCAAATCTTCCACTTTCAAAATTATCACACACTCACAACTTCATCCTATTCATCATCTCATTTTGAGAAATCAAATACAAGGAAGAACTTCGTTACCATGGTCTACATCGCTCTTGTGATCATTGTCATCTCGCTCATCGCCCTCGCTTACCCCATGATCAAATTTTCGCATGGAGACATGTTTTTTGTTTTGTTAATCTACGTTTGTATCATCAATCCGATCTCTTGTATTGCTTTAAGTATTGAAATGAAATATAAATCATGCCTAAGTTATCTCATCTTATTTCCACGTAATATGCTTTTAGTTTTTTCTCTCACAACGCGCACTCAAAAGCTTGATGTTTTTAAAACCATTAATTTTTAGTTCAAAAAATCACACTAGCTAAAACATATTTATTTTGTCACCTCTGTAGGTCTCCCGGATCCCTGGATCTTAACTGGTCGGATCCCTTTTCAAAAGGAACCGGCGGAAATGGAAGCACAAATGACAGAATATTTATGAAACTCATACACTATTCTCCTTTGCCTACACAACACCGTAATATCACCCTAAAAATCATTTTATGGAAACTTGCTATATTAAGTGGCTTCACTAAGTGATGAAGAGTGAATTGAAAATATAGGGTTATCATTGTTAATAAAATAGAACAAGATAATAAAAACATCAGGAGATCCTATCTTGTCACTTTGCTATAATCTAAAACTGTGATTATGAATGCTTAAAAGTGTCAGCAATCAAAAACATTCGTATTCTCGAAGCAATCAAAACTATGTATTAACATACTTATGTAAACATTCATCCCATGTCCATAGGTCTCAACATGTCACATGAGTATGACTTCGATCATCAACTCACTTATGTCCACATTCCAAACATCTCTCTTGAACCAAACACTCCCAGCAATCATGTTCGTGGGTTTAATTCTTCAAACTCGTTTCTTTCATGAAGGATGTGTTGTTGACTCACCTCTAATCTTTGAAGAAGGTATCAATACTTCATTCCGGGCCATAGGACTAGAGGGTCTTCTCACTATCAACGAGAGAATTCCACAGATGTTTTTAGAATTCTTCCATCAAGTTGAGCTCGTTCGTGACGAATATCATTCTCTATCACTATGGTTTTTGATCAAAAACCAATATTTTGTTCTAACTCTTGAGCAGTTTGCTCACATTCTCTGAATTCCAAATTATGGACAATGTGCTTTCACTGAAGATTGGTCCCTTGATTCTCTCTTCAACTATCGTGAAGAAAATAGTCCAGGTTGTTCATACATACCCTCTCCACAAGAACTCACTCATCTTCTACCTATTTACTCAATGTTCCAACTATCCAAATCCAACCAAAATTGTCTTTTATAAACATTCATAAAAGTAATACTAATGATGCACTATATGATTTAAAGGAATACTAGTAACTTAATTTACTTTAACACATAGAACGCCGGCTGTGAACATTCTTATCTAAATAGGTTGCACCTGTATTTGGTTCTAGAATGACACCTATAACAGTAACAATTCATAAAGGATTATCTACAGACCAAAAACACCTAACCACGTTTACCTTCAGGGAGCAATTATTGAGATACTGGAATAAGGGACTTTTCTAATGATTCGTGAACGATACATTAAAATGAATTAAAATAACTTATCCGAATTTTGGCAGCAAAAGTAACACATCAATTCGTTAATTCTTTATTATGTTTAAGCATTTTATGATTCAATTTATTGCCTTATCATAGTGCTCACTTTCGTTATATCTCCGACAACCTTTCCATCGAAATTTAAAGTTAGATACTAAACTTATTTTTAAAACATTAAGTTCTCTAAGCAGCAAATAATAATTAATCTCAACTGTACATCCAAACACCTTCTTAGTCACATTAATAGATTTAGATAAGGGCACTTAGTAAGGAAGAATTACCGATCTTGAATGCGTTTCTCTCTTGACTATAAATGTCAACTCATCCACCCATACATGTACTTTTTGTTACCAAATTTCAAAGAACATAACCCATATCCAAACAACAAATATAACATATATTTAAAACCAATAAACCATAAATATTATAAAATAAATAATTAGGCTTAGATATATAAATGGGACAGAGTTGAAAATATCTGAATTCCGCAACGGTCAGGATATTATCGTCATCGCCTACAGAAAGATAAAAGGTTTAGGTTCATGTATAGAATAGCGTCACCAGTCAACGAACATGGCCCCATAGAATATATCAAAAATCGGTTCCGATTTATTTATTGCATACCACACGTGCGAAGGTTGTTGAGGCTAGTGATTCTTGCACGCTACATCCTTCCCGCTATGCAAAGAAGACATCATATTCGGCGATCATCACAACCAAGTAAAAACGCCATGTGTACCATAACAGGGCATAGGAAAAAAAGCTTGAAATTGAAACAACAGATAGTGGGACAACCCCAAAACATCTAAAAAGCATACATGTGCATATGTAGAGATACGAAGAGTCTCAAATTTAGCCCAACCAACCAACTCTCATCATAGCCTATTATCTCTAAAAATACTACAGTGAAACAATGAGGCTCAGATAGGCACGGGCACGAAAAACAGGACATGCCCGCCATGGCTGCAAACATAGCACGTTGCCCCGCCAAGATACGGAAGGGGTCAATATTTTTCGAACCCACGAAAATTCATCACAGCCTTTTATCCTCATGCACGTAGCAGTAGACAAGAAAGCAATCCCACGCTTCTTATAGATCAAGCAATACGGGTGCTATTTGGAGGCTCTGCCAGTTAAGGTCCAAAAAAAGTTTTTACATCCGCCATAAATAATATATTTTAAAGGATATGGACAACTCGAATCTCGGCCAATCTTCCGTAAAATGAATTGGCTAAGCCTATAAACCGTTAGCATTTTTTTGGGTTAATCTTTCAGCTTCTTTCTAAACCGAAAGTAAATGAGACCCAATAAAATGATTTCACCCATGTTCATAAGATTTAGCCAAACACATCAACCAAACATATTTACCTCAAGTATATCACACAAAGAAAAAACAGCCATTTTTTAAAAACAAACCATCGTCACACACCCCTGACGATCGCCGCATGTCGCCGACAAAGGGTACAAAGGGACTGCAGTTATCAAAGGATGATTGTTTTTGGGTGTATACCAATTTGGTTTGTTGACTGTGTTTCTTTAGGTGTAGAAGTGTGAAGAAGAACAAAGAAGTGAGGAGGAGGGTCGGGCCAGGGCAAAAGTTTACCCGGTAGTCCCGAAAAAAAAGAATAAATTGCACTGTTCATAAGGATGCCCGCGAGATTAATTCATGCCTTGCCTATGCACGTGGAGGTTGCTGACGCAAGCGTTTTTCGCAGTCAGCCATCCTTCCACTATCCGTAGTAAAAGGACAGAGTTGAAGGATCATGACAACCAACTAAAACTCGACTTATAGCTTTCATGAAGTCAGTAAATATGATGACGTACCGTTGACCTAAAAAGGGTCTCTGCTCCGAATATACTACGTGATACATACAAATACAATCTTGTGTTGGTGCAACCTTTAGGACGCCTCGCCATGAGATGACTGATCTCAGATATTCCGAACCCTTTGAAACATATGACATCCTTGTTGCCTTGCCGACATACCGGTGTCATTATGATTGCCCAAATAAGTAAAAAACATTGACTAACAGGATGCTTGTGGCAACTTACCAATGGAAGATCAAAACCCTAATAGATTCACGTTCCGTGTCCAAGGTAGTTTGTTTCTAGAATGTAATCACGTGTAACTTTGTGAGATTAGCATTAGCTAATAACCAAAAGATAACAGGTAATAACCAAAAGTTAACGGAAAAAAAGGCCAAACTTAGCCTAATCAAAGCCTAATATTTTTTGTTCAAATAAATTGGCCGGCCGCACAACACACCCGGGGTTGGGTTTAGGGCTTTGTCATCACATCCTCCTCCGTCCAAAGAAGACATCATACTTAAAGAATCACCGTGAGCCAAGTAAAACATGCCATACAGTACTGATAACAGTTGTAAAAAGAAAAGTTCCCAAACTATAACAAACAGTTGCATTTGACTCGTCGTAATTTATGATGTCAAAAATAATACATGTTAGGAATTAGAAATTCCTGTAAAGAGTCGGTCACCTCAAGTATATGTCAATCTTAAAAGCTCAGAGTCATGGTAATATTTAGTTAAGTAGTATTTAGTTAAGTAACACCGGAGGACTGGACTGCCCTTTACCCAATGTGTATGCCCATCCACACCTGCTGTGTGGCGTTTTATGTAAGACTATAAATACTCTCTACCTCCCAAGGTAGAGAGTTGGAGCTCATAATAATATCTTTCACTTTCTCTCACTAAGTTCTCTAAACCTCTAACTTTCTCTCTCTAGAATTCCATCTATATGCTACCTTGTGTTAATGTTATGATATGTATGTGAAAAGTTATATCTTACAATTGGTATCAAGAGCCATGGTTAGATCATATCTTACACATCTTTGGATTTCTAGTGGTTTTTAGGTGGTTTTTGAGTTTGAAAAAGTTTAGTGGTTTTTGCATCATTTGATTGATTTCTAGTGTTAAAGTTTCAATTTTGGTTGTACTTTTGTGTTTAGAATCATCACAAGTGTTTAGGTTTTGATCTAGAAGGTTTGAATCATAGTGGTTGGGTTGTTTTTTGATTGAAAAGTGGTGTTTATATGTTTTTCATGCTAGCGACTGTTTAATGAAAAGTTTCTTCAGAGCTTAATTTGCTTCACATTTTTGTAGCGAAGTTAGTGCCTGGAGCCATGCTCTACCTAGCTGCATTTACAGACAAGTAGTGGACCTCCACCACGGTAGCTTTATTGCAGCTGTACTCTGGTTCAGAAGGAAGTTGCTCTTTAGCTACTTTGTATTCCTAGCTTACTCGAGTAGCGATTGTCGCCAAAATTTCGCTTACTTGAGGTTAGCGAAGTTACTACTAGCTTAATTTGCATTTGTCTAGCTTACTGGGACTCTAGCTTGACTTAGTGGTGTAGCGTAATTAAGCCGCTAGCTTATTAGTGCATTATCTTCTAGCCACTTAGTGCATTATCTTCTAGCTTACTCTTAGTGCATTATCTTCTAGCTTACTTGAGTGATTGTTTACTGCTTTCCTTGATTTAGCAGTAAAACTCGTGAAAGAACCTTATTTCCTGGCTAACATATGAGTTATAAAATCCTATAAATCAGAACATGTCTACCAACGCCTTACATGCCATTCCATCGCGTTTCTAGGATGTTCAAGCAAATGGGCTCGAGCATGGCCCCACCCATGCTTGACAGAACTCGACTACCATTCTGGGCTCAACGAACCGACAACCGCCTTTGGGAAGGAAATGGTGTCAACATTCTCAAATCCATCGGATGAAGGACCATATCGAGTTGAGACTAACTAGAGACATACTTGATAATTAATGAAGATGGTAATTCCTTTTACGAATGGACGCACCTAAAATGTATGATGAGCTTGAGGATAAGGGAGAAAAAGAGATTCATG
>OU343216.1:30692926-30705990 GCA_910596185.1 Chrysanthemum makinoi | reverse complement strand
CACCCAACTTGGTTGATTTTTCATTGATTCATTATTGGATCAATTCAAGTGAAACTTTGGGCTTAACAACTTCAATTGGTCAAGAGTTGAAATATGATTTTTGTAGATTTTTAGTAATTTTGTAAAAGCTCTAAATCAGCTTGTCAAATAGGTCTAAAGTGCCCTTACTTGACTCGATATACTGAGTGTGCAGTTTTTGTCAGAGTTCTCCACAAGCTCATTAGAGCTTGTCCTAGGCCCACATTTGGTTTACAAGTCCCTTTCCAGGTCTAGTTTAGGATCCCACATCGGTTTTGAGTTTCATCTTATTTGAGTGGCTTGTTTTCAAGCTACAAAGTAGTAACTAAAAACCTTTTTGGCTTTAAGTGCAATTCACACTAGATTCTTGCATCCTGCTTTCCAGAGGTTTAGAATAGTTAATTTAGGTTGTTTTCAGGTAATTAGAGCATAATCTAGCTTCTGGGTTCATTTGGTGTCCATTGGTGGTCTTTGGCTTATTATTAAGTGCTTATTCATAAGCAGTTTGCACTGACTCTCATATCTTGCACACTAGTATATGTTTTTATATTTTTCTTAGACTTAGAATATAATTTTAGACTTTTTCTGAATTTTTCATAATTTTCCATTACTGTTTACTATTTTTCCTAATTTAAATCAGTTTTTAGGACTTTTTAATTAGCCTTTATTGCAATTAAATCAGAAAAACTTCAAAAAAATAAGTTTTCAATTTTCATAGGTTAAGATAAATATAAAAAGCAAAAAAATAATTTTTCCAGATTTTTCTTAGTTAAATTTGTAATTTTTAGCAATTTAATTAGTTTTAAATAGTTTTTAAATCATAGAAATTAGAATATAAATCAGAAAAATACAAAAATAGTTTTGAAAATTCTCTTTAGTTATTTTAGATTTTATAAAAATAGTTTCATAATTTTCCTCTTTATTTTCATAATTTTTAGTATTTTAATTTAGTTTTAAAAGTTAAAATTAGTTTTTAATTCAAATTTAATAAAGAAAAATCAAGAAAATCCAAATTTAAAAATAGTGATAGCGTTTATTTAATATAAGTTATCTTGTTAATTTTCTTTAATTTTTCCTTTGTCATTTAGTATCAATCATAACCTCTTTCGTTCAATATCACCGATCACTATACGTTTTGATATATCAGCATTTCGTTGGAACTCGACGGGAAACACTATACTCTCCCGGACTTAATTGCTTTGGTTCTAGACTGTCTGACTTTTATTACGGTTGACCATTCACAAGTGGTTGACTTGTGTAATAAACCTGACCGTTTGGGACCGAACCACGTACTCACAAGCAATTATATATACCAGTTTGAATGTTTATCCTGAACCATGTGTAACGAGCCTGCAACAAGAAACTTGAACTAAAACACTTCAAATATAAACCTTGGGCTACTGAATATAGTGAAAGCGACTTGAAAACATGGCATTATTCACAAACAATTGAATCCGCTAATTTAAAACTTGATCTTGAACCACTAAAATGAGCTTAAAGTAGCATATTGGTAATACGAGGGTATATTGGTAATTTGTGTAGCTTCCTTTTTTTTCTTTGCTACTTTAAAAAAACTCAAAACAAAAAATAAATAACGGCTTCCCTTCCATCCCTACTTTGCCCTTCCCATCCCATCCCCTTCCATTCTTTAAATTTTAGACTTGAGAACAGAGCAAAGATAAGCAATTTCACATACAAGTTCACGCTCCAAACTTGATTTCTTGCAATTGTACATGTCGTGGGACAGCCCCAATCATCTCTTATTTAACCACTCCTCCCAAGCATTACAAGTGCAATACCCGTGCGTTGCCCGGGTACACTTCGTTTATGTAACATTTGTATAAGCTAAGAAGTGTTCATATAAAAAATTTGAGAAACTAAATAATAATATAACAATTCAAACATTTACGGTTTGAGGTATTACAAAATTTTCATTGGTTAGCCGAATCTATCGCGAAAATATTCTATAGATTTAAAACACCCTTTTGGTGAAAATTTGTAGAATTAATTGCTAGTAGCTTAGTATACATAATGTTTCCAACACATTATTTGAACACCAAAAAACCCATCGTCCATAATCTTTTTCAAAATACAGATACGAATATGTCGACCATTACTTCAAACCAACACTCAAAATCGACAATAAATCAATGTCTGCACATACATGATACATGATAAAAGACAGACGATGATAATCTTTATGATTAGCAGTTGAATTATAAACAATAAATTTGTGATACATGAACATTACCTAGAATAAGATTATTTTTTAATTGTATTGAAAATAAAGTGTAGTGACTCCTCTAAACATGGTTGTACATAAGACACTCTTCCTTGAGGAGTGCTCGAAATTCTCGACTAAGCGATGTCAATCTGAAACAAAGATTCATAAAGAAAACATGTAAACGCGAGAATTAAAAGAAAGTGACGAGCATAATTTCATTTAGAAGCATTAAATGCAACATGAACAATGACTCTACAAAAGCTAAATATAAGTTGTTCTTTTAACTCTTTCTTATTTTTCTAAATTTGCCCGAGCCTAAAATAACATAACTAAACTAAACAATCAATTTAATATATAGTGCAACTAATCTAAATATGTAATAAGAAATAGTAACAGTAATTGCCTAGTAATAAGATTGTATATATACTTGATGCTTACCTTTTAAGAAACAACTGCATGATACATAATCACAAACGTATCACCTTTAAGTGTTATTACTTCATATTCTAAATAACTCACACGAATAAACATCTTTGGTTCTTGATGTATAAGAGGCAAAGCCGTATTATGTTGAACATAATATACGGGTTAAATAGTGTTTTAAATAAAATTAGAGTTGCCACTTTAATTCAAAGTTCAAAATTTTGTTCTTATCTTGTTATTCAGATTAATATAGACTTTTTAATTAAACATGTGATGCAATACTACAACCGTAGTTCTAAAATATAGGAGAAGTGGTGATGATAAGATTTAAGTTGAATTTGTACGGTGTAGATTATTTTACCAAATGATTCAACGATTTTAAGGCTATGCCATGTCAACATTAATTTTCTTTGCTTCGGCAACAATATATAGTTATAATAAGGTTACTATGCACAACTTTTGAGAAAATCCACCTGCTGAAGGAGAACCAGGGGCGAGCATCCAACAGCATTTTTTTTAACCCTTTTGTTTAAGATAATTTAATTTGTTAAACGCACTTTTCTTTTGCTGTAATAATATCTGATTACATTGTTTACATGCGGTACAACATCTCATAATCGCCATGAGAAACATTTACGAATTTTATTGGTAGGCGCTTTACGCATTCCCTTGCTTTAGTGGGTCTTGGTTTCTGAAACTCACCATTTAATTAGCAGTTCTACAACAATTGGAGGGATATATGATAATGGACGATGTTCTACACAATACATAAATTTATCATAAAAAGTTAGTTCAATAATGATTTAACAAATATGTTCGTGATTAACATCGATTTTACGATATTACACCGAGTCTATGCTACTTGGATCCTTCAAGGTTTTCAATTCTTATGCAGGATCTTAAGATTGTATGATCACGATTACGATCCTGATAACATGGTTTTTTGTATAACATATTCAATTTTAGATATTCATGTACTTTTTGATTATCTAATTAATAAGCTAATACAAATGCTAAATATGTGTTTATTATCTATATCTATACTACTTATAATAGAGGAATGCAATTCTCTCACATTAATTATTTTAAGATTTTCATATATAAAATTTTAAGCAAATACAATATTGAAATCATTATTTACAAGCATCTAAAGCACATATAAAACTAAAAACACACTACTCATATATTACAATTAATACACTATTTAAAACACCCATTCATTCAAAAATACATGTGAAAAAACATAATTTACAAGTAGTTGAAGCACAAATAAAATAAAAAAACGTTATTCAACACATACAATTAATACACAATTTAATTCACCCCTTCACCAAAATATACAACTATTTAACCACAATGTACAATCTAATTAAACTTCCAAAACATAAATCTGAATCAACAACCTAAAAATAACATTTGTTCGCCTAAAAATTTAGTCACAAAGTACCCGCCGCCGCATCGCGCGGGTACCCTGGCCTGCTAGTCTATTATAAGTTATAAACTGCTAAGTTAAAACTAAAGAATATAAGCTTAAGAGCATGTATTATGGTGGTTTGTGAAATATTTTATAAAATGTTGGAAAAGTGAATTAAACTTTAGGGGTTATTTGGTAAATTGTATGACTTGTCCTATAAGTTTGTTTGAAATTTGGTACTCCGTACTAAGTTATTTGATAACATTAGTTTTGCCTATAAATAGAGATTTGATAACATTAGTTTTCTTGTACCTTTTGAATAATAGTTTGGTATTTGTATTTGATACCATTGGAATTACAATTTGGTTTTGTATTTGGTTTAGTAATTGGAATAAAGCTTCAGCTTTGTTTGTCGAATTTGTTATTTGTTTCGTTTTTAATCACTAACATAAAAAGATGAAGAGATCTAAATATGTGCAAACCATAGTAAATGTATATTTCAAGCCTATCTGACGTGAATATGTTTAGAATTTTGAAAATGTCCAAAGTATTAATCTTTTGAAAGTGTTAGATTGTGTTTTATGGTTTGAAAAACTTTACAAATAAGTTTAAGTTTATCTATAGAGAACATAGGTTTATAATATGAAAATGTTTATAAATTAATGGTAACCCAATCTATTTGTCCTAAGCCGGGCCGGGGCAAGCAGGGAGGGTCTACCTCTTCGATTTTCAATCTTTGAGAGAAGCCCCTCGCTGGGGGGTTTG
This sequence comes from Chrysanthemum makinoi, assembly GCA_910596185.1. Lineage (NCBI taxonomy): Eukaryota > Viridiplantae > Streptophyta > Magnoliopsida > Asterales > Asteraceae > Chrysanthemum > Chrysanthemum makinoi. The sequence goes on along the minus strand of OU343216.1, from coordinate 30,701,146 downwards.
GGGGACTGCCCGCCCTATGACCTACAACTCAAAATGAGCCTTGCGACGAGACGTGGACATTCCCCATGTTGCGGTTCCCTCCGGTCTTTTCTGGGGCTGGGTTAGGGGAGCTTCTACTACTATCGGTTATCTAACTCTCAAGAAATCGGGAGTTTTGTCTTGAAATCAGTGGCGTTGTGGTGTTTAAAGGATCTAATTACGAAAAAAGAAAGTAGTGAGGGAAAAACCCTCTACTCGAGTAAGAGAACCGAAAGTTTCAGGGCAGTAAAGCCCGTTAGTAAAGGAGTGAACCCGGAGATTCGTCAATCAACTCTTTCATTTGGAAACGAAGAAAAAGATCCGGATTGTCGGGGCAAGGGATGTTTTAATTGTATAAACCTTTGATGCCCTAATTAAACAAACACCACTTAAGTTTAGAAGGTTTTCAGCGAGAGATTAAGTATCGTTTTTAGGCCCATCATCCGTTACTTTAGAAGAGAGATCAAGTTTTGTAATTATAAGAAGGGGCATTTACATAAATCCCCAACCAAACTTCAATAATTACATATTTTCCCAAAGCATGCTTTAATAACATTGTACATCATGCATTACAAACTTGTGTTTTTGAGAAATATGTACTTTTTGAAGTTTCCTTGGGTATACATGAAATTCCTCCTTATAAGAAAAAAACACGCAAGAACCATAAATATTAATTTATCATTAATTGAACAATACTCGTAGAAGTCGAACAAACTTTTAGTCGACAAAGAGAAAAACACGGTGTTCATAAATAAGGCACTCTCCACGCATATACAGATTTCAAGAGAACGGAGATGATCTTGAAATCGTCACTTGGAGATGTTCCGGAGGAATTGATCCACCATATACAATCATTGTTGCCCTTAAAAGATGCAGCTCGCACCTGCACGTTGTCCAAGTCATGGCTACACGCTTGGTTAACAATCCCTAACCTCAAATTTCCTTTTAAATGTATCTCGCACGTAGAGTACAATAACTTTCTGGACCATACTCTACAAAGGTATCGAAGCAACAACATACCCATCCAAAGTTTTCATCTTGGAGTAGCAATTACCAATGAAGAAACCACTTCTCTTGCAGAAAACTGGATTCGTCATGTATCTAATCCCAAAACTTGTCTCAAGGAACTTTCACTTGACATGGTTTATATGGGTTTAGACTGTTCAGTTACATTGCCACTTGAGATATTCTCCGGTGAGAACCTCAAGTCAATAACTGTAACAACTAAATTTAGTGGTGACATCAAGTTTTACAATTCCCTTCGTAGCAATCATGTGATGATTAAGTGTGTCTCTTTACGTGTACTCGACTTAAATCGTGTCTCCATTACCAATAAGGAACTTGCTAACTTATTGTCTACTTGTAAACTGCTTGAGAAAATTAGCCTCTTTTGTTGCAAACACTTGAAGACCATTAAGGTTAAAAACCTTGCTTTTCTTCATGAACTGAAAATACATTTACTAGACCCAAACCATATGTTGGAGATCACTGGTGTCCCAGTTCTCCGCATGTTTGATTACTGCCTCTCAAGGTTTGCCGCCCGAATAAGTAAGCCTATGCCATTTCAAATAATGGATTCATTAGGAAGCGTGACACAACTAATTATCGGCCATTTGCTCATGGACGATGGTTTTTTCAACACTATAAAATCAAAACTTCCTTTACTCGAGAGTTTGACCCTTAGAACTGAGAAGCTGGAGGTGGAAAACTGCGTTATCTCAAGTGTTTCGCTTAAGAGGTTGAACCTGGAATTCTACACAAGTAAGCAATTTGTCATTACAGTTTGCGCTCCAAAGTTGATTTCTTGCATTTGTAAATGTCGCGGGCCAGCCCCCTCATCTCGTTTGCAACCACTACTCCCGTGCATTTTACGGTTACAAGTTTCTAATAACGTTCAATCATAAGATCAGCCTGCTAATGGGGCCTCCAACAGGTTTTTCACCATTTTATTTAAGTTAATCTGATTTACGTACATTTTCTTTATTTGCAATAACATTTATAATGACAATATTTACATGTTCTACAAACATCTCATGATCCTTACTAAAGCCACGAGACAATCTAGAATTTTCATTGGTAATGAGGTTTTTTTTTTTGGGTGCAAAGGTGAAATATTTTATTAACTCCAAAATTTGTACAATGCTATATATACTCTGTTTTGGACAGAACCCAGAAACAGAGAACATTCCATCTACTATCACAACTATATCAGACAACAAGTATATCTGATAGTACATCATACTAACTGAAAGAAATCTATACATCCTGCATCATACTGAAACAAGTTCATCATTCTCAAACAAGCATTCTATTAGTCTTTTATAAGATTCACCTTAATATTGCACCATAACCATCTAGCTACATTTCCAAACTCTCTCCACCTTGATCATTCAACCTGCCACCACAATAACCAAGGCAGAAAGAGAGCTTGGTAATGAGGTTTACTTGTTCCCTGCTTTAGTTAGTTTTTACTTGGTCTTGGTTTCTGAATATACCATTCTGTTCAACTACCAACTGATAAATCGTTACTAAATATATGAAGGATAATGGATTTCAGCAGCGAATCATTCTAATTCTTCATAGTTAAAACTGTAGTGTCTTTCATAACTAACCATTTGCGTGTTTTCCTTTATGGATATTAAGTTGGCAATTCCTCTGTGCCATTCAACGTTAGTTTGGTGGATTAAGTTTTTCCGCTAAACTATCAATAAAATCTTTTCAAAATTGGAGGGGCTGTTTGATATACTGCTGATGTCAGTTTAGAGGTGACTGAATGCAGTTGATCAACTCACTGTAGGTTAGTTGTCATTCTGTAGTCCCACCGTGAATCGGATTCTTGTCAAACCACACTAATTTTTGTCTCCTTTGTTGTAAATTTATAGCTAGCATCTTGCCATTTGTGTCTGATACTCAACTGGTTTTATGCTACAGATTTCTCTTTATAATATTCAAGGCTAGTTAGTTAGTTTTGGTGGCGAAAGTTTTGCTGCTAAACTATCCATAAACTCTATTTACAATTGGAGGGGTGATCTGTTAACAAATGATGCTCTATTTACAAGTGACCGGATGCAGTTGATCAACTCACTGTACTTGGTCTCTCTTCTACAATAACGGATGACGGGCCTAAAAACAATACTTTATCTCTCGCTTTTAACCTTCTAAACTTAAGTGGTGTTTGTTTAAGCTTATATTTTTGGTTTAAACTTGGGAGTTTATAACTTATATAGATAATAAGCTCATATTTAGCGTTTGTATTAGCTTATTATAAACTCAAGTGATGTTCTATAGCCTATATTAGGAGTGAAGTGCTGCTCACGTTACAGCTACTGTGTAACTACACTACGAGAGTTTTCATTGATTCCTACAAACGGTTCGTGAGCACAGACGATTTGATGAGAGACCATTTAACCAAACATAGCAAATCATGTCATCAATATAAATAGATGGTTGGTGAAAAAAAAATTTGGGGTAAAAGATTGTTATATGGTTGGTGAAAATTGCTAACTATTGCATGTGCATTTGATTTGTCAAAAATAGGACGTTCTGTTCAGCTTGCATAGCAACACCAACAAACGAAACTAAACCAAACACAATTAACATATGCATAGTACGATAACGTGTGCTTTTATTCCATATAGAAACACATAACAAATCATCTGGTCAAGTTCATATATTTTCAGGATTCATTTCTATAGAATCCACAGTTACATATGTTCATAATCATAGGACTGTAATCAAGAAGAAATGAGCATTACCAATAGGCCGTTTTCATGCAGCAGCAGTTGGTTCAGCTGTAGATCGAGTTTCGAGTGTCTTCTCATATTCCTCAATAGATTTGAAGAGCTCCGAGAAGTTACCTTTGCCAAATCCTCCACAGCCTGCTTTTTGTTGCAACTTGCCTTCATCATCTTTCAGCATACAACCTACTCTCTGTATTATCTCTATGAATATGGTTGGCCTGTTTAAACAATTTCCATACCAAATTACAACAAACACCACAAATGGAGTCTGATTTGGGCCATGAACTGTTTCTGTTTGTAAAATTACTCATGGAAATGAAGACTCTTAAATATAACAAACTTCATATCTGGTAACTTTTTCCTTATAAATCATGTATCCACTACAGTATAAATCATTCAACAGAATCCTATGAACAACCGTCAGCAAACAGTTGAATCATTACAAATTTCATATTTGACTTTTTACCCCGTGCCATTGCACTGTGATGTGTGAGATTGTTTATCGCAAGAATCTTGTTTTGGAAATTTTAAGTTTCAATGCCCTCGCGTTACCATAGGTTCTAACTTCTACAAGGGTCAACTTTCAAACAACCCATATTTTGAAAAAAAAAATTGAAAAATTAGAAACAGAAAAGCATTCAACTATTCAAGTCAACTGATTCGAAATACCAAGGATTAGATGTTTACAAAGACTTGGCTTTTGTGACCCTCAAAATACAAAACAGATGGGAAGCTTGATATTGATTGCAGCAGATTTGTATATAAGGAGTTATGATTTGACTTTTCTCATGTTTATAGTCAAACTTTTAGCCTCTCAAGAGGATGATTACATTTGACGTAATTGGCATCGTGTCTTGAAAGTGATTTTGTAATTATTATGTTTTCAAGTAAATCACTTCTAGTGTTTTGAATTTGATTCTGATTATATGATCATTTAAGGGTAAAATAATAAATTTAGGAGAAGCTGAAACAAAACTATAGCTATACTTATCTGAGAATTTAGTGTCATGCATATCCTTAACCAAAAGCTCCAAACTCAAACAATTGATTATCATATATTATCACAATTTGTTTGTGATTATCTAATTCTAATAATCCCATCACATAACCATTTTAAAAAAAAGCAATGCTAAAGAGCAAACACACCCTTATGGCCTTATCCATTTTTATGTTTGGCATTCTTGTTATATTAGGAACTAGTCTTCTTTCTATGTACCACCTAACACGTGGTGTGTTCATTGTAACCAAATTAACCTAATTTCTTAATGCCATATCAATACAAGCAAGATACGAACCTAATTCAACAAAATCAAAGAATCAATACTAATAACTAATAAAAAATTTAAAAAGTAAATAACGTGAATATACCTATCACCAACAGGCTTAGTAAAAATCTGAAGCAAAGTCCCCTGATCATCTCGATCAACCAAAATCCCCAACTCCTCACACTCGTTAATCTGGTCATCACTCAACACATCACCAACTCGTTTCTTCAAATTCCGATAATACGTAGGGGGAGGAGCCGGCATAAACTCAAATCCACCAACACTACTCCTCTTCCTCATCTCTCTCAAAGTCCTAAATATATCCTCACTCGCCAACGCCAAATGCTGAACACCGGCCCCTTCATTATGCTCCAAATACGTCTGTATCTGGCTCTTCCTTTTAGTCCCATACACCGGCTCATTCATCGGAATCAACACATTCTCATTATTACACGCCAACACAACCGAATTCAATCCGCTCTCACTCGTCCCTACATCCTCCGCCGTAAACTCCGCAAACTCATGAAAACCAGTAAACGCCTTCACATAGTCCACCGCAGGCGCCAACTCCGGCACATTCCCTACAGCATGATCCAGCTTCCTTATTCCGTAATCCAGCTCCATAAACGACGACGTCTTCTCCACTTCTTCAAACAACGGCAAAAACTTAACATTCTTCTTCACATCATCACTCTTAAAACTAATATAACGCAAAACGACGTCGCCGTAAAGCTCGACTTCAGCCAAAACAACATCCTGATCACCACCAAACCTAACAGGACCAAAAACAGCTCTAGCACCATTAGCGACACTAACACCAAAAGCTTTCTCAGCGTCTTCAACTTCAACAGCAACAGCTCTAACAGCAAGTCCATGAGAAGCGGTAAACTCGCGGCACTTAGTATGCGAAAAAGACGGAATGGCAGATTTTGTGATGACGTCATCAGTTATGATACTAGGTGAGTAAGGAGCAGTGAATAAGAAGTTGAGAGTACCGGAAGTGAGGAGATAAGAAGCGTGAGATGAGTTACCAGTTGAGAGGTCGGATTTAGCGACGAGAGGCATACCGAGGCCCCATGAGAAGCGACGACACGTGTTGGTAGCGTCGTTGCACCAGAACTCGATGTGGTGGAACGACTTGACGGAGAATTTGTCCGAGAGTGGGTTTTGGCGGATGAAGTTTTTGAATCCGACTAGTTTGTAGGTGGATGAGGTGACGTCAGCGGCTTCTGTTCCCATTTTTATAAGTTTGAGTTTTTTGGTGTGGGGAGATGGAATGGTTCGGAGGGGAGGGCGATATGAAATACTAGATGGAGATGAAAGTGTGGAGAGTTTGTTAAGTGGAGATGAGATGATATTACTGACACGTAACATTTTTGGAGTGTAGTTTATCTAGGTTGGTGATGTGGATTGTTTGGTTGATTTTGAGGAGTTCAACTTCATTTTTGGTTGTTCAAATTTTCAGGATGTCAAGATTAGGATAAAACAACTAGGGATTAGTCAGCGCGTTTTTTCAGGGTTTATTTCAAGCGATCTTATACGTACATTTCAAGCGATCTATACAGATAGTGCAAAAATATAGATTAAAATTTAATTTTCTTTATAAATTGTACGTTAGTTAAAAGTATTGCGATATTAGCTCGTTTTATTTGCAATTTATTTTTATTGGTTTTTTATATGAAAATTATTTTTATATGTTAGATATTTAATCAAGAGTAAATTACACGTTCGTGCTTTTGTGGTTTTGCGTTGGCCAGCGAGGGTTTAATCAAAAAAAGTTCACCGTGAATTCTTGGCGTGGGAACGTTATGCAGTTCGTCCTTCCATCCAATGGAGCCCACCAATTCCACTAACGTCGGTTAAGTCACTTTTTAAAGGGTATTTCGGTCATTTCAAGAAATACCAATTTATTACACCCATCAACGTCAAACTAAAATCTTTTGCTCCACTAACCACGAGGTTAATCATCTTCTTCCCCAATCAAGTGTGAAAAAACCCGAACATTTGTAATGATACCTGCAAAAGAATCGGATAATGGAATCCCATTGTATATGAAATTAAAGAAATGTTCTTGATCGAGACCCATATTGCATGTATAAGTAGTATTGTTTATATAGTTATTTTTTTGATAATGGTGTTAAGATACGTATGTTTTAATAATCATTAGAGTATGCATTTTTGCGTTTGCAATACTTTGTTTGGCGTTTTAATGTCTAAAACCTTGTCGATTGATTCCTTTAATTATTTGCAGATAAAACTCTACTGCTTTCCATCAAGCTCAATCATGGTGGTTTTTCACGAATGCACTAACAGATTTACAAGAATGGTAAGATTACTTTGTGGATTTGATGACAGTGATGAGTTTTCAATCCATGAAATTGATTCCATGCTAGAAGACTTAGGTCATGATGGTCATAGGTTGATGTTTTACCATTTCTTGAAACATGATTATGATTTAGACAATGGACTAGAGCCTTTAGCATGTGACAAAGATGTTCAGTTATTAGGCAAGTATGTGATGGAAGGTCTTAAGCTAGTTGATGTATATGTTGAGCATGAAAAGACCAATCCTGACATTTACATACAACCAAAGCATAAAAAAACTTGTAATAGAAGAGTTAAATGAACCAATAACATCAAAGGAGGATTAACCCAGTGACTAAGAAAGTAGTTTGGATCTCATGAAGGGTGTGTAGGTAAAGATATAGGTCAAATTAGTGGTAAAGACCAAGGGCAAAGTATTGTAGTTGCTAATGATGAGTCTTCTCAAGTCCCTAGTCGGTTTGTAAATGATTTTTACTCTTCTTATGACCCATATGTAGAGTCACAAGATCCTAAGTTTGACCCATTTGTGCGACTTGGACATTATATCACCAACAATGAATGTTCAAACAAATCCTGAGGTTGAAACAAATCCTAGTGAGAATTTTGAAACAAATCCTGAGGTTGGAATGGGTAATCCTAGTATGTGTGTTGAAAGTGAGTTGAGGGTGAAAGTGAAGTTGAGGGTGAAAGTGAGAGTGAAACAGAGGGTGATAGTGAAGAGTGATGATAGCCAAGACAGTTGATTTCATAGTATAACGACAATAATAATGAGATGAGGTGGATGTTGACAGGAGGACTTTAATTACACTATTGATGAGACTATGGAGTTTGTTGGGTGTAGAGAAAGGGAACAGTTGGCCCGAAGATGAAGC
>OU343216.1:30651026-30692826 GCA_910596185.1 Chrysanthemum makinoi | reverse complement strand
GAGGATCGAACTTGCTTCGGTTCTACCAAAGGTAGAAAGGACCTATAATGCAAGGGGTAAGGATCGAGCCCTTGACCTCTGTCTCCAGAGGCAAGAGTGTTAACCACTTGATCTAACCTTGCTCTTTTTTGTTTTTAGTTTATGTTTCATAAATTTATTCACAAAATCCAAATATCTTTCATTATTCTTTATCACCCGATCATGAACCGAACGCGAGTTTCCATTCACACTCCGTTGGGACTTAAAACAACCTGGGAATATCTCATATTTCTGGAAAATATTGTGTTTTGACTTTCTTTTACCAAATTAGGATTGTCATTCTCGGGTAGCCAGCAAATTGACCATTTGGTCAGGTTTTTCATATTATAATATTATATATACTATTGATTGAATCATGTCGTAAGATGACACTCTAAGAAACTATAACCCAATGCTTTTGACCCATATTATGTCAAATACCCATTAATGAATGTGACCGGTGATACAATACCCTACCCACCATGTGAACTAGCCATTATCACCGGTCATGAATGGGTTGCATCACTTGGTAGGTGTATAGTTATAGTGTGAAGGTTATATGAACTGTATTAAAGTTATTAAGGGTGGGCACGTTAATTTTGATATTTCAGGATGACATAAAATCATTAACTCACGTGTCTTACTCAAAACACTGTGTGAAATTGTGTTTAGGGTTGCGTTAGATACGTTGTGCTTGTGCGTTTTCGTCCGTTTTAGTTAGTTCTATACATTTTCGTCCATGTTCATACGTTTTCTTAGTTTTGTACATGTTTTCGTCCGTTTTTGTACGTTTTTACACGTCTTCGTCTCTTTTCATATGTTTTTCGTCCGTTTTATGCGTTTTACACTTTTACACATTTTCATACGTTTTTACGTTTGCGTCTGTTTTCATATCGTTTTCCACCGCTTTTCGTCGACTTTGTCCTTTTTAATGTCGTTTTTATCGTTTTGTTTTGTTTACGTTTTTCGTCCGTGTTTACACTTTGTCGCTGGTTTTTCATGTTTTAGTCCGTTTGTATAAGTTTTTGACCGTTTTCGTCCGTTTCTAGCTGTTTTCATCTATTTTAGGCGTTTTTCGTCCGTTTTCATACGCTTTCATCTGTTTTACATATTAATGTGCATTTTCTTACGTTCCATACGTTTTCTTACGTTCTTACACGTTTTCATCTGCGTTAGTCCGTTTTTTTTCGTTTTATCCATTTTTAAGACTTTTCGGGTGAACCCAAGAAGCGAAGTGAATTCATATTTGGTTTTCGGTTCGCTTCGGTTTAATTCTGGTTCGGTTCGGTTCGGTTTTCGTGTTGAACCAAATAAAAAATAACCGATTTAACGAAACCAAACAACCCGATAACCGAACAGATAAACACCCCTAATTTATAGTGATAGTTTAAAAGGAGGACTTATTTTGCGGTTTTAAAGATTAGGTCTTTATAGTTTGAATTCATAAGGACTATTTTAGTTACCACCAGTATCTCTGACTAGTTCTTGGTTTCTGGAGTTACAAGTATCTTCTCTATCACACTATCCCCACAACTCTTCTTCAACCTTTCTTATCAATCTTTCAATAATATCCTATTTTACCCAATTTCATTATCAATGGCATCACCATCACCACAAAACCAATTGGCTAAGCGTGTTATTGATGACCTAATTGAGTTTAGCGGGGAGACATCTGTTGATGGTTACATGAGTTTCTTGAAGGCTCAACAAATTTCCATCTCGTGGCTTTATAAACCGGATCTTGCTGAAGAGGCCACCAAAAGAATGAAATTGGGCGGTTTAATGCTTTAATTCTTTGAGATGGTAGCTCTTGGAGATGGGGATGACCATTTTTACACTTTGATGGATCTTAGGCATGACATGGAGGCTGCAAGGACTAAGCTGCAGGGGTTGAATGATCTCATTACTCAAGCTGAGGAGGATATCGAGACCAAGGAAGAACAAATTCAGGCGATGAATGGTTGAAGGGTTGCTCGCTATGTAAAGGGATGGTTTCTTTTGCTCTAGTGCCTTGGTTTAATATTATGGTTTGTAGATATATTAACAATGAAACATGTATGGATCTTTTGATGGTTTATCCATATGACACTCTAAAATATGTATGTTGATCCAATGGAATGGAATAGGATGCGTTCGCTTGTTTGTTTCATCTTTTTTTAATGTTGTTTTGCATTTAGGAATAGGTTGTGGTGTTTAAGTTCATATCTGGTAGAATGTATTCTGTAGGTTTGAGGTTGATCCAATGACAGTGGTGCATCCCATGTGTCGTGTTCAATGTTGAGCCATAGATATGCGGTTCATAAGTGCTTTGCTTAGGTTGTTCATTTTTTAGGTTGTTGTCAATTTTTAATGACTGATTATGAAGTTTAGAAGTGGACCGTTTGTGCATGACAATTATTTTGGATTGAACCACTAGATTTAGGGTGTTTTTGTTGTTGTTTTTTCTTTAAGTTAATTGCATTTACATGATTTCTTGATTTTTTTTACTGTTGGAGGATGTTAGAGCTTATTTAAGTGCTTATAAATAGCTTATTTATAGGCTTAAAGTAAGGTCTCAGGGCTGTTTGTTGTGTCAGCAATCCTTGGTTGGATTTGATTATTTTTGTGCTTACTTGTTTATCTGGGACTGCTTATTAGTTATAGTTGCTTAATTAGTTGCTTTAATTCCATTTTTTTCTTTTGTTTCTTCATTTGTATGCGCCATGTGGTGAGATTTTAGTGTGCCTGCAGTTATATGTGTCTTTGATACAGCTGGTTTGAAGTTATATAGGAGTTTGGGACTGTAGGTAAGAACCATTTCTGTCATGGGTGTGATGGTTTCAAAATGCAGCCAAAAATGAAATATTTAAATTCTATATTATCAATTTGGAGCCACATTTTAAAATTATCAAATTTGGAGCCAAATTTCAGCCAAAATTTTTAAAATTACTTAGGAAATTATGGTTTCCTTAATTGAAAAACTCCCCCATAATGAGCCCTAATTTTGCTCCAATAAATCAGGATTCAAGCAAAACAACCAGAACTTCAATTTTACACCATTATTTACCAATTAAGTTTACTAATTTTCTTTAACACATTACTTCTGACGAATCATGGCAACTCAAACCAATTGTCTGGATGATTTGGTTTATTCGATCGTGAAAATGATAACCCTTTTGGATATGAATCGGTATTCGGATGAGGGTGAGGATCTTTGAAAACAACCATTCAAATGCGAATGTTGTTAAGAGGGGTATAACTAGGTTAGCTAAGTTTCGCAGGGATTATGGAAAAATCGACGGAATAAAGGTCGGTGTAACCTTGATGCTCGAATAGGTTATCGGAAAAAACAGGGCATTGTTTTCGATTTTTTTGGTGATTTGGTTCGTGAGCATATAGGTGTCGAGGATTCTATCACGGAGGAAGGTTGATTCAGAAGCAAGAGATAAAATGTGGGACAAAATCACGATACACATATACTTTTTTTTAACTAGTAGTGGCTTGGCATGCGTCGAGGTACAAGGTGTTAATAAGTTTATCTCTACATTTACATTATGTGCAACTAATTAACAACATTGTGTTAATCTTTGCAGTGATATTTTGATGTTGACTTGACGGTGAAGTCGATTATGAATCGTCTTGGTCAACTTCTAAGGAATTTTCGAAGGAAATTGACCGAAAACTACATATTGCCCAACCAAAATACCCTTTCAACACTTAATGAAGTCCCGTGAAGTATATAGTGCAATTATAAAAGCCGAAGATTGGGTAAATTTTGTAAACTGCACGGCCACTGAGGAATACAAGGTGTTAATTATTCATTTTATTCAAGTTCAAATATCTGTCACATTTGATGTTTCCATATATATTAGTTGTATACTATCAGCATTACTACATCTAAACACCTTTTTTATTTTGTGTTGCAAGGTGAAATCAGCTGCATCTAAAGTGGCGCGTTCCAAGTCTGTTTATCAGCATACAATGGGACGTGGTGGATAGGCCCGTGTGATAGATAAAATAGTAACATTAAACATTTGCACATTTGCATTTAATAGCATCATACTTTCGTTTATATTGGTTTATCTTACAAGTGTATGTATTTGATGTTTATAAGATCGAGAATAAAGAAATTGAACGAGATGAAGAACCACCGCGTGGTACGTTGTGGTTGAAAGGAAGGGTGAATAAAGACGGAGAATTTCACGATGATGATATCAGAACAGTTGGACAAAAAATTGTAAGTTAGACTAATTTTATTATTATGTTTATTGTTAGTTATAAGTTAATACTAATAGTGTATTAGTTAATACTGTTAGTTATAAGTTAATAATGTTACTTATAAGTTAATACTGGTAGAATTAAATAACCTATTTCCCATATTGTGTGTGCAGAAAGAGACGGAGGACAAGACCAAACAAGGAACCTTGAAGGTTGATCATGGCACTGATGCCATGACATTTGTATTAGGTAAGGAAAAGGGAGGATATGCGAGAGGAGTGGGAGGTGGAGTAACCTATAAGAGGTATTTTGATCGCCTCGAATCGACAAGCATCGATGAAAGAGTGGTGTTACTTCAAAGTGAACTTGATAATGAGCGACACCAAAGTCAAGAAAAAGAAGCGGTAATCCAGATTTGATGAATCAATTGGCTGCACAAAGGGGCGATTGCACGCCAACTCCATTGACACCAACGGATGTAAGACATATTTTATGTTGATTTTTTTGGGTAACAAAAGTGAAATTATATTACCAATAGAATCCATGATCCAAAGACTCCTCCATATAACAATAGAATCCATTCAGCCTTAAATTGAACTTGTTTCTTGACATAATAAAGTAACATTCCATCCTTTTTTACCCTTTTAAATATTGATGCAGTCTTCTCAAACAATTTATATTTCAGGTGTCTCCGATTAAAACTAATCTTATAAATAGCAGTGCTGATGAGGATGCCGAAACACGTGTTGCTGGAGGTGACAAAGCTGCGACCATTTAGAAGTCTAATGGACTTCCAACTTTGGAAAAGGAAATGGAAATAAGTGTAAGTAATAAATCATCCCCCTAGGATTTTTGAATTCTACATACATGTCTTATTTACCGTGTTTTATATCTATAGGAAACTGTTAAATCATGCATCTAAGAAACCGACTAGATTAAAACGAAAGGATTCTTCACGTCAACTTTCCGAATCACAAGAACATGAGTCTCCATTAATAGTACTACCACAAGTATGTATTTAAAAATTTTCATATGTTCTTTAGTTTAATTAATTTCTTATACATATATGCATGCAATAAAATACTCCCTCCGTCCCAAAATTATTGTCCACCAAAAAAAATACAAAGTTTAAGAAAAACATCATCATTATAGCTTTCTCTCTCATACTTTTTGCACAATGACAGTTTTACCTTTAACCAATTAATTTAGAACTTCTTTAAAGTTTGTAATTACAAAGTCAAGTGAGGGTAATATGGAAAACTTGATTTATATTCTCTATCTATTTATGGAAGTGGACAATTAATTTGGGACGTCCCAAAAAGGAAACGTGAACAATAAATTTGGGATGGAGGGAGTATCTTTTTAAGGAATTAAGTGCAGACTGTGGCACTTAAAGAAATCAAGTTTTATTACGGAGGGTACCGTTTACAAAACTGGTGGAAAACAAATGCTTCATAACAAACCACTCCCAAAGGATTGCTACAGAGTGTCTATTGATAAATCTTTAGTGGATGCAACATGCATACCGGATGTAGGAAGTAACGGTTTCAAAACAGTTAAGGATGCAGTAGGTGGTTTTTATGCATGGCCAAAGGGTCAAGTGGTTTTCGATGAAAAGGTACATACATGCATGTGTTTTATAAACCTACATATATCATTCAGTGTTTGATACACCCGGATTTTGTTTCCTATAGGTAACACCACCAAGAACCATAAAAATTATTCGTGAGAACAAAACTGCACCTAAATTACCAATGAAGTGCTACGTCACTAGTGATGCCATGCAAAAGGAAGCTAAGAAGACCAAGAGTCAGAAGTCGTTAAATTATTGAGAATTTTATTATGTACGACATTACAATTGTATATACATTCCAATTTTATTGTATTTGAATTTGAATATATATATATATATATATATATATATATATATATATATATATATATATATATTATGATATATATCGATTTCTTATATGTGACTAAAAGATGCATATGGTCACAATTTTTAACACTTTCGGTCACTGTTTGCTTAATACGTTGTGTGACTAAATGTTAGAAAATGCCACACAAACATAAAATTCATGTGGCCATTGGATGATGAATAGTCACACAAAATACACATTTCTTCACTGTAAACACCATATGGTCACACTTATTAACACTTTTGGCCACTTTATGGTTAATTGTATGTAACTAAATACCCAAAAGAAACATGCTTTGTGTGACTAAATGTTTGAAAAGGCTACACAAACATAAAATTAATGTGGCCATTGGATGATCAATAGTCACACAAAACACATATTTGTTCACTTAAAACACCATATGGTCACACTTATTAACACTTTTGGCCACTTTATGATTAATTGTATGAGACTAAATACACAAAACAAACATGCTTTGCGTGACTAAATGTTACAAAAGGCCACACAAACATAAAATTCATATGGCCATTGGATGATGAATAGTCACACAAAACACATATTACTTCACTGTAAACACCATATGGTCACACTTATTAACACTTTTGGCCACTTTACAATTAATTGTATGTGACTAAATATCCAAAAGAAACATGCTTTGTGTGACTAAATGGTTGAAAAGGCCACACAAACATAAAATTAATGTGGCCATTGGATGATCAATAGTCACACAAAACACACATTTCTTCACTTAAAACACCATATGGTCACACTTATTAACACTTTTGGCCACTTTATGATTAATTGTATGTGACTAAATTCACAAAACAAACATGTTTTGTGAGACTAAATATTACAAAAGGCCACACAAACATAAAATTCAAGTGGCCATTGGATGATCAATAGTCACACAAAAGACATATTTTTTCACCTTAAACACCATATGGTCACAATTATTAACACTTTTGGCCACTTTATGCTTAATTGTATGTGACTAAATACCCAAAAGAAACATGCTTTGTGTGACTAAATGTTAGAAAAGGCCACACAAACATAAAATTCAAGTGGCCATTGGATGATCAATAGTCACACAAAACACACATTTCTTCACTGTAAACACCATATGATCACACTTATTAACACTTTTGGCCACTTTATGATTAATTGTATGTGACTAAATACACAAAACAAACATGCTTTGTGTGACTAAATGTTAGAAAAGGCCACACAAACATAAAATTCAAGTGGCCATTGGATGATCAATAGTCACACAAAACACACATTTCTTCACTTAAAACACCATATGGTGATACTTATTAACACTTTTGGCCACTTTATGATTAATTGTATGTGACTAAATACCCAAAAGAAACATGCTTTGTGTGACTAAATGTTTCAAAAGGCCACACAAACATAAAATTAATGTGGCCATTGGATGATCAATAGTCACACAAAACACACATTTCTTCACTTAAAACACCATATGGTCACACTTATTAACACTTTTGGCCACTTTATGCTTAATTGTATGTGACTAAATACCCAAAAGAAACATGCTTTGTGTGACTAAATGTTAGAAAAGGCCACACAAACTTAAAATTCATGTGGCCATTGGATGATCAATAGTCACACAAAACACACATTTATTCACTTAAAACACCATATGGTCACACTTATTAACACTTTTAGCCACTTTATGATTAATTGTATGTGACTAAATACCCAAAAGAAACATGCTTTGTGTGACTAAATATTAGAAAAGGCCACACAAACATAAAATTCATGTGGCCATTGGATGATCAATAGTCACACAAAACACACATTTATTCACTTTAACACCATATGGTCACACTTATTAACACTTTTTGTCACTTTATGATTAATTGTATGTGACTAAATACACAAAACAAACATGCTTTGTGTGATTAAATATTAGAAAAGGCCACACAAACATAAAATTCAAGTGGCCATTGGATGATCAATAGTCACACAAAGAATATTTCTTCACCTACACCATATGGTCACTTATTATTAACACTTTTGGCACTTTATGCTTAATTGTATGCGACTAAATACCCAAAGAAACATGCTGTGTGACTATACGGTGTTATGGATCAACAAAATTTGTACCTAATTAGTCACACATGTTAAGGTTTTGGTTACTGTTTTGTAGTAGAGACTAAAAAAAAGTCAAACATGTGACCGTAGGTTACCTATGGTCGCGCGACCTTTAGTCACGCACGCTCGAAAAATCATGTGTGACTATATGTATATCGTCACACATATTGGGTGTAGCCTGTAGGATCGAAATATTATTGTGTTGATGATTCGGGTGGTCTTGGATGATCAGAATACATGTTTGCCATAGTTACAGAGAAAGAGATGAGAGGGAGTTTCTTGGTAGAGACTTGCTTCACAAAATGCAAGGTTAGATTAAATGAAGCTCCACCTTCCATGGATGGAAGGGTATTATAGATTACACAAGATACCTCCTCTGACGGTTTGTGGATCGGGCATACGGTGGGTAAAGACAATCCTTCCTCCCGCGGTTACTCTAAACTAAACCTACGCTACAAACTAACTAATGAACTACTAAATAAGCGTAACTAACGACAAGTCTATGAGCTAACCTATGCTAGATAATATTTGGGGTGACCGACTCTTCATAATGGAATTTCCAATTCCTAACAATCTCCCACAAGGAGGTCACCTATGTTTACATTTTGAATCCTAGCATTCTATTTAATCTTCAGTCTTGAGCTTCGTGAACTTGAATTCTTCAATATCTCGTATCTTTGTGCTTTGCGATGATTCTTCAAAGTCCGATTACTTTGTAGTACTTTGATGGAGGCCTTTGAGGCTGATCCACATCTTTGATGATCTTGAGCTTTCTTGAGATCATCGACCCAGATAAATCTCTGGATCACCCTTTATTGTGTTGCCATCATGTGATGTTGTGACTTTCGGGCAGACGCTCACACTTCTTGATCATGACATCTTTCCATCGAGTAAGCGGAAGCTTTCTTGGTTCAAGATATTTGCGGCCGGCGTAAGCGAAGCATAGTATAAAAATATCGAGCGGAGTTATGTAGATATGAACGGTCATGATTTCTTCAATTAAGTGTGGATCTTTGTGAGCATGCGGCTTTGGATTGACTCCTCAATCGATCATTTAGCCGAATCCAAATGTACACGCAAACAGCGGTTAGCAATAAAACACGAAAGTGTCTTTGATCGCTTTCATTGAATTAAGTACCGCCCTTTGGTTCCGGGTGATCGGTACAAGTCTTGCACGTGATGAGTATGATTCCTAAGAATCTCCTTGATCAGGGTGTCCGTTTATTTGCTCTGCTTACGTTCTCAAACGTAACGTCTCAAAGAAGACAACAGCGAGTTGAGTGAACCAACAAATTGAGATTTACTGATTGATTCAAAATGATTTGAAAACAATCGCGTATTGCTTTGAAGACAAGAGTTTTGCAATACACAATGAAGGTTTTGGAAAAATCAATTTTTCAATCATAAATACCCTTTTAATTTCGAAAGCATAATACAATGAAGTGCTAGAGAAAGAATTTTAAGCACAACGACCGGTTTTTCAAAGGTATCCAATCCATTTCTGGACCAAGGTTGATTTAATAATGAATCGCCCCATTGTTTCTATCCAGTTGCCACAAGCTTGATCTTTTGCAAGATCTCACATGTCACCCACCAAGAGCTTGTTTGATATTGGCTCTAGAAGGATTTCCATCTTCATCATGAATATTTTCATATCACTTGATGTTCGGCACAATGCTAGGATAATGCATAGGACTCAATATATATACTTACTTTCCACATTGTGTGAAACAGCAAGTCTTCATTAATTTTGTGTCCTAATGAGATGTTGTGGATGATCTCTTGGCTCTAGACTCAATTGTGCACATTTGTTTCCTATGCCTACTAGGAGAGGTCTCCTTCTTCAATATCAACAATCTCTAAGATAAAGTCGATAGATTATGTAGGTTCCCCGTGAGAATGAAACAAGTCCTTTTAAGAGGAACTCGAGTAGTTTGGGAAGTTTAGTGCTAGCGTCCACCTGGGTCCATGACGTATTGTCTTCAATACCGGTGTTACCTTAGTAACCACCAGTAGCATATGTATTGAACCCGGTATCTGCCCTAAGGTTGAATTATTGGAGGGCTATTTCTTTTCACCTTTTCACATTCATTTCTTTTTCATTCTTAAACCCCTTCAGTGCTTACCGAGACTTCATTACTAGAACCTTGTTGGGTTTATTCCAGTACTAGCTCTGTCTCAGTCCGCACTTTTCCCCATATATCTCACTTTTCTCCTTTTTTCATCATACCTAAGGACTCTACACTATCTAGTGGATGTCCGGGTAGATCCCTCCGGCTCTGGCGGGATCATGGGAACGAATACCTAACCTAACCATCCTTATAACACCATGCATAAAGTAAAATGGTCGGTCTTTTGGTACAGTTCATTCTTCCTTGAAACCAATTGAAAAATCATTTGGAAAAACAATCAAGGTACTTGTGATACGAGATCAAAGCATTTTGTATCTTAATAGTTTTGATCATTTAGAAAAGCTCCCCCTCAACATGTGCATATGTCTTGAAATTGTTTAGCACATGGAGGCAAGAGTTCTTCGAAATAATTTCTTGATCACAATTTCCTTAGAAAAAGCCATTTAATTTTCTTTGGTAAATTCTCCCCCTCAATATGTGCATAGGATATTTGAAATCATTTTATCACATAGAGGCAAGAGTTCATTTGAAGCACATTTACGATCACACAAGCCATTAAGAAACCATTCAGAAAAATCAATCAAGGTACTTTATGTTGAAACATAGAAATCTTTGTACCTTGAAAGTTTATTTTCGTTTTGAAATGCTCCCCCTCAATATATGCTTTGAGATTCGAAAGCGATTAGCACATATGGGAGAGCAGTATGCACACTTGAATCAAAACGATCATCTTTTATCAAATTTCATTATTAAATCACAAATTCTCCCCCGATATAAAATATCAAACCCTATGAGATTTTGGATCCCAATTGATTTAATTAGGTTTAGAAAACATGGGAGAACTTGTGGCCTGGTTTAAATACTCATCATGTTTTTGGATAAATGCTCCTCCTCAATTATGTGCATCATATATTGAAATCGTTAGGCACATGGAGGCAGGAGTGCCTTCAAAGGACTAAAACTAATTCCATTTGAGATTTAAATCGCGATCTCTCCCCCGATCAAAAATTTCAAACCAATTGAGATTTTGGATCCCGATTGATTTAAATCATTTGGAAAATTTTAGGGGAAAGACGTGGCAAGATTTAATATAGAAAAATGACAGATGAGGACCACTAACAGACATTAAAGATTGTTAGTGTCAGGTATGATAGTTTTTAGGAGATCTTTAAGTAAAATAAAACAATTTCACAATCAAACAAGAACATAAAAAATTTCATTTTGAAAGATCTTGATTCTTAAAGAAAAATCATACCATGACATAACATTAAATCTTTAGATCACCACATTATAACGTACAAACGGACTTTTTGAAGAATTATCGTTTGAAAATATTTAATTTGAAATCACTGAAGATTTGACCAAATAAAGTCCGGTTGATTTCAAAACTTTGAATCCGATTTATTTTCAAAACAATATTTTTCCATTTTCAAAACAATATTTTTCAAAATTGTTTAAAAATGGTATCATTCACAAAGATACGTTAGGTGGTTGAGAAGCTTTTGTTGTTGCTGTAGGGCAGGAAGAAAACCGTCTGCTGATGCAGTGAGACTTCTTACGTTGCATTTTAATGCCAACTGAGGTCAAATTAAGCTCCGTTTCTTCAATCACTTAGAAGAAAAACCATCTGAAGATGCAGTGAGACCTCTTATGTTGCATTTTTCCATGCCAACACTCCATAGAAGTCCAATTAAGTTCCGTTTCTTCATTTGTCAACCCAAGATATAGTTACCCTTTCCTTTCGGCATCCAATCATCTTCAATTGTGGGATCTAGATTGGGAACATTCTTATATACCAATATACCTCCATACGTTAGTGAACACACATACAGATATATGGTGGTCGACATCACCCAAACAGCAATCGACTAATAAAAGTCAATTCAACATATCAATCAGTTCATATAAAGCATGGGAATAATGTGTTTATCAAACTCTAATCATCTAATTCTAACAATCATATCCTAGGCACCTAGTCTTTCAACATAGGTTAACATCATTTTTCAATTAAGCATATAGGATAATTAGATAATCTCGTTAGATGATATAAATTTGAAAACATTCTCCCCCTCAATCAATGACTCATTTTTAGAAAAGTTTAAACGCGTTGAAGTCATTGATTAAGTTTTCAATTTTTACGAAAACTCTGAATCTGATTGATTTTCAAGCAACTCATTTACCACCACTTTTAGAAAACAACAAATATTTTTCTGAAGAATTTTAGACGGAAAAACATTTGTGTAGGAAGAGCAGTCCTTCGACATACTTTCCTCAATTAGTTTTAGGATAAGTGCACGAAATTTGAAAAATGGTTTAGCGCAGCACTTTCCTTACTTGAAAAACGGGTTGCTATCTGAAATAATAGCAAGCCATGGTTAAGCGCGGGTTACAGTCTGAAATAACTGCAAGCCATATTTTGAGACATGTTTTGGAAAAGAAATATTTACACCTTCTGCTCGAACTTCATCTATGGTCACGTGCCATTATTGAATGACATTTCTAAGACCGCATATGTTATCGATACCAGAAGACATGTCTTTGAAAAACAATTTTTTTTTTGACTTTTTCAAAATTTTCAAATTTTTATGGATTTTTGTTGGTTTTATATTTTTCTATTTTTGTTTTGCTGGTTTTATATTTTTGTATTTGGTTTTAGATAGATATATACACAGATAGAGTAGATGATATAGTTTAAGAAGATGATGATACGAGTACCGAGATAAGGATATCGAGCAGCCCCGTTGTAGAAAATAGAAGTCATCATCCCTAAAACTTTCACCACCAAAGCTTCCGAGGCTCTTGCATTGAAGAAAGAAATTGAACCATCTGAAAGTGAGACTTTGGCAGCTTCCCCCCAAACCGAAAATCCTTTAGCTGAGCAGATTCAAAGCTTTCTTTTAAGCTTCCATTAGCCAGGTGCACAAAGAAGCACACTATTATCATCGATCTTGCTGCTCCTTTTAAGAATATCACCGTGATTCTTCGTTCGAGGTTATATCATCCACAAGAAGAACAGCAACGTATCATCCCACACATAAATAACTCTTCTCAAATTTCATTCCGCTGAAGTCTGACGCGATCCATTCCAAAAGGTGTCAACAGAACAATTCCCCCAAGTAGATGAATTGATGCAGTCAGTCTCTTAGACTAGAGCTCACGAACCCGAATACACATACCCCGAAGACAAAGAAACTTATACCATCGAAGTAGCAGATTAAGTCCAATAGCCAAAGAATAACCCCGATGTATTTCTCTCCCCTTGAAGAAAGTGTATGAAGCTCAAGAACCCAAAGTACTCGAATGCCCAAAGAGAGAATAACTGATAACATTGAAGAAGCAGGCCGAATCACTGATTATCTCTGCGGATGACAATCTCTACGGATGTCAACTCCAAAATAAGTGATTATATCTCTGAATCACTGATTAAGCCCTCAAGTGAAACAGCTGAGCGCCCCCAATGTACACAATTCTCTCTCTCCCCTGATGATTGCGATAACATCGAAATCATCACACACTTGTGTACCTCTTTTATCACCAGAAACTAACTCTTCCATCTTTTCCCCCACATAGTTGGAATAAGAACACTAAACGCCATGAGATAAACATTGAGTTTCTCTACGGTAATGACCTTTGTCTTCCCAGGATATCTTCAATCACTTAGAAGTATTAAGCTCATCAAGTTTACTCGCGTTTAGATACGTGTCTCCTTCCCCCTTGCTGGTTTTGATACTTCAGAATCAGCAACTCTTTGTAAGCCCGTATACTAGAAATTTGTTGAGAAGAACACTTGAACTCTTGTGAGAATCAACTTGCTGAAGTACAGTGTGAGCAAGTCTAATTGGGGATTAAATATGGCATTTCACTCTCCCCCAATTAGTGCTCTCCCCTAAACTGACAATCTTTTAATAAATGCCCAGAATAAGAAGAAGTCTTTAGATCGTTAAATGCAACTCGTCTTTAGTCTTCTAACATGTAGCAGAAAATGTAGAACAGACTGTAGACTCGACCTTCTTCAAGATTTTCCAGTTGGAGATTAGATAGTTAACATCTTCATCTCACCAAATGCGTTCCAATTACCTTATATGTAGCAAATCTCCTTAATTAAAATCCCTCCCAATCAAACAAGAACAGAAAGATGTTCATCAAAGAAATCAGCCCAGCAACTAGAAGCACTTTTTCATTAACCATATCAGCCCGTGAAGATGTCAACCAATGACTCTTAGAAGAAAAACTCCATGTGAAGATGACCCGATAAGAAGAAGCTCGGTTCTTACATGAGTTTGGATCCGTTTGACCATATATTCTCATATGTCAATCAACCATGCATAATTATCACACTTCTTCTCCCCCTCAAGAATTGCATACGGAGATGCCATTCATGATTAAGCAAGTGAATATCTTCAACAATGTAGTCTGTTCACACTTCTCCCTCGCAAAATTAGCACAGGATGTCGCCATCATCATTATAGTTGAGCAAGTGGAATAAGAAAACAATCAACAGTAGCCCGGTTCACTTGATGACTGAAGCGCATGGAAAAAGTATGAAGCATGTTGATGAGAATGGTCATAAAAAGAAGATTTCTCTTCTTCAGAAGATAAAGCGCACTGACACGTACACTTTTCTTTTCTTTAGAGTACGAGGCATGAACTGTTGTGTTCATACGTCATAATCTCACTATTTTCAATCTCTCTTGGTAAAACATGTAATCATCACCATTATCATTCAGTAGGCTCTTCGTCGTGACAGCTGATGGAGAAAACCCAATATGATGAATTTGACCCTGAAGTAAACTAACCCGAACTCGTGACTTAAACTTGCACATATGTAACAAAGAGCGGTGTTGAGACTTCATCCTCCATTGAATCTCTAAGTACTCTATACTCTTCATCCAAGAAACCATCAAGTATAAGACGTACATCACCTCTTGAAAATCCACAATTGAATGTGACACTGAGCACTACAACGTAACTCCTTAAAGTGATAGTTATTTTGAGGTGATAAGAGCCCAATTCCCCTAAGTGGTAAAAGAAAAGGTAAAAGACACCCAACAATAACTAGATTTCCAAGTCTTCGTTTTTGAAAATAAGCTTGACCAAGGATCATGAAGAATCTTCATCCAACCATCCCCGATACCTTCAGATACTAAGTACACTCGCCCGTGATATTTCACTTCAACCTCAAATAAATAATAGTGAATTAACTCCGTTGTCACATCTTGTTAAAAGCTCAACTCTAGCCTCCTTTGACGTTTTAAGTGAACTATGATAATGGTTTTCATCCCGACCATGGTTAAAAGCATATCACCCCGTAAAACCATGTAATAACCAAACTGCCATGACGATAATCCAAACACACATCCAATTCAAGAAATACACCCTTTTATCCCTTCTTCGAAGCAGAAATCGTAGCACCAGCATCAGATAAGATCCAGAAATACACTTTCCTCTCTCTAGGATGGTTCCATCCTCACGGGATTTTACAATTCAATGGTCTAAATCGAGAAATAGTTTCTTTCGCAGGGATTTTACAAGACTAAGAATAAACCGTAAGATAGATCCGGAAATGCACTTTACTATTACCCGGATATTTCCATAGTCACAGGATTTTACAAGTCTATGATTTAAATCGAGAAATAGGTTCTTTCGAGGGATTTTACAAAATCAAGACAAAACCGTAAACAATGTCAGCTTGAATGTGTTATGACAACTTTGGTTTAAGTGAATATCTGTTTTAGGGGAACATGCCGCGGTTCATCAACGGTTCATAATCCAATATCAACAACATCATAAGTCATCCAATCAATACTTTGGTAAACACATCATTCACGCATTCTGTCGGATATTGCATTGACAACATGGTGAAGTAAGCCCGATATGCCAAACTTGATCATGAAGTGAACTTCCCCAGATTTGTTACTTAAACTTGTACTAATCCTTGTGAAGAAGAAACGGTGTACCCAATGTACAAAACCTCTTGACATATCCTCAACTGCGTGAGACACCGAAGTGATAGCAACGTTGTGGGTCGAGAAAGAATCACAAACGTAACTGAATAGCCAAGTCTTTATCACACTCAACAAAAGCCCAAACAAGTCATCTTCGCATAAGGGTAGAAAGAAAGAAGACGAAATAAGTAAACGCGCCCGAAAAAAAACTCACTTCAAATCCAAATAAGAAATACCGTACAATAATCTCATAGTCAGCATTGTCCAATTATCAATTCAAGCCGTGACGTAATAATCTCCGTGAAAAAGTATAACCCAAAGTTATGACAACGAATCTCAATATATCATCAATTCACATCAAATCTCATCGTCAAATCTTTTCATTGAATCTCATCAAAACTCATGATCAAATCTCATAAATACGATCCAATATTGAGAAGCCTACCCGTAACTGTGAGCCCGATCCAATATAATGACATAACCCGATCAATTTAGACATTAGAAGTCCCATGTCCAATTATGCTCATAATCAATATAAACACCCGATCCAAATATAATGCAATTACACTCACTCAATTGTTGGCATAGACTCGAACCATATCATATCATTGTACACATCCATATCCAACGAGAAAATTAAATAAAATCAGTCACAAGTGAATATCCGATCATCTAATGAAAATATTTTCACCTGATTAATCCAAGTTCGGTCCACCTAAAAATTAATCAGGCTCACTGTATGTATTATTGGCTTATTGGATCACAGAAATTACATATCAGCCCACATACGGCCCATTATCAATTCGAGAGCCTCATAAGATAGAGCCTACGATCCATTCACACTACTGATAACCAATCACGGGGCCCATTGACATTATTACCAAATCCCATACACGGTTACAACAATTTCTAATAGCACTATATTAACAGAACTTAAGCATTTGAAACCCTAAAAATACTCCTACTAACCCTAAATATACTCTCAAACACTGTCCGCCTCTCTCCTTCTCAAACCCTAAAATCCCTCATCATTAATCCGCCCCCCTCATCCTGCTTCTTATCACAACAGTTAATAAAAACATGACCTTATGTACAACAATATGGCAGCACCTTCTCATATTTGCCTTGCCACAGGGATGGCAAATGGTAAATAAAATAAACGAATCGAGATGTTTCTTCAAGATCCGATTGTGGGTCTCGGGTAGGTCCATTGATTGTTGTCGAATAGTTGTATTTCGTCCATGTGACAGAAAAAGAAACGAACCAAGAAAAGGAGAATAGCAAACTTGTTATATCTCCGATTCTTTATGTTCGAAGATTATCAATAATCAATTTGATTTGTGAAGCATATGTTTCATTTTTGAAACCATGTTTGTTAGATTACTTGAAACCGAACCAAAAGAGGAAAACAAACATATTGTTTATCCTTTTACTTGGTGTTTCGAATAGAAAGGGTCGATGATGTTAATATTCGTGAAAGAGGACCTCAGTCTTGATATAATCATTATGTCCCACGAATGAAACTGAGATTCCTAATTATATTTTGTTTAGATTGAGTCTTGGTTTTGTTGGATATGAGATTGAAGTTGTAAGTGGAAGATGAGTAATGATAGATTAGGATTAGATGTAGAAGTTGGTTTTTGATTAGGGTCTATTTGTACTTCTTCGTGTCTGCTCGTGCTTTTTTTCATTTTGGTATAGACATGGACTGATGATGGTTAACATGAGGTCGTGATGTTGGTTTTGGCATAAGTTTTTGGTATTAGTTGGTCTTGTGGTAGAGTCTTGTAGGTATGTGGTCGTGGTCTACTTTCCTTCTTCTTCTTTCTGTCATTTTGCATCAGTCAAAAGGTCACAATGACAAGTCGCTACGACTAAGTCGCTAGACCACGTCGCTACGACTAAGTCGCTAGACCAAGTCGCTACGACTTGTAAAGACAAGTCGCTAGGTAAAATACATTGCATCTGGACAGTTATGACAAGTCGCTAGCAAGATTTTTGATGTTTTTCGATGAGTTTTCCGACTAATATTTCCGACCATCTTAATATTAACCCAGAAAAACATTAAAAAGTTGCAAGTTTTTGACCCATTTTGTTCACGTTTTGATCATAAAATGACCAGATGACATTATCAGGAGTGTATTCCAGACTGCGGTTACCAAGCAGCTTAAAATAAACCCAGAAAACTTGACAAAAGCTGTATTTTATGACCCATGAAAATGACCAGAATGGACAAGAAAAAAAGACACAAACCAGAAAAAGAGATGTTGAGACCATGACCTGCTAAACCAAGATAAGAGTTGTTTAAAAACTGTTACACCATAAGAATAAGAAAGACATAATTTTTCGACCAAAAAATGATACAGAAACAGTTTTTAAAACAATTTTCGAACCAACATAAATCAATGAAACACAATAACCATGGTACGAAACCACACAAATTAACACAACACAATAACCATGGCTCTGGTACCATTTGTAGGATCGAAATATTATTGTGTTGATGATTCGGGTGGTCTTGGATGATCAAAATACATGTTTGCCATAGTTAGAGAGAAAGAGATGAGAGGGAGTTTCTTGGTAGAGACTTGCTTCACAAAATGCAAGGTTAGATTAAATGAAAAGCTCCACCCCTTCCATGGATGGAAGAGGTATTTATAGTTACACAAGATACATCCTCCTGACGGACTGTGGATCAGGCATACAGTGGGTAAAGACCCGTCCTTCCTCCATGGTGTTACTCTAAAATAAACTACGCTACAAACTAACTAATGAACTGCTAAATAACGTAACTAACGACAAGTCTACGAGCTAACCTATGCTAGATAATATTTGGGGTGACCGATTCTTCATAATGGAATTTCCAATTCCTAACAAAGCCAAATCCACTTTTTGTTCTAGTGGCATGCATAGTTGGATGGTAGTTACCCTAGCTTCGGTAGTTTTGAAGTGCGGTCGTATCTAGTTGCTTAGGAGAATTGACCAACTGGCCCTAAGTAAGTAGGTAGAGAAGGGACTGGTTAGAATTGACCAACTGACTACCTTTCCCCTCTTGTGCGAATTGACCAAAAGATCATTGTTCGGATGGACGAACTTAAGAAGTTAGGGATGAGTGTCTAAGATGCTAGCGCCCGGGCACTCATTATTTTGAATCTTACAAGTAGGGTACTTAATGACTTGGCTTAGGTTGCTTAAGACCCTCGACTCCCCAAAGGGTAGGCCTTTGACGTCGGGTAGGAACCTTTGTTGATAGGTTAGGACGAATTAACCAAATGATGTCCTAGAGACTTAAACCCCCACTTGAATCAATTAGAATTAATTTAGAAAACATAGACATTACATGATAGGATGATTAATTAGGTTAGCACACTTTCTCACCATTGTTCACAACCTTAATTTATTTTGCGCATTTCATTTCATGTCTTTAGTTTAATTAATCATTTCAACATTAAAACCAGTTAAAACAAGTGACACTTAGACTTAATAGGATCCTCAACTACATAGCTTTTGGGAACGACCTCGGCTTTACCACTCTTTATACTACGCACGATCGGGTTCACTGCTCGTTAGTGCATTAGGTAGACGAGAATTATAAATATTAAATCTTGTTCGGAATACCTGCATCAGTGACCATCTAAAACCTAATTACTTGAATCATATAAGGTATTTGGCAGATATCCTTAGTGGTTGGGCCCATGACCATTGGCTTGACCTCGTTAAAAGTTGTAGATAATAGGATGTGAGATTCGGACATATGATAGATTGAAAGTGCACATGTGCATAGACCAGTTTACTTAGTATATGAGTGCTTGGCAAACACAAAACATAGTCATGTAGATTAGTTGAAGAACTTAATGCTCGGAGGATAGATCGACCCTAGTGCGTGAGCCACGACTAGGAATTTATCTAAACTTGATTCGTTAAATCATTCCCCGGCAATGGTGCCAAAAACTTGATACGTTAAATCTATATATAAGAGATTTCTATCAGGTTTTAAATTTTTCGAACTAACCTATAGACAAGGAGTGTGTGTACTCGATCAGTTTTATTTAGTGATTGGTAAGTACAAATCATTCACAAGAAGTGAGTGAACTAAAGCTAATCTAAAAGTATTTTAATCACTAAACTAACTAATGAAATGGGGGTTCAATCAGAGATATTGGCACAATTTGATTACTCATTAACTACTCCATCCGTCTCAATTTTATTGTCCATCATTCTTTTTTAGTATATCCCAAAATAATTATCCTCCACTA
The DNA here is from genome assembly GCA_910596185.1 of Chrysanthemum makinoi. NCBI lineage: Eukaryota > Viridiplantae > Streptophyta > Magnoliopsida > Asterales > Asteraceae > Chrysanthemum > Chrysanthemum makinoi. The sequence goes on along the minus strand of OU343216.1, from coordinate 30,672,241 downwards.
AAAATAATAAATGAATTTGTTCAAGTTTACCTTATTACCCTTAGTCCAAATTGATATTTACAAAAATAAAAGAAAACACAAATTAGTTATCACGGGGTAAAAGTGTCTTTTTTGAGCTTTCGCAGAAATCAAAGTAACCGTGCATTTTTTGCATGTGCATTTCTCTTAAAGTGTGTGTTTCAAGGCATTAGATACATTTTCATTTTACAATGGAGCTTTTTATTCATAAATTACTCAAATACATTAATCTTTCGGCTAGCTTAACTAGAACACATACACAGTCATGTGCGGAACTTTTCCAGAAAATGCTTCAATGGATGGACCAATTTAAGAAAGACAACTTTCAGATATAGTATGCAAACTATTATTAGACGCACATAGTTTCTAAGAATTGTATGCGAACTTTCAGATATCGTGCAAGAATTTTCCAAAAAGCTTCATCTGATGAGCTTGCAGCGAAATAGCAATCGACATGCTCCCTTCACTGATCAGGCTTGTTGGTAACAGATAACACATACCATCTACTGGAAAGTAAGCAGGCCCCATGAATATAGGCTGGCCCCATCCAAAATTAGCCTCGTTTACCCGGAACCTAGTCCAACTATTAATTATAACATTAGGACATTTCAACCCCAGCCAAGAAAACATAGCGTCCAGATTGGGCTGTATATCCAAATAGTCGATTGCTGACTTCAGATAATCAGTATTCCTCTGTGCTATTGAGTCGTGAATCATTTTTGTAGCGTATGAAGCCGGATTTAATCGAAGTTTGCCTGCTGTGGTTATAGGAGTGACCATAAAGTTAACATTTCCAAAATATCCAGGGGGTAAAGCGGGCTGCAAGCGAGCCCGCCCATCGGCTGGTATATAGAGCTCGATGTCCTGATCATCTTGTAGACCGCGAGCTTTACACACCGACTTCCAAATATGACCCGCGAGTACTTCGTACAAGGTGAAGTGGATCTTATTGCCATCTTCCTTGGATTTTGCTTTAAGTACATTAAGTTGGTTTTGTGTCAACTTGAATATGGAGGTGATGACTTCATCTAATGGGGGTTTGAGCGGCGTTTTCATTGATGGAACGGGCTAGAATTCAATGTGCTCAAAAACGGGTTGTGGAGGGTCCCGAGCTCGGAGAAGGGTCCGGTCTAAGAAGGGTAGGAGAGTGAGGTCAAGGCCACGAGCCATTTGGGACCATGAATTAATAAAGTGCATCATAGATAACCCATCAGCAAGATGATGGTCTATCGCAAATCCCAGCGAGAGTCCCCCACATTTGAAGAAAGACACCTGTTCAAATTTAACAATCAATTATAACCAAATTTGCCCATTTATTACGTAGTAAATCAAAGACTTAAGTTTGGGACCTGCACAAGCAGCAGAGGATATGAATCAATTCCTAACGAGTAATCAACTGTCGGGATAAGTTTCAAAAACTCCATTCTTGGTGCAAAATCACCAAAATCATCGATTACACCATCGGATTCCCCCTCCATAAACAACGCCCCTTGTCCTTGACAATCGATCTCAATCCGACCATTCATATTTTCCGTTAATCGCCCTGCCACCGGATAAAATGGAACCAAAACCCTACTCAAAGCCTCCTTCATCACTTTGGTATCAAAGAAGTTGCTGGCAAAGTCGTTGGGACGGTAGAAATACACCATTTGTGTGTGACAATACCGTACCAAAGGTCGAGGTTAGAGATCCATAGCTTCATATTTGGTGTCTCCTCCGCAGGCTTCACAATCATCGATTCCCTTATTACAATCTTCATCATCTCTTATTAACTGCATAAAAAGCAAATTGAATTACTTTTTAGCATTACTGACCAGCAAAAGTCAAAATGAATGAGGAAACTAACAAAGCTTTTAAATGAACTACAAAAAAGCGTTGAAGATCAGAAGGATGATTTGACGCAGAAAAGAATCCACGCGACTGTGTAATTATATAGTAACTTTTCATATCGTTGCTAGCAAGATAATAGGATTTATTATTTTTTTTAGTTATCCTTGTCAATACATTATTATTATTATTATTATTATTATTAATGTAAAAATTTATAGATGGGGGAGTCTATTATTATTATTATTATTATTATTATTATTATTATTATTATTATTATTATTATTATTATTATTTATTTTTATATATTTTTTTATTTTTTTTAATAACATCACTTTATTAAAAACTCAAAAGATTTACAAGAAATTAGTGGGAAGCCGAGAAATCAACTGGGCCCCCACTCCTCTAGCAATAGCGAAACTAATACGATTAAAAATATGAACCGCCGCACGAGCCCCAATGTCTTGAGTCAAGGAGAAAAGTCTAATACGCTTTAGTAAGGTTACCGCCTCTTTCTCAAGTTCTCCAAAAGAAGAAAAAGAAAAGGGGAGGAACCCGTATCCGATATCTGCGCATTTAGCCTCATACTTGACACGTTTACGTCGTGCAGCCTCACTAACCGCACGCCCTGGCACGAAATCAAGCAACCCTGATTGCGTCAAAGGAGACGAACCTGTAAGATCAACACAAACATCACGCCCGCCATCCCAAGAATAAAGCAATATATCAGCCGGTCGCAAGGGTCTGTCCATATCTCCATGAAGCCCAATATCCACCTTCTTAAGAACAGAAATCCCGGACCGAGAGCATATATCAACAAGAACATCACGTACAATGTTATGCCGATGTTTAATGCCAACAATACCCGCACATGAAACTGCATGATCCCCATAAATATCTCCAGTAAAAACCCTAGAACATGCCGAGCACGGTACCTGAACAGTGAAAAGGGGAACACCCAGTCGATAACACAGCACACAACGATAAGTCCTAGCGTTCATAGTTTGTCCCAATCCAGATATAGGAGCCACCCTAAGCCAATCTGAAGTATGATCCTCCTTTAGTGAGTCGAGATACCATCTGAACCTCTACTTATCTAGTTATAGAAAAATTAATTCTATTAAAGGTATGGATAGTAGCACATGTCTCAATGTATTGAGTCATCGAGAACTTTCAGATTCGCTTCAGTAAGGTTAACACATCCTTCTCAAGTTTCAAAAAGAAGAGAAAAAGAAAGGGAGAAACTCATATCCAATATTTGCACACTTAGCCTCATACTTGACGCATTTACGTTGTGCGGCCTCAATCACAGCACAACCGTACCCGGCACAAAATCAACAATACCAATTTGCATCAATTGCGATGACCATGTCAGATCGACACTAAGCCCAATATCAACTTCTTTACGAGCCGAAATCCCTAACCCATTATTAACTTCTTTACTAAGCCCAATATCAAGGGCGATGACTCTGTTAGAGCAACATATCAGTTGGACGTAAAGGGTTTGTCTATTTCTCCACTAAGCCTAATATCAACTTTTTTACAAGCCGAAATCCCTAACCGATAACATATGTTAACAAAGAACATCGCGCATCAAATTATGCTAATGTTTAATACCAATAGTACCAACGGCCGATACAGCATGGTCTCCATAAATATCCTCCGTAAAAACCATGGAACAAGCTGAGCACGACATCTGAACAGAGAATAAGGAACACCTAGCTGGTAGCATAACACACATCGGTAGTTCCTAGCATTCATAGTCTATCCTAGGGGTGAGATCAATAAAGATCACATAAAAATTAAAGATTATATGGATCAATCTCAACCATCTATTTTTGATCAAATTAATTAAATTCATTTTCACTATTTATATTTAAAAATTAAACATCTCCCAAACCGTTAATAGTTAGATAAAACTAATTACACCATTGCGACAAGAATAAAATTATCTTTCTAGAGAGATCCAATATTGTATACCTTCGATGAACTTATATTTTATAGTTTTTTCCGAGTTTCGATATATTAAACTATAAATGAAAATTTTAAAAATACTCTTTTGTGTTAACACAACCCCTAGACTACAAACCCTAAACCCTAAAAACCCTAACCCCTAAACCCTAAAACCCTAAACCTCTAAAACCTTAAACCCCTAAAAACCCTAAACCCCTAAAACCCTAACCGATAAACCAAAAAAACCTAAACCCTATCCGCTAACCGTAAGAAACCTTAAACCATTAACACCTAGAAAACTTAACCCAAAAAAGTCAAACCCCTAAACCCTAAGAACCTAAACCCTAACCGTAAACCCTAAACCCACAAAAAAAGTCGGAAAAAAAATTCGTCGAAAGTATATCAAATTAAAGATAATATTATGCTTGTATTGATGGTATGATTAGTTTCGTCTAACGATCAATGGTTGTGAGATATTTAATTTTTAAAAATAAAGATGAAAGTTTATTTCATTTTAATGAAAAAATAAATAGTTGAAAATGGTTTATTTGATTTTTAATTTTTCTTTGATATTTATTAAACCAAACTCGTCTATCGCAACGCAAATATCAGAATCACTCTAAACCGGTCCGAATTATTATTATTTTTATTTCCTCGTGGCATTATAAAATTATATATATAATTCATTTGTCGAAGACCTATGAATTCGTGCATCCGGTGCTTATGGAGTCATGCCTCTTTTATAAAATATTAGCCACTGGGCCTTTTTTTTTGGGCCGGAATTCTCAAGCCGGTTCATGCATTTTTACCCAGCCATTATACAGCCGTGAGTTGGTATAGTAACGATACATATTCGGTGTTTCTTCCAGAAACAAGTTTACCTCTCTACCAAACTCGACAAAGGTTGGTTCTCCAGATCTGTTAGGGTTTCTTCTTTGCTTGCATGTTTGTGTTTTCTTTTTTATGTTTCTTCTTTCTTTATGTTTTATGTGCAGATTCTTTGCTTATGCTTATATGTTCTTGCTTTTGCATGCAATTTTTTTTTTTGGTTTATGCATGTTGGTTTTTCTTCTTGGTTGCGGTTTGTTCATTAAACGTGGTGCCTAACTTTGTTATTTTGCTTTGTCTCATGTATTCGTAAAAGTGTTATCCAAACTTTTTATTCCCTATAGTGTACGGTTGTTACTTTTGTCCAGTTATTTCCCTTTAGTATTCTATTTTGTCATGAAATCCAAAAAAAAGGCTGTTGCTAGGCGTGGTTTGGGCCCACGTAAGATTGGTGACATGTTTGACGGGGTTGGGGGATTTGTTGCTGATGTTGGTGTTGAGGGTGATGGCGACGGGTGTTCTCTTGCACATGCACATGGTATGTTCTTCTGATTGTTTTGTTCTATGTTCGTATGTGTTGTTGCATGTGGTTTGATAATATTTATATATCGTTTTTCAGACTCGGTTATTGGCGACGATTTTTACACGCATGTTGACACTGTTCAGACAGTATGTGAGATTATTTCCAGATTCATGTTGTTGTGTGTGGTGTTTTGGATGTTTGTGACTCCCTTCATGGTTTTGCAGGCACCTCCGCGGCTGCTAGGGCACCTTTCACATGCATATGCACATGGAAATGTCCACGTTCGCGAACATGGGATAAGTGAGGTAGTGTGGGATTTTGAGACTGGTGCTGTTATACATCGTTCAATGCCTGCTGAGAATGTTGTGCATCATCAGTCAGAAGCTGCGAACACTTTACCAAATGTTTCGCAGAGTCATGGCTTCGCTAGCCGGCCATTATGTCAGGAATTTTCTGTAACTGATACGCGAACGTTTGTCCATACGTGTGAGTTGCTACAGCTGTCGTCGTAGTATATTGTTTAATGTTGTTCCTTTTTGTCAATACCGTGTCATGCATTTTTATGCATATATTCTTTTTTAGTTTCAGCAAATATGGCGCCAGCAATTGTACATACTACGAGAAATAGGTCGTCCGGTTAGTGTTTCTTTTTCGTGCTTATCTCAGTTCTTTGCTCCGTTTGGCGGTTTGGTTTTGAGGTGCATTTATTAGATTACATGATCAACAGGTTGTCAAAGACAATTACACACTGGTGTAAAAAGAGGTTTCTCACACTTTTGTTCAGGTATGGTTATATTCTTTGATACAGCGTAATGTTGTATGGGTAATCATACACGTCCAATATATCTGAATGACCCTTTCTGTCAGTGACATCCTTGGGGGAACCATCAGGACAATCATTTGTTCGAAGGTTCAGATCTCAATTACTGAATGGTCAACCATCTTCCCTTGCTATGCAGCCACCACAAGAAATACATATACCAGAAAGACAGGGTGCGTAACTATATTCGAAATGGGTTCTTTTTTTCTGTAACGGCCTAAAATTCTTTCTGTTTTATGACTGACATGAACGTTGAACATTTTCAGGCCCTGTCATTGATATGCCGCCTGCAAGGCCAACCAAAAGGCGTAATCTAAACAGGGAGAATGGTGATTCTAATGTGACTGTCCCCAATACCACAACTCATCTTCAGCGTCATGCGTTTTCATCAGCTTTTGAGATGGAGTGTCCCGCATCTTCGCAAGATAGGGAAGGTACCCATGGTCTTTGAGTATTTTAATTTTTTCATCCAATAGCTTTTCTGACCTGTGGTTCATATACTTGTCAAACATTCTAATGTATCGTTAGATTTACTTTACACATGTTACCGACGCAGATCGGTGTCCGGTTGGTCTTCGCGTGACTTCGGTTAGGACGAGGCGGGCCCTTCAGCTTAATATGAATGCTGATCATCATGATGTTAGCAATCCCACTGAAGATAATGTCCATCAAGATGGGACGCGTTCAAATGTTGTTCGACCTCCACAACAGCCAGCATTACACCAAACACAAAGTAAACACCAATTTTGTTGATGGCATTTGTTTTTCATTAGTTATCAACCAATGGATTAGATATGTGTATACAATATTTCTCAATTTCTGTTGCCTATTGGCACAAAAAATTTGCAGATGTTACGACCACCATTCGTCCGCCTGTTAGGAGAACGAGACAAAATGGGTTAAACAGGAATGTTGGCAGACCCTTTGTAGACGGACAAGGTCAGCCAAGTGGTTCACAGCATTTGAGACAAGGTCTATTCCTGTCACCTATTATCTGTTCTTGAGTTTTGAATACCTTCATTGTTATTGAACTATCTTTTTGCCTTTCGCATAACGATGCATCTTTATCCTAACGATTTTGTTTTCGTCGGCCAGGTCCTCCAGCAGAGTATGTTCCTTTTGGTCAATGTACATGTGTCTGTCGGCATTGTCAGGCAAAGTTTTGGTTTGAGGAAAGGCTGAGCGTTTCAAGTAGGCGCACAGGCCCCCTTTATCATCATTGTTGCATGGGAGGAAGGGTGCATATATTTGTGTCGGCTGATTACCCTCCATATGTTAGGCACCTTTTCAGCGACCAACATTTCATTGACAACATAAGGGCGTATAATCAAATGTTTTCCATGACATCTTTGGGTGCTACCATAGATGAGTCAATTAATGTAGGGAGGGGTCCTTATGTTTTCAAAGTTTCTGGGAATATATACCACCGCATTGGGAAGCTTTGTCCTGAGCCCGGGGAAACACCAAGGTTTTTGCAATTGTACATTTATGACACTGACAACGAGATTCAGAATCGGTTATCTCACTTTAATGAAAATGCAAGAGCAATGCTTAGACCAGATGTTGTTGAAGGCCTTATTGATTTCCTTGATCACAACAATGCATTAGTGCAGTTGTTCAGAACGGCCAGGGATAGGCTGAATGAAGTTGATGTTCCAGAGTTTAAGGTGAGGCTATTTTCAGCTGTCGGCTCACCAATGCATGAATTACCCACGGCCGATTCAATCGGAGCAATTGTATATGAAAGTGGCCCAGATTCCGCTACCGATTTTGATGTTGTAATACAGCTGCATTCTGGTGAACCGGAAAGGATCAATAAGTTGCATCCCTGTTACATGTCACTACAATTCCCTTTGTTATTTGTATACGGTGAACAAGGGTACGACAAAGACCAGAAACTGATTAATTGTGCGGGTGGAGATACAGATAATGACAGGCGAGTAACAATGAATGCATATTATTCATATATGTTGCATGATCGGGTCAACAAATATGGTCTACTGATGCGTGGTGGTCGGCTATTCCAACAATATGTCGTGACTGCTTATTGTGCCATTGAACAAAGCAGGATGGACTTTATAAGGAAAAAACAGGCTGACATTAGAGGTGACTTTCTAAGGGGCGTTTATGATGATATGTCAAGGGGTGATAATGACGGGTCTGACGTTGGAAGTCGAATAATTTTGCCAGCTTCATTCACTGGCGGTCCAAGATATATGTACAGCCACTATTTGGATGCGTTAGCAATTTGTCGCATACATGGGAACCCTACATTTTTTGTCACATTTACTTGCAATGTTCACTGGCCTGAAATACAACATTTTATGGCATCATTCCCAAACCTCACAAGTGCAGACAGACCAGATGTCGTTGACAGGGTTTTTGAACGAAAGATACACCTTCTTATAAAGTATGTGCGTGATCACAGGCCTTTTGGAAATATATGTGCAGGTGAGTCAATTACAACTCTTCTTATAAGTGTTTCAATAAAGTGATGCCTTTCTACTTACTGTTTCCAAAAGTTAACAATCTGTTTAAACACCAACAACCAAATCTGTTATTTTCATATGTTGGTGCCTTACTATTTTAAAAGTTTCATGCTACGATTTATTAAAACCTGGTTTTTATCCAGTTCTATACACTGTCGAATTCCAAAAACGTGGTCTGCCCCATTGCCATATGCTTTTTTGGAATAATGGCGCTTCAAAAATAAGGTCCCCAGAAGACGTTGATAAGTATGTGTCAGCAGAGCTGCCGGACGAGGACAGTGATCCCGAAGGTTTCAGAGTGGTGTCAGAATTCATGATGGATGGTCCATGCGGCGCTGCAGCTCCGAACGCTCCATGTATGCGTGAACGGTCTGTATGCAAGAAATTGTTCCCGAAAGATTACTGCAACAATACTTACATTGACAAGTCAGGCTATGTACATTACCGTAGACGCGATAAGCTTATCAGAGCAACAAGGAACAACATGCGTCTTGATAATGGCTATGTTGTTCCTTACAACCGGTCACTTTCAATGCGTTTTTATGCCCACATAAACGTAGAATGTTGTGGCTGGACTATGGTTATCAAATACTTATTCAAATACATATCTAAAGGCACTGACAGGATCGTTGCTCGAATAACAAGGAGAACAGGCCCATTTACCGATGTTGCATCCCACCCATCAACATCTGCTCCTGCAACAAATGCACAAACTACAGTTGTGTATGAAATTAAAAATTTTGTTGATGCAAGATACATAGGACCGCATGAAGCATGTTGGCGAATACTCAATTTTGATATTCATAGTAGAGAGCCGGCGGTTCAAATTCTTGCTGTACATTTGGAGAACATGCAACGGGTCACTTTCAGAGGTAACCAATCGCTGCAGTCAGTGATCGATAATCCAGGAACACATAAGACAACGCTTACGCAATGGTTGGCCTTCAACCGTGGTTCTACTATTGGCAGGCACCTTACGTATGTGAATTTCCCTGCAGAATTCGTTTGGTCATTGAAAGACAAAGAATGGTATCCAAGACAGAATACAAACAAGCCATCAATCGAGAGGTTAACATATGTACATCCAGCTGCAGGGGATCTTTTTTTCCAGAGGTTACTACTTTGTCATCAGAAAGGCTGCACTTCTTTTCCTAGCATTCGTACTGTCAACAACCGAACATATCCAACAAACAGAGCAGCTGCAGAGGCTATGGGGCTCTTAGAAAATGATGGCGAATGGTCTATTGCTATGGAAGAGGCTGCCGCAACAGCGACTGCATCATCGTGAATTGCGTGCCGCTTGGATATCTTATCTTTTGTGATGTTTCGGACCCAGTGGCGCTATTCAATTCGTTTTGGGAGCACATGTCACATGACATACCCAGAACATTGGGTGATCTGTTTGGTACAAGAGTCACACATTTAAATGAACCAGAATTAAAAGGAGGAGTGCTATATGAATTGGAATCCTCTCTCAACTTTTATGGCAAAACATTAGAAGATTTTGGAATAGAACCGCCGCCTGAAGGTTTGTTAAATGTCCTCACCAACAGGCTCATAATGGAGGAAAAGTGTTACAATAGGGAAGAATTAGCAAAAGAACGGGACCTTTTGGTACCTAGACTGAACAACCGTTAACGAGAAATTTTTGATATAGTAATGCATTCCGTAAATAACAGGATACAAGAGCTCCTGTTTGTGTATACGCACGGCGGATCAGCAAAACATTTCTATGGAAAACTATTATCACAACTTTAAGATCAGAGGCCAAAATCTTTTGCAGTCGCGTCATCGGGCATCGCATTCTTATTATTACCAGCGGGAAGGACAGCACATTCAAGGTTCAAGCTCCCTTTAACCCTTACCGATGAGACAATTTGCAGTATAAAAAGGAAAACTAAACTTGCAGAGCTTCTTCAACAAATAGATCTCATCATTTGGGACGAGGCACCTATGAATGACAGACGGTGTTTTGAAGCACTTGATCGTACATTGCGCGACATTTGTGAAACTCCAGCAACGCTGTTCGGGGGTAAAACAATCATGTTTGGTGGAGACTTTCGGCAGACAATGCCAATAAAGAAAAGAGCAAGCAGGGATGAAGTTATCGCATCATCCATCTCCGAATCGTATTTGTGGCAACACCTGAAACTCTTTTTTCTACAAGAAAATATGCGGCTTCAAAGAAATAGCACAAATGCAACGCAAAGACAAGAGACAGAGGCATTTTCAGATTGGTTGCTTAGCATCGGTGATGGTAACATTGGCATACCAGACGAAATTGATCCACAGAACGCATCATGGATACACATCCCAGACACGCATTGTTATCCATCGACAGAAGAAGGCAAATGGCAATTGATACGGTTTATATATGATGACCAAACATTATATTCCCCTACAGCGGAATCATTTCAGGACAAGGCTATAGTATGTCCTAAAAATGAGACATCTGACATGATCAACATGGAAGTCCTCAAAAAGCTCCCGGCACCAAGTAAACACTACACAAGCAATGACAATGCCGTCCCAGTAGGAAATGACGGAGGAGCGTCAGAATTATTGTATCCTGTGGAATATTTGAACTCCATCAATTTCACGAATGATTTCCTCCACATGTGTTAGAACTTAAAGTGGGCACACCAATCATGTTACTCAGAAATCTGAACCTTGCCGGTGGTCTTTGTAATGGTACGAGAATGATTGTTACTCAATTGCTAACACGGGTGATAGAAGCAAAAATAATCACGGTACAGGGTTGGTCAAAAGGTATTCATACCCCGGATTGTGCTGACAGTGAAAGATGATAAGTTGCCGTTTGTTTTTAAACGTAAACAGTTTCCTATAAAGATTTGTTATGCCATGACAATCAACAAAAGCCAAGGACAATCGTTGAAAAAAATTGGTGTCTACCTACCAGAGCAATATTTGGTCAGCGCCGGCCAGTTGTACGTGGCTTTGTCAAGAGCAACGAGTCCAGGGGGCTTGAAGATGGTCATTGCAGATACTTTAGGGAAGCCGCATAACACTACTAAAAATATAGTGTACAAAGATTTTTTAGCGAAAATTAAAACTCGACAGGTTCCTTTCATTTTTATTTCATTTGAAATATTGCTTACTCATGTTATTCTACATTTCAAGGGATAACCATGCCCTTTGATCTAATATTTTCATTCCTTTGCAGGCACACTATCCAAGCCCTTTCCAGCATGCCACCATCAACTAAATGTTGTCCAATTTTTATGAGCTGTTGGTCAATAGAGTTTTTAAGATGCCATGAATATCTTCCAACCAGTAATATGTGGACATTAACTGTTACTATCGTAAACAATAACAGACCTTTTTTACTCCCAAATGTGATGCCATGCTGTATTTAAAATGTTACCGACGCCATTTATCCCATAACACATATGCATCGGCTAATCATATCCTAAGGAATATTATTAGTACTCTTGCCATGTTTACTGTCATTCCTACATTGTGATCCAAAGTTTAGTCTAAAATTCCATCTGAAACCCATGATACATAACATAAATAGAATCAATGAAGCACTAAAAGTCATACTTTTCATGTTTTACAGGATAATGGATGAACAAAGCAAACCTGCCGCCGCACTTGGAGCAAGTGGATCAACAGACATTGGTGAAAGCACGACAACACATATACGTAAAGACACTGGAAAGCTGTTATGCAGAGGAGGATGTCTTAGACTTGATGGACCTGAAGCCGCAAGATCTGAACAAGCCACTGGAGATCAAAGTTTATAGAAAATGGTATTCAAGGAATGTCCCGGACCCCAACCCAACAGGCTTGTGCTTTATCCTTTTGGACAAAAAGGTAAGATACAAATCGCACACTTATAAACTAAATATTGTATGGAAACATACCACATCACAGATCATCTTTAATTCATGGCTAAAATCACAGGGTGACGTTATCCAGGCTAATGTCCATTATGGACATGCGTCTCCTAGAACCTAAACTACAAGTGGGCAAATGTTATCGCATCCAAGGATATGGATGTAAGAAGACTGACAAGTGGCAAAGGACTCTCCCAAACAAAATCACACTCCTGTTTGGAAAATATACACACGCTACACCAATTGAAGAAACAGGCTTCCCAGAACATTACTTCAATTTCGCTGCTTATAACGAAGTCAGTCGCAGAACTGAAAACAGGGATTCTATGTTGACAGATATATCTAACAAACTAATATTTAAAAAAATATATAAAATGAAGCTAATACAAACTTTCACACCAGATTACATAGGTATCGTAAGAAACATTGGTGCAATAAAAGAATTTGGAGATGCAACAACCAACCGCATTGCAAGAAGGAATATTGACATACAGAATCTCAAGTAAGTTCCATTAACAATGTACCCCAAAAATTAACAGAACTACTCAAGTACAAAGGTTGTCCTACCTTTCACAAACTAACATGATTGGTATTTACAACAGTGGTAACGTTATAGCATTTACCTTATGGAATGAGGCTGCACGAGGATTTGAAGTAGGTCTCTGCACGCAACTAGAACAACCAGTGATAATCGCGGTAACTTCATGCTGGGCAAAGCGCTTTACAGGTACGAGCATACATCATGAAACGCATTTGATTATTATTATGTACCTGGTATGTACTAACGAACTGGATTCATACAGGAGGAGTTCAGCTATCTGCGACTCCCGCTACAAATTATTATCTGAATCCAGAAATTGAGGAGGCAGAGCAAATACGGGAATTGTGAGTATTACAAACATTTATTTCAATATATCATACCCTGTATCGCAAACTTAACGATGACAATCCTAATTACTGCAGATATGCTGAACTGATGGGGCCAGCGATCCCACTAACAATCCCAGCAGGTGACACACAAAGCCAAGTAGCAGAAATGTATCGAGGACCAATATCACTCGCAACGTTAATGTCAATGAATCCTGAGGCGCAAATGGTATTATAATTCTGACCTATCACTTATCTAGATGACAAAAAAAATAAAACTAATAGTTAATAACTATCATCAGCAACAAGTATTTACGACCGAAGCCACAATAGTGTATATTGAAGAGGAAAAAGGCTGGTACTTCAACCGTTGTCGAACATGTCATACAAAAATAGAGGACGGTCTACCACACTGGCACTGTCAACAAGCAGGCACAGCTGCAACACCAAATTGCAGGTATGCACAACCTATTTTTTACATCATTCCAAAAACAAAACCCATAAATAGTCCTAAAAAAAATTTGCACATGCAGTTACTGTTTGAAAGTGCTACTCCGAGATGATACTGGCAAAATAGGTCTTACCTGCTTCAGCCCTGCTGCTGATACCTTGCTTCCACCATGTGATGAGGTGGTGAACTACATTCCTGAACCAAACCCATATGTTGCGCCGCCAGTAATCCGTGACCTGCTTAACACCACTCATGTATTCCAACTGCATCTGGGAACAGGAAGCAGACGCGGTTACCCAAAATTTGTGTTAGATGCTGCAACAGAAGTCCTCCCTCCATTCCTTCCACCAATCCCTCCTCCCAGAACAGAAAGGGACATCTGCATCGACATCAAACCTGCGACACGGAAACGATAGAAACCTCTACCCCTCGTGGAACTGCGCCGCCCCCACCAACGACAGATGAACCAGTTGAAAAGGTTCAACACATAACTGAAGAGGTTTCAACAACTGTGCGCAAGCAACTGTTTTCACCTGATGAACCAGAAGACCCAGGCCACAAGACCAAGAAACCTAAACGCGACTAGATATATACTGTCAAGAAGGTTGATTTTCACTCTGCTGCAGCCTTTAAAAACGGTATGACTCAATCGCGCCAACATCCTTAAAGTATATGTAAAATCGCTAGGAAAATCTATGTAATGTATAGAACTTTACGTAACTGTGTATACCCTCCTGGTGCGTGTGACACCAAGCAGCCTGCCTGTAAATTTTGTATCCACTAAGCTGTATTCAACAGGCAGCAAAAAATTATGTAGTCAATGTTATGTATAAATGTTATGTATAAAGCCATGGTTAGATTATAATTAACCCCCGTCCCGCAAAAAAAGACACTATCTGCACTACAACACTGAATTGAAAAAAAAATTAATACTAATCATAAGCCAAGAAACCAACGAATAAACAACAACAGCACACAAACTTTTATTAAATAAAAACATTACATCGAAAATAAGGTTGTACATAAACATTGAAAACATATAATAAAAAGGCTACAACCGCCTGGATAACCAAAGTACCTCCTAACACAGACACACAACAACATTAAAGGACCCTAATGCTATTTATGCATCCTGCAGCTGCACGGAGAGCAACATGTGCATCGCGTACCATTGCCTGAAATGCAACCTGCTTTGCACACTCACGGGCTTCCAGCTGCCTTAAATACGTGTCAGAGGTTGTTGCAACAACGTCTGCACCTTCTTGGAAAACCTCTTGAATAAGGTCTTCCAAGTATTTGATACGCGCCCCAATCTCAAAACAGCGTGACCGGACCATAGCCACCCAATCACGTGCCGCGATCACTTCCCGCTCAAAAAACAAACACATCTGATCCTTTAACTCATCACTATCGCACGCAAAGCTAAGCTCTTCCAAACAGTCCCTATGCGACATGTTTACATACAACAACCAACACCAGAACAAAAACAATAACAAATTTAGAAAGGGCTGAAGTAATACTTATAAAAAAAAATGAAACAAGCATGCTATCTTCCATTATCAACAGTCTCAAAAACATGACAAAACATGCTTTGCAATAGTGGTAAGCGTGCATAAATGGTAACAAAAACAACCATTTTACTGCGATGCAAACATACATTGCATAAAAAGCATAACAAAAACCTACTTAAAAGAAAGGAAAAAAACACATACATCAAAAGCAAAAACGATTACTACTAATTTCCATCGCCACAAACGAGTTACCCAAAAGACTGTTAAGCCCTATGTCCACTACCACTAATCATCAGACATTCTTCGTTGCTATCCCACCACGTATCCCATCAACAACAGCATCAAGACCAACAACTGTGTCCCTGTCCACACGCTGGACTTCACCAAATGCTTGCAAACACTCAATCAAAAAGGTTAATAAAATGCCCACGCCGCATCGCGGCGGGTAACATGCTCGTTCTAATCATTGTCAAACATCAATTCTCTAATTTCTAATTTTTTAATGAAAATTTCACATCAGCCATGACTGATGATCATACTTTATTCATTTTCAAACATCAAATCTTTAGTTGTTCGTATATATTCATAGAAAATAATAAATATAACATCACGTGATCCACGGATGGTACATCCTTTTCCGCAAAATAACACCCTACATATGCTTATGACATTCTGATTATTCTTACATTATTGTGCTATTATATCTTTAAATGTTTGGAAGAGAGATTCATGAATAAATAAATTAAAAAAAATAATAAAATAAATAAATAAATAACATTTAGTGACAGAGGTTCTGATGACACAAAATTTGTCGGGCGAAGTGGGCGACGGCATAAGGCATCAAAAATCTAGAGGCATCAGATTTAGGTTCATGTTTAATGAAGAAATAAAGAGTCAATACAAAAAATATATATATTTAGTGATAGGGGTTTGAATGACACAAATCCCCACCACCCGAGAAGCAAAAGATTATAGAGTAGCTTGTTTTGCTTCGTGATTAGCTTATTTTTTCGAGTTTGTTTCGCTTCACGACTAGCTTGTTTACTTGTTCATTTAATGGGTTAAAGCTCTTAGTCTTGTAAAATCATAACTATTAATTTGCATGATGTTTGACTATACTGATTCAAATAAAAAACTTTGAATAGAAATGAATAGTGTAGTTATAACAACAAATACGTTGTCGCTAAAAGAAGGAGGTACACATGGCTAAGCGAAGGAGGTACGCATGGCTGGTAAGGTGACATCTTGCTACCAACAAAAACCAAGCAACGGCTCACCATACCATGCTTCGTGTTATTGGTGTTCGGCTGGTACATATATAATAGCCAACGTGGTTGATTCTTTTTTTTTAATTTATTTAGTGGGGTATGTGTACTTTTGCTTATGGCACCACACTTGTATGAATGAGGGTTTTTTTGTGCCGTTGAAGATCTCATGCCATAGAAATTTTTGATGACGTGAGAGCACTTTTTACCTATGACAGCACCTCTATAACACGAGGATACCCTGTGCTAAAAAACATAACTAACTACAAAGGAATCATAGATAAAATTCACCGGAGTTTATTACATTACATGTCTAATATCAATTGTGATATTAAAAATTAAAAAAAAAATAAAAAAAATTAATGTTTAATATCACCTGAGATATTTTATTGCTTAATATATTTTTATATATTATTACCTATCTGTTTTCTAATATTTTTATAATTTCGGTTACAAGATAGTTTTTGTGCCTTTTATCGCAATTAACAAGCGCATATTTTTTTTAACGCAACTAATGTTATCTATCACTTGTGATATTATACTCATAGTAGAAATAAAAGGGTTAAAGTCTCTTTAGGTGAATTCATATTTTGTTCAAAAAAATGCTAATATGCAACACTTGTTTGATTTTGAGAATATGTCAAGTCTCTATTTTCATAGTTTGCTTCCTTTTTATTCATTTTGATATTTTTAGAGTATTACATTTTTCATCATGTATGTGTTATCAATTGTGATACTCAACTAAGAATGTGAAATATTAAATTTATACCAAATGTGATAAGAATTTAGTATTTTACCAAGTATATATGAAAGAAATAGGGAAAATGGTAAAAAAAAAAGTATTATACTTGCCATCATTTGCTTTTGTGGATAGCGAACAATTTTTTTTGTTTTTGTGGGTACTATACTTTCAAATTCATCCTCTTTAGGGTATTATGTGACATTTTTGCCCTTAGGAAAAAAAAAATTCTATTAGCTAAGAGGGGCAAAAATGTCCAAAAATTTCGCAAAATACCTTAAAGATGATGAATTTGAAAGTATAGTACACACAAAAGCAAAAAAATTTGTTCGCTACCCACAAAAGCAAATGGTGTCAAGTATAATACTTTTTTTTATTATTATTTGCCCAAAGAAATAATAATAAACATCACTTATTATATTACTGTGATGATTCTGTTTATTTTTCTTATTTGTTTTCTTGAAAATATTTAGGAAGATTTTTGTGTTTTATGATAATATGAAATATTAGAAAAGGTGTTTAACTGAAAACAAGAGATGTTAGGATACTTTTGTTAGACTTGTGGTGGATTTTTCTATTTAATGGATACATTGTGCATGTTTCGATAGGTTTTATAGCGGGATTTAAAAATATCTATGGTTGAATCAGCAAACTGATGGATCTAGACACACACCTTGTGTCAATGATATTTTGTATAATATTATTAAGCACACGGAATTTACTTAGTATACTGAAGATGGATTGTATGATGTATTGTATGTAAACACAGATTAAACACAAAACTTAAGCTCCAATATTATTGATGAATAATACTAGTGATCTTGCTTATCACTAGGGTTACACCTTGAAGCATTTGTGAGTAATACGTAGGTATTAGACAATACCTAAGACCATGACCTAGGACCTCCTTTTATACAACAAGGACTCCTTTACAAGATAAGTATAAAGCTAATATTATAGAATATACACAAGATATATTCTATACTTATCTAGACGCATTGAACTAAACATTATCTAATAGCAGTGGTAATAGTGTACCAGTAGTGGTAATACGTTTCCACTGCTAGTGTTAATCCGAGCAGTGTAAACCACAACTATCCGTGGTAACGGATTATTCCCAACAATCCTCCCCTAAACTTATGATTTCTCTGCAAATCAATAAGTTTCTTCAATATACATTATCTTCAAGGATTTGGGGAATTCAACCAAACACTTCACTTCTTCCTTAACTTCTGTATGGCTCTGGAACATTGATCTTGAAGCCTATGTAACAATGCTCTGACCTTCTCATTGTCTTCATGAACTCTTATTGTTGTACATAACATCACAGTGAGAGTTCTAGCTTTGAGTGGATACTCTTTCTTAGCAAGCATGAACATCTGCATCTTCGCCATTGCTATAGAGACATGATGAACTTCACATGATCATAGTAAAACCATTAGTACCAGGACATGTGCACGAAATTTCCAGAAATCATCATTAACATTTGGTTCATAGAGCCTTCTAAGATTAATCCATAACTGCATCTCCTTTGTATCTTTGAGATCTTGAGCATTAAACCTTTCTTGAACTAACCTCCATAATGTATCAAGGTCATCTCTGTCAAAAGCTTTTATAAGATCTTCAAATTGAATGAATGATAAAGTTTCACCACCTAGCCTTGTGATCTTCCATGTTGGAGCAAAATTGCTAGCAGTGTAAACTTCCCAATCAATGATAGGATGTCTTACTTGCAGTGGTTCTGGATAAAATCTTCTTCTACAACCACAATCATTCCAGTCAGTTGTTCTTCAGTGAATTTCTCAGTAGGAATTTCTTGTTCTTCAGCAACCTTAGTCTTCTTAACAGTATGAGAATCACTTTCTTTGGCCTTTATCTTCAATTTATGAATCCTTCTTGCTTCTTCTTTTCTTCGAGCCCATTGTGTAAAGCTTAATCTTGTTTTTGAACTCTGTAGTAAGCTTTTCAAGTTGATCATCAGGGCATCCTTGAATTGATGCTTCTTCCAACCACCAACTGACGACATAAGTCTTCATATATAAAAAGAATTTGTGCCTTGGTAGGTTGTCTTGATTTCTTTTTTGACCCTTTTTTTGCTGAATTGATCACATCTTCAAATTGCTTGATTGTTCTTCATTTGAATGAAATCCTTCAACTGACGATTCTTTGTTCTTCAGTTAGGATGCATCCGCTTCCAGTCAATTGCCTTTTTCTTGATTATTTGATTATTAGCAATCAAGAACTCAATATCTTCTTCAGTAGGAACATAGCTAAACTCTGGAGTCTTCTTTCTAAGAATTGTAGGTTGAACAGTGGAAAGTGGATCTTCAATAAAATCTTCCATTTTATTCAATCTTTTAGTTTCCAAAAAGCTTGCAACTTCCATTTCATCAAGCTTTTTCTTTTCAGCAACTAACTCGCAATTTCAGGTCATTTTCAAAATTTACTATTAATCTCGGGAATTTACTATTCACCGGTTACTATTCAAAATTTTACTATTCATCGTTTTCGAAGTCGATTTGATATTTGAAAGGTGTTCAATTTTTACTATTTACGAAACACTATTCATTCCCGGAGAAAATCACTATTCATGAGTCACTATTCATCATGTTTCTGTAATTAGGTTTACGAGTTATCAAATACGCGTAACCTGGAGGGTTAAGCTCGTATTCATGACATATCATCAAGACATTTCATATAGACCAGATTTAGTCTACATATCATCAATAACATCATTGCATATCGGTTCATGCATGGATTTGCATTTTTCATTAACGATTTATTTTCCTAATAAATAAACGCTATCGCGTAAACATTATTTTGAAAAATTGATCTGACACTTCCAAAAATATCCTAATATTTTTTTTATACTCCTTTTAAGACTATAAAAATTATATTATTAATTTACCCGATGTTTTCAATTTATTTTGTATATAAATTGTTAGGTATAAATATTTACGACAGTTTTCGTAAATTCAACACGATAAATATTTATTCACTCAGTACTTGTGAGAAATGCATTTTTATAATTTTTATGACTTCAATACATTTTATTTTGTTCCGTTAAAATTTATTTTTAGCTAACGCTACCCAAAATGCTTAAATAAATACACAAGTTACTAATAATTCCTAATTAACTACACATTACTCAACATTAAAACACTTGATTATGATTAAATGCATCTATATATTTTTTTTGGTATATGTCGACACCCCCATGGGTGAGTCATTTTGTTTGCAAAATATCCTAAACTAGTATAATGTATTAAACACTAAATATCTTTACACATTCACTTCATTATTCACAAGTGTTTTAAGATCAAAACCATTTCTTCCTCTCTTCTCTCTACAAACCGGCAACCACAAGGGACCAAGAGGAATTCATCAAATATTTAAGTCAAGATTATTTACACACTAGTTACACTCTTGATTAAGGTTGTGAAATAAAAACCTTGGGTGATTAGGAAAAACCTTTGATCATAAACCTCATCAAGTTAACTAGTAAGCATCTCATATCCATTTTCATCTTTCATATTTATTCTATGTTCATTTCATCATATTTCAGAAAATCATGCATGTTACATATGAGTTTGTACCACTTTTAATGTTTTTATTACTTATATTGAAATATGATCATCCTATAAATTATCCCTCGTAACATATCACTTTTGGTGATGTCTAGGAACCCATGACACCCTAAGAAGGTGTATGGTAGGATTTGAATAGCTTCGGAGTTGTTTTGAATTGGTTAGAATAGGTTTTGCGCGATAAAAACTCATTTCGACAACTATATATAAGGGTCTGTCCATATTTTTGAAATCTGGAAAATCCGACAGTTTGTAAATATTTTTGGGCTAGATATTTAGAAAATACACTTTAAAACGAAAACGTGGCCGCTTGAACAGGTTAAAACGGAGTTATAACGAAGAAGTTATGAATTTTTCAAGTTTGAGACGGACGAAACTATAAAATCCTGAAAATTCAGCATGTTGTTTTATCTTTTTACGAGTCAAAAATGAGTCTTAAGCGTTATAAATTGTGTCGACTTATCAAAAATATTAGTA
>OU343216.1:30599335-30650926 GCA_910596185.1 Chrysanthemum makinoi | reverse complement strand
AGTGGAAAGGATATATTATTCCAACTATTTGGGGGAAGGATGTATTATTCCAACCATTTAAGGTGGAAGTGGTCTCTGGATACTTTTGGTATGTGTTAACTCACTCGAGGGAAGAAATATGAGAAGAATATTTGGAAGCGGAGATGATATTGCTGATCGACATCTTCTATGATTTATGATGTGCTTCCGTTAGTGCTTCATGTACATGTAATGATGATTCCGATGAGATCAAAACCATCGGGGAGATATGTGTACATCAGGGTCGCACAACATATTCACATGATCGAGCTTAATCAGTTATTCCGGAGTTATCATCCGCAGAGAAGATCGTGATTCAACCAGCATCGCGGATGTCGTTGTCTCTACTCTGGTTGGGTACTTGTGTACATTATGGGTGAGTTATATGGAAGATAACCGAATGCACTTGGTAAAATGAAGATGTTGATGTATTGTTCTATGAATAGACAACTAGTCAATCTCGAAGAGTAATGTGTACATCGGGACGCACAACAGTTCATGTGATCGGACTTCACGTTATTCGATTTGATAACCATGAGACGATCAATGTTTGAACTTGTTACTTTGGTGTTCTCGTGTTCTTCAAGGTGCTGAGCTTCATTCAATGAGACCATTTTTATTCATTTCTACTTCTTGGGGAAATGGTCTTTTTTCTTAGTTTGTCGGTTTGGGGGGAAGTTACCAAAGATTCACTTTTTGCAGGCTCAAGTTCTTGCGACGATTCAAGAGCCTCGAATGCTTTGGTGGTGAAAGTTTAAGATATGATGACTTCTATCTTCTACAAAGTGCTCGAAATGATTTCTTTCTGTACTGTCATCATCCTCTTAAACTATTTCTCTATCTTTGTAAATATTTTCAAAAACTATAATACAAATATATATATATATATATATATATATATATATATATAAATAAAATAAAATAAAATAAAATAGAAATTATAAAATCAACAAAACCCATAAAAATCAAAAATTTGAAAATCAAAATATTGTTTTCTAAAGACATGTCTTCTGGTATCGATAACATCTACGGTCTTAGAAATGTCATTCAATAATGGCACGGGACCATAGATGAAGTTCGAGCAGGAGGTGTAAATATTTTTTTCAAAACATGTCAAAATTCAAATGGCTTGCAGTTATTTCAGATCAGAACCGCGCTTTTAACTATGGTTTGCTATTATTTCGATAGCAACCCTTCTTCAAGAAAGGAAAGTGCTGCGCTAAACCAATTTTCAAATATTTCGTGCACTTATCCTAAAACACTTTGAGGAAAGTATGTCGGGACTCTGTCTTTACCAAATATTTTTCCTTCTAAAATTCTTCAGAAAATATTTGTTTTAACTAAATGGTGCTAAATGAGTTGCTTGAAAATCAATCAGAATCATGTTTTCATAAATTTGCAAAACTCAATGAATGACTTCAACGCTTTTAAAACTTTTCAGAGAAAGAGTCATTGATTGAGGGGGAGAATGTTTTCAAATTTATATCATCTAACGGGCTTATAAAATTATCCTATATGCTAAACTGAAAAAGATGTTAACCTACGTTGAAGGACTAGGTGCCTAGGATATGACTGTTAGGATTAGATGATTTGAGTTTGATGAATTCATATTTCCCATGCCTTTATATGAACTGATTGATATGTTGGATTGACTTTTATTAGTAGATTGCTGTTTGGGTCTTGTCGACCACCATATATCTGTTTGTGTCCACTAACATATGCAGATATCATGGTATAAAAGAATGTTCCCGATCCGGATCCAACAGAAGTTGATGATTGGATGTCGAAAGGAATGGGTAACTATTTCTTGGGTCGACAAATGAAGAAACGGAACTTAATTGGATCTCTATGGACAGTTGGCACGATAGATGCAACTTAAGAGGTCTCACTGCATATGCAGATGGTTTTCCAAAATTTTCAAAGATCAACCGGCAAATTTTATCCACCTAACGATCTTTGCAGTGTGAATATGATGATACCATGTTCGTATGGTAGAAAAATATTTTGTTGAAAATAAATTGAACTAAATTTTGGAAATCAACTGGACTTCACTTTTTCAAAACTTAAGTCACTCAATCAATGACTACGGTCATTGATTGAGGGGGAGAGTGATTTCAAATTAAATAGTTTCAAACAATATTTCTTCATAAAAGTCCGTTTTGTACAAAATAAGTGGTGATCTAAAGATTTAATGTTATGTCATGGTATGATTTTCTTTTAAAACTCAAAGATCTTTCAAAATGAAATTTTTTCTGTTCTTGTTTGATTGTGAAATTGTTTTATTTTACTAAAAGATCTCTTAAAAACTATCATACCTTACACTAACAATCTTTTATGTCTATAATTGGTCCTCATCAGTCAATTTGAAAATTTAAATCTTGCCACATCTTTCCCCAAATGTTTCTAAATGATTTAAATCAATTGGGATCACAAATCTCAATTGGTTTGAAATTTTTGATCGGGGGAGAGATCGTGATTTAAATCTCAGATCTGTTTTAGTCCTTTAAAGGCACTCCTGCCTCCATGTGCCAAACGATTTCAAATACATGTTGCACATGATTAAGGAGGAGCATTTATCCGAAAACAAGATGAGAATTTAAACCCGCCATATATTTTCTCCCATGTTTTCTAAACCTATTTAATCACTTGGGATCCAAAATCTCAAAGGGTTTGATATTTTTGATCGGGGGAGAATTTGTGATTTAATTATGAAATTTGATAAATAATGATAGATTAGATTCAAAGTGCAGGCTTCTCCCATATGTGCTAAACGCTTTCGAATCTCGAAGCACATATTGAGGGGGAGCATTTCAAAAGAAAATAAACTTTCAAGGTACAATGATTTTTATGTTTCAACATAAGTACCTTGATTGATTTTCTAATGGTTTCTATTGGCAATCGTGGAAGTACTTCAAAAACCTCTTTCCTCTATGTGTAAAATGATTTCAAATAACCAATGCACATGTTGAGGGGGAGCATTTCTAAATGATCAAAACTATTAAGGTACAAAATGCTTTGATATTATATCACAAGTACCTTGATTGATTTTCCAAATGATTTTTCAACTGGTTTTCAAGAAGGAAAGAACAATACCAAAAGACCGACCAATTTACTTTATGCATGGTCTTATAAGGATGGTTAGGTTAGGTATTAGTTCCCACGATCTAGCCAGAACCAGAGGGATCTACCCAGGGACAATCCACTAGATAGTGTAGAGTCCTTAGGTATGATGAAAAAAGGAGAAAAATGAGAATACGGAAGAGTGCGGATCGAGATGAGCTAGTACTAGAATAAACCCAACAAGGTTCTAGTTATGAAGTCTCGTAGCATCGGGGGGTTGAAGAATGAAAAAGAATTGAATGTGAAAGGGGTGAAAAGAAATAGCCCTCCATTAATTCAACCTTAGGGCGTAAACCGGTTCAATACATATGCTATGGTGTTACTGGGTAACACGGTATTGAAGACAAGACGTCATGGACCCAAGGACGACCGCACCTAAACTTCCCAAGCTACTCAAGTTCCTCTTAAAAGGACTTGTTTCATTCTCACGGGGAACCTACATAATCTATCGACTTTCTCTTAGAGATTGTTTATATTGAAGAAGGAGACCCTCTCCCTAGTCTCTGGCATAGGAACCAAAGTGCACAATTGAGTCTAGAGCCAAGAGATCATCCACAATATCGCATTAAGACACAAAATTAATGAAGACTTGTTGTTTCACACAATAAAAATAAGCCAATTATCCTCGCGCCGCACAGAAAGTGTTAAGTCACATAGAAAACCTTCCTGTCACAAAAGCTCTTGGTGGTGACAAGTGAGATCTTTTCTAAAGATCAAGCTTGTGACAACCGACGAAACGATGGGGATTCTGACCTGAATCAACCTTGTCTAGGAAATGAATTGACTAATACTTTGAAAACCGCTCATGTGCAAATCCTCTCTAGCACATCTAATGTGTACTCATTTTCACCCAAAAGTATCTCTCGATTGAAAAATACTTTTGGAAAAACCGCTCGATGTGCTTAATCTCTTCTTTTCTCTAGCACATCAAATGTGTACTCTTTTCAAATACAAAAAGTATTTTTGATTGAAAATTGATCTTTCTCATAAAAACTTCGTCGTATTGCAAAACTCTTTCTCTTAAGCAATACGCGATTGTTTTTCAAATCAATTTTTCATCAATCGCTGAAGCTCAATTCGCGGTTCACTACCCGTGTTGTCTTCTTTGAGACGCCCGTTTGAGAATGGCTAGAGTAGCTTCAAACCCTCGCAAGGAGATTCTTCGAATTATACCATCACAAAGTAAGATTAGTACTGATCAATGGGGAACCGTGGGCGCGGTACTCAATTCAACGAAAGTGATCAAAGACACTTTCGTGTGTTTTATTGCTAATCGTTGTTTGCGTGTACATTTGAACGGTTGCGTACTGATCGATATTGAGAAGTCAATTCATAGCCGCATGCTCACAAACATCCACAATTAATTAAAGAAATCATGACAAGTGCATATCTACATAACCTGGCTCTCGATATTTATATACTATGCTTCAAGCATTGCCGCAATATCATGAACAGCAAAAGCTTCCGCCACTGATGAAAATATGTCATGATCCGAAGTGTGAGCATGTCGGTCCTAAAGTCACAACTTCACATGATGGCGATACAATAATGGGTGATATGGAGATTTGATGTGGCTGATGATCTCTAACCTAGCTAAGAATCACCAAACGTGGATCAGCAAAAGACCTCCACTAAAAGTACAAAGCAATCGGACTTTGAAGAAATCACTACTAAAGCACAAAGAATGCAAAATTTGAAGAATTGAAGTCTACGAGCCAGAACAAAGTCAAGAATAGAATGCTAGGAATCAAAATGTAAATCATGGGGTGACCTCCCCTTAGAGGAGATTGTTAGGAATTGGAAATTCCATAGTGAAGTTGTCACCCCAAGTATATTCTAGCATATGTTAGCTCGTAGACATATCGTTATTTACTAGTTTATTAGTTAGTTATTAGCTTAATATAGCTTAGAGTAACACCGCTGAGGAAGGACGGTCTTTACCCATCAGATGTTCCTGATCCACAACCAAGGAGGACGTAGTATGTAATTAAATACCCTCTACCTCCCAAGGTAGAGGGTTGACCTTTCACTTAATCTAACATTCTCTTTTGTTTTTCTCTTACTTTCTCTAGAAAGGATCCCATCTTCCATTTCTCTCTCTAAAAATCTATCTCATTCATCCATACTTAGTGCTTAATGTGTTTGTGAAAACCAATATCTAAAAATATATAATATGAGTTTTTCTATCTTGTGCCCTAAGGCACAAGATAAGAAAGACAAAAGGTATTAAGAGCCGTTTGTAGTTGGGTTTAGGATTAAGATTTAGATTTGGATTTGAAATTTGGATTTGGATTTGGATTTGAATTTAAATTGTGTTAAAAGTTGTTTGTTTTACATGTTATAATATAAAATGGGGTAATATTAAAATAATAAATGGGGCCACCACTAGTACATACTTTTATTTATTTCTTCAAAATAGTACACTCTTTTATGGTTACCAATCGAATAAAACAAAACAAAAAAGGCAGAGAGAGAGAAAGTCAACAAAGGACTTGTCAGAAAAGAAATCTCATTGGGCAATATTTGAGTATACCCTCAAATGTGGGTTTGAGTCCCACTTTCAAATCCCATCTTATTCAACCAAACGTATAATTTTACTATCAACCCAAAATCCAAATCCAACCCCAACCAACTAAACGAGACCTAAATCAACTAGACCCATCATCTATTAAATATTTACTCAAGTAAAACCATCTTTAATAACCAATTGGTTTCAAATTGTATTTTTTATCTTCTGCTCCTATTTTCATTTCTCCCGCCCATTTTCCCCAAAAAATCAAAAAGCCCAACAATTTTATTCATCCCCCTAAACCTAGCTCAAACAAGTCCCGCCTCTGTTTCTCTTTTTTACTTATAGTTGCACCTAAAAGACCCTTGGGTGGTGTTTCACGAGGACCACTTTTATTCGAAGTTTTCAAATATACCTAAATTGTGTCAAAGATATGATTACAATGATCTATTATCTTTAATATAATGCAATAGAGAGTTTCTTGGATTAAAGGTATACTTCAATTGACTTTCAACCTTGCATGATTCCTTCTAGGTTTTATTTTATTTATGTTACGCCGTTAAAGTAAGACTCTTGTTTAATGGTTCTATTAGCCACTGTTGATGATTTACCTTGCATTAGTTAAATTACTTATTTTGAACTCCATTAATTTGGTGAAGGTGGCACTGTTTCTTCAAGAGATTCCTTCCAAATCCAATATTGGTAAGAAATTTAGACATTAATTCGACTTCATTTTTTTCATGTACTTTGAGTAGATTATGTTATATGTGTAGTTGCAGTTTTTGTCTTTAATTTTTTTTTACCGAATGGAAGGAAAATGGATCTGAATATATGGGTTCAATTGATACTTTAGGATAGAGGTTGTATATACTTGTGTTTTGATTATAGGCTTTTTCAAGATCTACATAACTGTATCAAAAAAGATCTAGAATTCTCAAGTTGTAACCAAATGCTTCTTTTGCAGAGTCTTTTATCCTATGGGAAACAAACACCGGAATATAATTCATCTTATAGCGTATCGCTCTGGTAAACCTTAACTTTGCGACTTGATCACAAATCGTTTTTGATGTTCGCTTCTTTTAACTTGCAGGAGCTATGGACCTTTGTTTTTTTAAGGTTAGTAAGTTCAGCTAATAAGTACTTCATTATTTAATATGAAACTTAATTGGTGGATAAAGATAGTAATTCCTTTAATAATTTGGCTTGCATTATATCGTTACTAATGTTTACAATTATGTTGCAGCAATGAGCCACTGAAGAAAAGTAGTATGTTAAAAAACAAACCAAATTGAACCATGTTCAAGTAAGTTTGTTAAATCGTTGCTACTTGTACATGCCATATTCAAATAGTTGTTGTGTTACAATGTGCTTGTTTCTTGTTCTCAGATTTCATTATTAAACCAAATTTAATGTTACTTGCTGTGATTGTGGCCAATTTTATAGTTATAGATTTTCATAAAATATTTAGTTTGATGGTCTTTTACATAATATATAGTTAATGATTTAGACATCTGATCTTTTGTTGGATATTTCTTTTGTTGGATATTTCTTTCAGATTTTAGAGAATATTGTCGATTAATGATAGCAACATGTCCATTACAAGAACTCAAAAGGTAAACAGAAAGGTCAACACAAAGGTATTGGCACATTTTTGGTGAGCACTCATGACTACTTTGCTGCTAAATAAAAATGGAATTTATATATAGATTAACGAAATATGTATGATGTATGTAGGTTGGCACATCTTATTGACGCAAAGATGCAAATCATGGCTTGAAATCATACGCAACATAAAAGAAGCAATACCCAAGTTGTGGGAAGTAGTCGATAACTAGTAATTGATATCTGGTGTTTATACTCTTGGCAAGGTCATAGTTAAGGTTTTAGTGGAAGAAGTCGATAACAAGCAACAAGTATCCAATGTTTAGAATATTGGCAAGGTCATGGTTGAGGCTTCGATCACACAACTTGGTTAATTAAGATGATCTGGATTTATATTAACAAGTTGTAAGGTATATCATGTGATCTTTTGATCATCATCAACCAATTAACTGATCATATTGGATCGATGAGTTTAGAACGTCGAACATTATAGAAAGAATTATTGTATCTATATACAGTGTACACACTATTTCTAGTTTTATCAAGTTTAGGTAATTGTTGGAATTCAAGTTACTGTATAACCTTGAATTTATGATTGATTAATAAAATTTGAGTTGACTTTATTTTTGGCTTCCTATTCCTAGTTACATTTGATTTATACATATTTTATTATTTTGTGACGATGTATCAAATCTATTTAGAGTGGACAAAAATAATGCCAAACACATGCTTGGAATAATTGTTAAAAATATGCCAACTGTGGAAAACTAGAAGGGGGGGGGGTTTAATAGTTTTGCCGATTTTAAGTTAGTTTCTAAAAACTTTAGATTCTATGTTATGTGAAATCGTATGGATGAAGATAAAGTATAGATCTAAGAGTAATGAAGGTAAATAAAGTAAAGCAAGGGAAAGAAATGACACAACCGATTTATAGTGGTTCAGCTACAAGGACACCTTCCTTGCCCTACTCCACTCCTCGAGTCACCTACTCGAGAGTTCAAGCACTATGTCAACAAACTCCTTCAACTTGGCGGAGAAGCCTACACAACGTTGCTTACACCTTTTCCTGCATTGTAAATACGAAACCGTAAACACGGAGGACCAAACCAACACGACTATTACACAACAACTATGTGAAATATCAAGTACAAGATCTTTGCTACAGAAATCTTGTCGAGGAACAAATCAATCAAGGATCCCTTGCTTGGATGACTTGTAGTAAGCTCGTGATCTCGCCTTAGAGAAGGACCTATATGAGAATCACAATAGAAGAAAGAAGAACAACACTCTAGATCAAGTGATCTTTTGTTAGAAGAGAATGAGAGTATATGTGAGAGTTAGTAAGAAGAGGGGTGAAGAGAAATGAAGAAATGGCTCTCTATTTATAGGCAAAATCTTGCCACTGTTCCACGGATCCCACGGATCCCTCCCTTAAGGGATCCATCTAGTGTAAAGCTAGGGATCCGTGGGACGCTCCTCTTTGCTCATGGGTTTTTTGGTTATGGGTCATGGGTCATGGGTTATGGGTTGGTCCATGGGTATTTCATTAGATACAATGTATCTAATAGATGCAATGCATCTAGTCAAATGGATATGGGTCAATACCATGGGTTATGGATATGCTCCATGGGTTGTGATTGTTACCTATCCTAATAAACTATTGCAACAAATGATTTATTACAACAATTTGTATTAAATAACTATATGTAAATGATTTACAAAAATAACATGTATCCTTATAATTTTACTTATGATAACATTATATTTGTTATCAACAAAACACAAAGAGATCGCTAAATATTAATAAACATTTTTACGGTTTAC
The DNA here is from genome assembly GCA_910596185.1 of Chrysanthemum makinoi. Classification (NCBI taxonomy): domain Eukaryota; kingdom Viridiplantae; phylum Streptophyta; class Magnoliopsida; order Asterales; family Asteraceae; genus Chrysanthemum; species Chrysanthemum makinoi. Next base: position 30,641,853 of record OU343216.1, on the reverse strand, counting down.
TTGTATTAACAATCTCTCCCTTTTTGTTGATGACAAAACAAATGTTATGATGAGTAAAACTTAAGATTAGATGTATGTTTTGAAAGCCTAAGTTTTACTTCTTCTCTCCCTTTTTGTCGAAAAAAAAAGTTAACCCATAGAAGAAATAAAATGTGGAAAAATAGTCCACGTATCGCTTACTCCCCCTTGACGGTAGCTCCCCCTAGATTGGGGCGTCAATTGAGAAAAATAAAAAATCCTACAAAGAAAGGGTTAGTAGTAACATGCATAAATAATCTTGTGATTGACGAGAATCAAGATTGGGAGCCAAGGTATGTAAACAAGGCCTTGTAATAAAACAACAAAATGTAGTGGTATTTATGCCACATACAAGCATCTAAAAGTAAGAACAAGACTTGTTCTTAAAAATGACTCAAGAGAAAAATACTAAGAAACATAAAAAATAGTAATAATGATTCCTTCCATGCTTGCATAAGGTTATGGATGGATGGTTTGGTGAGTAATGATATTTATGCGATCAAGAATGAGGTTTAGTATGACTCGCATTTCTTCTCTAATTTCTATTGAAATATCCCTAGTGGATTGGCAATGTTCACAATGTAAGTGATGTGGGTAGTGATTGCGGAAGTTTTCCGGGTTGTTTTGATTTGTGAGATGCGAAAGATGTGGTGGAAAAGTTGGAAAATACGGATAAAAGTCCGGAATGTTTGGAAGTGGTGGTGGAAAAGAACCTAGATGTTCTTGTAGCTCAATGGAACCTAAGGGTCGTGAGGTTTCAAGGTCTTTGAAAATTGTGTTTGGAGAAGTGGGAGGTGTCAAAAAGGCTATTTCTTTTTGTTAATACAAATAAGCCGTAAAAACGTTTATTTATATTTTATGATCTTCTAATGTTTTGTCGATAACAAACGTAAAATCATTTTAACGAAACAAATAAAATACGTAAATGGTTTGAACAAATAGTTTCTAACATATTCACATTTTCATATAAAATACTAAAACAAGTATAAGTGATTTTATGATTTAATATTACATATGTACAACAACTAGTGTTTACATATTTGGGTAAAATATACACATAACTAGTATGTAGTATATTGGGTAATATAAATGGGTAGAAACTTAAGTATCATAACCCATTGGGCAAATACATTGAATGTAGTTAGGTACAACCCAAAGCCCATGACCCATTGAGCTTGACCCATAACCCATTGCATGACATCATGCTTATATCATATATGAATAATATCCATAACCCATTGTTTTGACCCATACCCATGTGACTAGGTGCATTGCACTCAAGAGATACATTGTATCTAGCTAAAGACCCATGGATCAACCCATGACCCATGACCTAACCAAAATACCCATGGGTAAAGGGGAGCATCCCACGGATTCCTAGCTTTACGCTAGACGGATCCCTTGTGGAAGGGATCCGTGGGATCCGGGGAACAGTAGAATTTTTGCTCTATAAATAGTGAGCCATTTTTTCATTGTTTCTCATCCCTTTCTAACACACTTTCTCCCTGAGTTAAAAATTCACTAACCTCAGATCCAAGAGATCTATGTTTGTAGTTTTGTTTTTGTGTGATCTTCTAGGTTCCTCTTAAAGGCAAGATCACCACCTTTGAAGTCGAGCAAGCTCAAGTCCATGAGTTGCCATGCTTCCTCATCATCAAGACTACTAAAGTCTTCTTGTTGATGATTGTTTTTCTTTTCTAAGAAGTGTTGAAGACATTAGTGAAAGGTGTCTCAAGTGTCAAGACGAAGATATTAGTGAAGGGTATCTATCGTCCGTATCATAAGCACTTGTGGTACATGCTTAGAAGTCAAGACTAGAAGCATTAGTGAAGGGTGCTTAGAAGTCAAGACACAAGACATTAGTGAAGGGTGTCTTGAAGATCTAGTCAAAGGCATTAGTGAAAGGTTCCTTAGATGTACATTCGATATGGTGTGTTTCGATGTACAAGATAGATTAGTACTAGATCCAAGGATATTGATATCCTTGATGATGTTGTAAAGGAGTAGATCTCCTTTGGGATTAGTCGTTGGTGTAGTGTTGGGTAATAGTTCCTCCATTGCAATGGAACTAGGTGCTTAGCCTAGTACCTAATAAAGGGTAGGCGACGTTGTGTAGGTGTGGTTCACCTTGGTGTGAAAGAACTAGGTACTTAGCCTAGTACCTTATAAAGGGTAGGCGACGTTGTGTAGGTGTGGTTCACCTTGGAGTGAAATAACCCGGTGGTTAGCCTAGCACCGGAAAAAAGGTAGGCGACATTGTGAAGGCTTCTCCGCCATAAGGAGATTGGTGTAGTGTTTACGAACTCTAGAGTAGGTGACTCGGGGAGTGGAGTAGGGCAAGGAAGGTGTCCTTGTAGTCGAACCACTATAAATACTCGCGTTGTGGTTTTGTGCTTCTTACTCTTATCTTTTCATTACATACCTTTATATGTTTGTTTATCAACATCCAACACACACATCCAAATAGATTGACATAAGTCGATCTAAATAGTTTAAAAGAAAGTTTTAATTGGCAAAACTATTCAACCCCCCCTTCTAGTTTTCCACAATTGGCATCAGAGCTTCGTTACTAAGTTTCTTAAAGTATATTATACTTTAAAAACTTGATACGATCCATGGTTAATTGAAAACTACAAAGAAGGTTTTTCATAAAAACAAACACCATGTCTTTTAAAAACTTTTGTTTGGATGTTGATTAGATGACAACATTTTTTTTACTTATTTTTCATTTAATTGCACTAATCTTCTTTGTCATGTTGATTAGTCAAAGCTCACACCCACCAAGCTATAGGAATCGCTTGGTAACAAGAATACCTTCCTTAAGAAGGTATCTTGAACACAAAGGAGCTGGAATTGTCTTGTGACATTTGTTGTGTCATTTGTAAAGACATTCCTAAGTGCATTTGAGGTATGACTTTTCCTTTATCTCTTAATGACATTAGCTTAACAAATAAGTATGATTACCTAGGTATTTATTTGATTATCTTGTGTGCATATACATGTATTACATGTAGCTTCATTAGGAAGCTTTTTCTCACATACGTGTCACTCTTTCGTCTAAAAATCATGGTTTATAAAACTTGTATTTTGTTTTACTTAATTAAAAAATCATATCTTTCTAATAATAAAACAAAACACAAATATCAAAAATTCCTCTTTTCCCCTAAATACTCCCACCGTCAACCACTTCATCAAATCCCCACTTTTTCAAATCTTCCAATTTCAAAAATTTCCTCTCATTCAAAACTTCATCTTCTTCTCCATTTCGTCTCAACTAAAACCAAGAAGGATCATCTTCAACATGGTTTACATCGCCCTCGTGCTCATCGCCTTAACACTCATCGCACTTGTATTCCCTATGATGAAGTTCACATACGGAGACATTTAATTTTTATTGTTAATCTACATTGGGGTTATATACCCAATCCTATGTATCATCCTTAGCATTGAAATGAAATATTACTAATAATATAAGTTTATCTAGGTTATTATCATAATGTGTTTATCATTTCTCTTTGTTTTATTTCTTTCTCTCGTGATACATTAGAAGTCATGTATGCATGTTAAAAGAAAATGTAGGTTAAAACACATATCTTGGTATAAAACTATGAGATCTAAAAATCTATGCTTTTCATCAAAAAATCTGGTTCTGTAACTACAGATCTACGGATCCCGGAAGACATACTAGCGGATCCCTTTGAAAAGGAACCGTGGGATCCGTCCTCTTTGGAAAACATTTTTTCATGCAAATTAAAAACCACTTTTCTTCTAAAAGTAATACTCCACTAGAATATCAAAACCATAAGTGAGTTAAATGTCATTGTTGTTAAAAACCATTGTTAATAAAAATCTAGTAAAAAAATTAGATAATCAATTAATCATAGGTTGATCACAAACATCACTTTCTATTAACTCATGTTTTCTATAGGTTCAACTATGACGCATGAATATGAGTTTGATTTTTCACTTACTAGCGTCTACACTCCAAACATCTCCCTTGAACCCAACACACCTGGCATTCATGTCTGTGGGTTCAATAACCTCGAAAACCGTCACTTCCACGAAGGACGTATTGTAGATACCTCTCTACAATTCGAAGAAGGTATCAATACCTCCTTCCGAGCCATAGGACGAGAATGTCTTCTTGAAATCAATGAGAAGATATGTCCAAGGTTCATAATGGAATTCTTCCGTCAAGTTGAACTCGTTCGTAACGAGGATCGCTCTCTATCTCTTTGGTTTTATATCAAAAACCAAAAGTTTACTTTAACCCTTGGGCATTTTGCTCACATCCTCCGAATTCCAAATCATGGACAATGTGCCTTCATCGAAGATTGGTCTCTTGATTCTCTCTTCAACTTTCGTGAAGAAAATAGTCCATATTGTTCACACACACCCTCCCCGGAAGATTTACATCGCATTATATGCAAACCTCGACCATATTACTCCGATCTAAACATTATCTTCACACGGGACATCCGAGAAGAGTACAAGCCCCTTGCACTCATCCTACATGAAAATGTTTGGAGTCTTAGGGGAAATCGAGAAATCCTTCCCGCTTGTTGTGCTCACATAATGTATTGTTTGCTAACATAACAACCATACAATCTCGCATACTTCTTCGCAAGGCGAATTGTAAATCTTCAAGGCTCAAAGAATAAACTCATCCCTTATGGAATGTTCTTGACGCGCCTCTATTATAACGTTATGCACTTTCATCCTCAATTTCAAAGTCTGTTGTACGTACTTGTGAACAAGATGATGGAACCGCTAAACATATCTCTCATGAAGACTTTCTTCATTCTTGATTCCACCATCACTCGTCAATCACGTGATGATCCTCCTAGCGAAAACACTCAAGGAACCTAGTAGTATTTCAAGTAGGATCAATCCTCTTGTACTCGTGCTTTATCAATGTAATCCTTAACATCTTACATTTGATATCTTAGTGTTAGAACCCCTTTAAACTAACCTTGGAATATAATGCATTGTCAAGATCATTGCATACCTTTAGTAAAGGTTCTGCTGAGCAGATGGATGGATCCCAAAGTTTGTGCTAGACGGATCCCTACACTTAGGGAACCGTGGGATCCGGCAAACAGAAAATGCAATTGCAAGAATTGTATTTCAAACATACCCTTAGAACACCTCACACAAAGCTAAAAACATAGTGTCTTAAGGCAAATTATGTCCTTATCAAGTTAAGTAGATCCTTCCCACTCACACATGAACTCATCTAGATCACACTCAAAGACGCTTGTAGATCTATCGTTTCATTTTAATCCATTACTCTTCCGCTCTTAAGCTCACACATCATTTTCCACATGATCCCTCATATCTAAACATTGGAAACCTCTTATAGCAAAATCGATCATAATCATCCTTACGACAAAATTGGTCAAAATTCATCAAATCCAAGTTTTTCCATCTTAAAGCCTCTAGGATATTTTCCAAAGGATTAATCTAAGTCAGTATCTGATCTCTAGGATCATTTAGCTTCACTTGACACTCTCAAAATCTTTAGTGTCATCCTTGCTCATTTATTGGTACTCATGAAAAGTTCCAATTCCTTCCATAAAAGGCAATCATTAGCTACATCACTCATTATCTTCAAGTACTTAAGCACCCCTTCATTTAAGACACCTAGGAGAACTGAAACACTCAAGATGATATAGATCTTAGACCTTAGAAACATCATTTCTACTCTTTCGTAGCTGCTGAGAGCCGGATCCCTAGGATTAGCCTAGACGGATCCCTCTGAGGAGGGAACCGTGGGATCCGGATGACAGATTATGTCAAACCTTGATAAAACAATCATTTCAACTCATCTTTCTAACTCAAACACTCCATCTCATCTTAAATGAGTTCCTAGATCAATACAAACTCTGAAGTTGACTCTTGTGCATGTTAATCATCACATTCCAATGAATCTTAGTGAATCAAGGCTTAAATTCTCTTGCCAAATCTCTTGCTTTATAAACCACATTGTTAGGACTTCCATAGTCATCACCTTCATCCTAACTTTCAGCACTTTAGAAAACCTTACAAACCTCTTGAAATTATCTCATCATGAGGAAAACTCCAAGTAGTAACTTATCCACCAAAGAACCACCCAAGAAAATTACTCGTTTTGTACATGAAATTTCTTCAACCGAATCATCTCTAGTCAAGCCAACAAATGCAAGGAACTCTTCTCAACCAATCAAACCAATTCTAAAAAGGATAGTACCCACAAAACTACCTATGCCAAACACCACCATACCTCCTAGGCCAAACAATATCATCTCCACTAAACCATCACCATTGGTTCCTAGAGCTATTTCTTTTACATCTCCACTATCATCACCACACCTCTAAAATTTAGAGGATTTGCCTCCTAGGCCGTCTCATCTGCCTCCGCCGACAACATTCTCCTCATTAGGAGAAATAATGGTACAAAATCAAAGTGTTGAGTCAACACTAGCTCCGGCTTCCTTTTCGCCGTTTCCATCATATAATCCCGTTTGGATTATGAGAAATCATCAAAGTCAACCACCCGACCATATGGAAGTTGACAATTCTCTACCACCTCCATCATTCTTGGTTGAACCATTCTCAAATGCACCTCCACCAATCCCTCCGTCATTTGAAGCTCCACAAGCCGCTTCACTTGATCCTTCGAATCAAGCCATTTCATTTCTTCCACCACCACTACCTAGCCATGACAAAGATTGCTATCATTGTCAACATGTTGAAAGTTTGATACATGAAGTACGAGAATACCAACGTTTCATGTTCTATCATCTCCTTGAACGTTTCGACGAGATTAAACCTAAACAAAACTTGAGCTAGAAGATTTTAGTGGTGTCCTAGCATCAAGTAATAGTTGGTCTAGAAATTTCTAGTCATGTATTCTTTATTTTCTTAGTTTTTAGAGTCATGTATATCATAACTCTAGTTTTATTAAATGAAATTACATGCTACTTGCTATATTTCTGAGTATATGATTACGTTGTATTCATATCTCACTTTTGTGATAACATTACTTGTTATATCACCATAGCTGAAATTGATCATCAGCTATACGGATCCCTCAAAATTGCCTAGAAAGATCCCCACTAGGAGGGAACCGCGGGATCCGTAATACAGAAAACTATTTTTCTGCTAACTTGGACCACATTTGCAGGAAATTGTGAATTATACTTGCTTTCTAACCTTTGCTTTGTAGTTATTCAATCTACACTTGAAGACTTTGACACCTTAAAGCTAGGGGGAGATGTATGTCAAAGCAATTCATTGCAAATTACTTGCAATATTAGGATTACATTTCTTGACATCCCATTGCAAAATTGCAATCATCAAGGGGGAGCACATTCGTCACTTAGACGAAATCTTGTGCAAACAAACTAGATTAGTATTACTTTCTTGATGTCCTTACATAGGGATGGACTCGTCAAGGGGGAGTAAAGACGAGATCCTTTCCTGTTACTTGCTCTCTATTTTTTTTAATTTCTTTCACATGTTTTTCCTAAAAATAATGTTAGTTTCCTTTCGAAGCTCTTTTTGTTTCGACAAAAAGGGGGAGAAGAAAGTAAAAACTACAAATTCAAAACTTTTACGAAATTTAGCTTTTCCTTAAAATAATTTTATGTTTTGTCATCAACAAAAAGGGGGGAGATTGTTAATAAAAATAAGCCGAAAAAACGTTTATTTATATTTTACGATATTCTTATGTTTTGTCAATAACAAACGTAAAATCATTTTGACGAAACAAATAAAATACGTAAATGGTTTGAACTAATAGTTTCTAACATATTCACATTTTCACATAAAATACTAAAACAAGTATAAGTGATTTTATGATTTAATATTACATATGTACAACAACTAGTGTTTACAGATTTGGGTAAAATATACACATAACTAGTATGTAGTATATTGGGTAATATAAATGGGTAGAAACTTAAGTATCATAACCCATTGGGAAAATACATTGAATGTAGTTGGGTACAACCCAAAGCCCATGACCCATTGAGCTTGACCCATAACCCATTGCATGACATCATGCTTATATCATATATGAATAATATCCATAACCCATGGTTTTGACCCATTCCCATGTGACTAGGTGCATTGCACTCAAGAGATACATTGTATCTAGCTAAAGACCCATGGATCAACCTATGACCCATGACCCATAACCAAAATACCCATGGGTAAAGGGGAGCGTCCCACGTATCCCTAGCTTTACGCTAGACAGATCCCTTGTGGAAGGGATCCATGGGATCCGGGGAACAGTAGAATTTTTACTCTATAAATAGTGAGCCATTTCTTCATTGTTTCTCACCCCTTTTCTAACACACTTTCTCCCGAGTTAAAACTCTCTAACCTCAGATCCAAGAGATCTATGTTTGTAGTTTTGTTTTTGTGTGATCTTCTAGGTTCCTCTTAAAGGCAAGATCACCACCTTTGAAGTCGAGCAAGCTCAAGTCCATGAGTTGCCATGCTTCCTCATCATCAAGACTACTGAAGTCTTCTTGTTGATGATTGTTTTTCTTTTCTAAGAAGTGTTGAAGACATTAGTGAAAGGTGTCTCAAGTGTCAAGACGGAGATATTAGTGAAGGGTATCTATCGTCCGTATCATAAGCACTTGTGGTAGGTGCTTAGAAGTCAAGACTAGAAGCATTAGTGAAGGGTGCTTAGAAGTCAAGAGACAAGACATTAGTGAAGGGTGTCTTGAAGATCTAGTCAAAGGCATTAGTGAAAGGTGTCTTAGATGTACATTCTATATGGTGTGTTTCGATGTAAAAGATAGATTAGTACTAGATCCAAGGATATTGATATCCTTGATGATGTTGTAAAGGAGTAGATCTCATTTGGGATTAGTCGTTGGTGTAGTGTTGGGTAGTAGTTCCTCCATTGCAATGGAACTAGGTTCTTAGCCTAGTACCTAATAAAGGGTAGGCGACGTTGTGTAGGTGTGGTTCACCTTGGTGTGAAAGAACTAGGTACTTAGCCTAGTACCTTATAAAGGGTAGGCGACATTGTGTAGGTGTGGTTCACCTTGGAGTGAAAGAACCCGGTGGTAAGCCTAGCACCTGAAAAAGGGTAGGCGACGTTGTGAAGGCTTCTCCGCCATAAGGATATTGGTGTAGTGTTTACGAACTCTCGAGTAGGTGACTCGGGGAGTGGAGTAGGGCAAGGAAGGTGTCCTTGTAGCCGAACCACTATAAATACTCGCGTTGTGGTTTTGTGCTTCTTACTCTTATCTTTTCATTACATACCTTTATATGTTTGTTTATCAACATCCAACACACACATCCAAATAGATTGACATAAGTCAATCTAAATAGTTTAAAAGGAAGTTTTAATTGGCAAAACTATTCAACCCCCCCTTCTAGTTTTCCACACTTTTTGTTTTGGTTGTTGAGATCTTGTTGGAGTCTTAAGGAGTTCCAAAAGAGTGACTTTAGGTGGTGAGTTGATGGGTGATGAAGTTGGTGTACTTGTTGGTGATGAAGGAGGTGCTATAATGGAAGCATTTTGTGGTGAGTTAGTGGTTGGTGATAAGCCATTCGATGATGGTTGTGTTAAGCAACAAGGCCGGATGCTAATCCATGCGGATATCCTAGATTTTGATTGTGGTATTTTGGAAGGCGGGAGGACAAAATTTTGGATTTCTTGAAATGGATTGTTTGCACTAGGTGATTCATCTAAGTTGGAAGATCTTTTGGAAGACATGGTGGTGTTTGTTTGTGAGGATGAGACGAATATGCAAGCAATGTTGGGAATCCTACTTATAGAAAAAACATAATGCATTGTAATGAATTCTTGACCCAAAATGTGGATTAAAATCAAATGATTAGATATGAATTTAAGGCATGTGATCATGAGAAAACAAGCATTAAATCACATACTCCCAAATAAAGTGAGAAAAATAGAAGATAAAACTAGCTTCTGTCGCACGGATCCTACGGATCCATCCCTTGAGGGATCCGTCCAGCATTAAGGCTGGGATCCATGGTACTGGTGATTTAGGCAATTTCAAAATTTTCCTTTTGGAAACATTTGTTCCTAGTGTGCGCCTATATGCAAACCATTTGGAGTTGTCGTTATCTCGACTCCTAAAAAGAAAAGAAAAATAAACTAGAAATGAAAAAACATACTATTATGTGAGATAACCGAGTGCTCCTAATTCATTGTTGCTTAAATGAATGTACCCGAAAACACATATTAGTTATGTGTCCCCTTTAGCATTCAAAAGACATAAGATGCAATGAAAACGGGTTTTTTACTTTGTATTAATAATGAAAAAGCGATTTGTCCTAGACGTGAGAGATGGCTTTTGTGAAATTGATACGGGAAGAGGTATCATTTTAGAAAACATCCTAGACGTGAGAGATGGCTTTTGTGAAATTGATACGGGAAGAGGTATCATTTTAGAAAACATTTTGAAAAGAGGTTTCTATGTGTGAATAAAAATGTTTATCCTTTTGAAAAGAAGATGTGTATGTAATTACGTGTTTGCAACTTGTACTTATTTTGAAAGAAAATAAGAGAAAACTATGAGTTATAAGTGAAAAACTTATCTTGGGTTTTGAAAATTCCCGTATTGCTTGTGAGTTGTGCGTGAAATAGAGATCCTAGACTCAGAAGGAAGAAGGCTAGTGTTTACATACCTTGTAGAGTTAAAAATTAAATTACGACGATTGTTCCATGAGACCAAGACCAAGACGAAGTAGGTTGAATTGTTCCCGCTTCAACGGTTTGGTGAGGACGTCGGCTATGTTGTCTTCGGACGCTACCTTCTTAATATAGATGTTCCCCTTTTGAACATTGTCTCTTAAGAAGTGATGACGAATCTCTATATGCTTTGTGCGAGAATGTAATACCGGATTCTTGCTTAAATCGATGGCACCTTTGTTGTCACATAGAATGGCTATGTCACTTAGATGAATGTCGTAGTCAACTAACGCTTGTTTCATCCATAGTGCTTGTTGGCATGCTTTTCCCGCGGAGACATATTCGGCTTCGGTTGTTGATATTGCTAATATCGTTTGTTTCTTTGAGAACCAAGATGTTAAACAATATCCCATAAAAGTACATACCCCACTTGTACTTTTTCGGTCAACATAATCACCTACATGGTCAGAATCTGCATATACAATTGTTTCTACTCCCGTACCCTTAGGATACCATAATCCTAATTGAGTCGTACCCTTAATGTATCTAAATATCCTTTTGACGGCTTCTTGATGTGATGTTTTAGGATCTTCTTGAAACCTAACACATAGACAAACACTAAACATGATATCCGGCCTACTAGCCGTGAGCTCGAGAAGGCTACCAATCATGCCACGATATTTTGTGTTATCAATGGATTCGCCGTCTTCATCTTTTGTGAGTTTGGTGTCGGATGACATTGGTGTCCTAATTGGTTTTGACTCTTCTAAACCGAATTTCTTTAACATTTCCTTAATGTATTTAGATTGATTAAAGAAGATACCATTTTCTACTTTTTTGATTTGTAGACCAAGAAAGAAACTAAGTTCTCCCATCATACTCATCTCAAACTCGTCATGCATGATTTTAGAGAAATCATCACACATGTCTTGACAAGTAGATCCGAATATAATATCATCTACATATATTTGAACAATGATTATATGTGACTCCTTTTTCTTAGTAAAAAGTGTGTTATCAACTTACCCCATGGTGTAGTTGTGTTTGATTAGGAACGAATTGAGTCTATCATACCAAGCCTTTAGAGCTTGTTTGAGACCGTAAAGGGCTTTCTTTAGCTTATACACATGTTTGGGTTTTTCAAAATCGATGAAGCCCGGAGGTTGAGCTACATATACTTCTTCATTAATAAAACCATTTAGAAAAGCACTTTTGACATCCATTTGATAAAGCTTAAGATCATTAGCACGAGCATAAGTAAGAAGTATTCTTATAGACTCTAATCTAGCCACGGGGGCATAGGTCTCATCAAAGTCTATTCCTTCTTGTTGGTTATACCCTTGGGCAACGAGTCTAGCTTTGTTTATAGACACTACACCGTTTGCATCTAACTTGTTTTTATAAACCCATTTGGTTCCTATTATGGTTTGATTACTAGGTGGAGGGACAAGTGTCCAAACATCATTAAAAACAAATTGATTTAACTCTTCTTGCATGGCCATTACCCAACTTTCATCTTTTATGGCTTCTTGTGTATTCTTAGGTTCTATGGTTGAAACAAAACAAAATAGGCTACTTTGGTTTTGGACTTGAAACCTTAAGGTTCTTTCGTTTAACTTTCCTATGACCTTATCTACGGGGTGATCTTTGGATACTTTAATATTTATGATTTCATCATTTAAAGGTTCTTCTTCTTCGTTTATCTTTTTCTTTATTACAATAGCTTCGCTTTCGACAATCTCGTCATCGACAAGAGGTGGAGAGGGTTTGGGTGGATTTCATCAAATTTAACGTTTAATGACTCTTCAACCTTCATTGTTTCTTTATTAAATATGACGTAGGCTTTGCTATTAGGAGAATAACCTAAAAAGATACCTTCGGTTGATTTAGGCTCAAATTTTGTAAGGTAATCTTTAGTGTTGACTAGAAAGCATTTGCTACCAAAGACTCTAAAGTGATCTAACGTAGGATTTTTGCCTCGAAGTAACTCGTATGGAGTTTTACCTAAAATTGGTCTAATTAAGACTCGATTAAGTATGTATGTTGAGGTATCAACAGCATTGCACCAAAACTTTTGAGGTATAGATTGCTCTTTTAGCATGGTGCGACTCATTTCTTGTAGGGTTCTATTCTTTCTTTCAACTACCCCATTCGATTGTGGAGTGCGAGGAGCCGAGAAGTTGTGAGTAATACCGTTAGTATCACAAAAAGCTCCAAATTGCACTTCATTATCGAATTCCCTACCATGATCCGTTCTAATAGGCACTGTAGGACATCCTAGTTGTCTTTGGATTTTCTTACTTAATATTTCAAAATTATTGAATGTTTCAGTTTTGTTCTTTAAGAATTTAGTCCATGTGTACCTAGAATAATCATCCACTATAACTAAAGTGTAGTAGTTCCCTCCATAACTTTGGATAGCGGATGGACCAAATAAATCCATGTGTAGTAACTCTAGAAACTTAGTTGTAGACACCATGTTTTTAGCTTTGTGACTAGAATGGACTTGTTTTCCTATGTTACAAGCATCACAAAAGTGTTGTTCATATTTTCATTTCGGTAGATCTCTTACTAGATCTTTGGATGATAGCGATTGAAGAAGTCGCATATTGGCATGACCCAATCTTTGATGCCATAAGGTCGAAGTATCATCCATAGAGGTAAGACAAAGTTTGTCTTTAGGTTCATTACCAATTTTAATGATGTAGACTCCATGTTTCCTAATTCCTCTACCTATGGTGATGCCGTTTTTTAATATCTTACTACCGGTTTCGGTAAAAAGTACATTGTACTTTTTATCACATATTTGTCCTATACTTAAGTGGTTAAAGTTTAGGTTTTCTATGTGACACACATCGTTAATGGTTAGAGATTTGTTAGAAATCGTACCTTTACCGATGATTTTGCTTTTGCTATTTCCAAACACCACATTTCCTCCATTGAAGGATTCATATGTGGAGAATAGATCTTTATTGTCGGTCATGTGCCTCGTGCACCCGCTATCCTTGACCCATTCATCCGGATCTAGGTCGACCTTTAAGCACACCTAAGAAAACAATTAACTCAAAAGTTCGGTCCCCATTTGTTCATGGGTCCATTAGTGTTAAACATTCCATTCATGTTAGACATGTATGGATAAGGTGAATATGCATTCCATGGTGCAAAGTTTTGAAATGGAAAACCATTTTGTATATTTGGGTTCCATCCCATTTGATGGTCACTTCTTGGGTAAACATTATTAGGTCTCCTAGATGTGTTTGGTTTTGAAAATGATGGACCTTTGTTTCTTACAAAACTTTGATTATATCTTGGGGGTGGTTGTCTAATGGTAATATGAGTTGGTTTCTTCTTATTAACGATGACAAAATCAGTTCTAGAAGAGGAAGCTATGTTATTACCACTATTTTCTTCAGCAGACCCACGGATCCCTGGCTGTACACTAGCCGGTTCCCTTTTTGTGGGATCCGTGGGATCCGCCTCAACAGTGGCTTGTTTTTCTATTGCTTTTACGAATTGTGTTTCTTTGTTTTCACTATTTGACGCATTAAATTGCTGAATACCAAAACCTTTTTGGTTGTTTCCTGTTTTAACATTATCTAATATCATATCTAGAGTATTAGTACTCATTCTAGCAATCTTAGAATCTAGTTGATCAACTAGTGTTTGAAGTTGAACGCAAAGTTCACATTCGCCACTTGCTATCTTGCCCTTTTCTAGACGTTTCAATTTTGCCCTTAACTCTATGACTTCCTTATCTAAACGTTGGTTTTGATTTTTCAAAAACTTGTTTTTGTTGATTACTTTTAAGCTAATTTTGCAAAGTTTATCATATTCATTATGCAATGAGTCATCATCTATTGATGAGCTACTATAGTATTCGCGACATACGTCGTCTTTTGCCATGAGACAAATTTCTTTGTCCTCCTCCTCGCTCAATCCCCACGAGCCGCTCACGAATGCCTTTTGATCATCGCGTTTGGGACACTTACTAATAAAGTGGTTTGGGTCCCCACATTTAAAGCAAGCACATCATCCCTAGGCTTCTCGTCCTCTTTGCTTTTCCGGAATCCTTTCTTGTCGTTATACGGTTGTTTGACATATCTTCCCTTCCTTCTAAAGAACTTTTTGAAGTCCCTTACCGCCATGGCATACTCCTCGTCATCACTATCCGAAGAGGAGTTCTCTTCATCACTTGAGGTCTTCTTGGCTTTGAGGGCAAGAGATTTGTGCTTCTCTTTCAGCTTTGAGGCTTCGGAATCCTTAGCAAGGACAAGCTCATAGACCTTTAAATTGCCTATGAGTTCATCAAGGGTGAGGATTGTCAAATCTTTTGACTCTTCGATTGCCGTCACCTTAGATCTCCACTTGGATGGAAGTGCCCTTAGATATCTCCTAACATGGTTACGGCTAGAAAAAGATTCATCAAGTGCTTGTAAAGATGTAATTATAGTATTAAAGTTAGCAAAAGAATGATCTATGGTTCTTCATCCGATATTGAAAATTGTTCATATTGTTGAACATATAGATCTATTTTATTGTTTTTCACTTGTTGATTACCTTGATGAGTTACAACTAAAGAGTTCCAAATTTCTTTAGAGGTTTTGAGCATGGAGATTCTTTCGAATTTCTTTTTGGGTAAAGCATTATACAAAACCATTTTAGCTTCACTATTTTTGGAAAGCTTTTTCTTAATTTCATCGGAGAGTTTATCATGAGGTATGTTAACTAAAAGTCCATTTTCATCTTTTGAAGTGGCTTCAAAATCGCCTTCAACAATGATGTACCAAAGATCAATATCTTTAGACTTCACATACGTTTCGAATCTATTTTTCCAATATATAAAACCATTAGTTTCAAGTAGTGGTGGTCGTTGCATATATTGCCCTTCCTTGTAGTTTTCAGAACCCATAGTGATCGAAAAGTTTTTAAAATACGGTTTACTTTAAAACTTTTATAAACTTAGCTCTTGATGCCAATTGTGGAAAACTAGAAGGGGGGGGGGTTGAATAGTTTTTCCGATTTGAAGTTAGTTTCTAAAAACTTTAGATTCGATGTTATGTGAAATCGTATGGATGAAGATAAAGTATAGATCTAAGAGTAATGAAGGTAAATAAAGTAAAGTAAGGGAAAGAAATGACACAACCGATTTATAGTGGTTCGGCTACAAGGACACCTTCCTTGCCCTACTCCACTCCCCGAGTCACCTACTCAAGAGTTCAAGCACTATGTCAACAAACTCCTTCAACTTGGCGGAGAAGCCTACACAACGTTGCTTACACCTTTTTCCGGTACAAAGCTAAATACCGAGTCCGTAACACGGAGGACCAAACCAACACGACTATTACACAACAACTATGTGAAATATCAAGTACAAGATCTTTGCTACAGAAATCTTGTGGAGGAACAAATCAATCAAGGACCCCTTGCTTGGATGACTTGTAGTAAGCTCGTGATCTCGCCTTAGAGAAGGACCTATATGAGAATCACAATAGAAGAAAGAAGAACAACTATCTAGATCAAGTGATCTTTTGTTAGAAGAGAATGAGAGTATATGAGAGAGTTAGTAAGAAGAGGGGTGAAGAGAAATGAAGAAATAGCTCTCTATTTATAGGCAAAATCTTGCTACTGTTCCATGTTGGGAATTGCAGATTACAAAACCACGAGCAAAAATGAAGAAAGAAGAAACAATGAGGGTCTATTGTATAATTTAATAGGTAGCTTTGTTAGTAAGCTACAATTAGGGTTTTGTGTAACCTTCCTCTACTATATAAAGAGGGTAGGTGTGACAACTCGTAATTTTCAGGTCATTTCTCAAACTTTGAAAATTTCACTATTCATCTCGGGAATTTGCTATTCATCATTTTACTATTCGTCGTTTTTTAAGTCGATTTGATATTTAGAAAGGGTATTTCAAAATTTTACTATTCATGAAACACTATTCATTCCCGGAGAAAAATCACTATTCATGATTCACTATTCATCATTTTTCGTAAACTAGGTTTACGAGTATCAAATACGCGTAACCTTGAGGGTTTAGCTGCGTATTCATGGAACATCATTGAAAACATTTCATATAGACAAGAGTTAGTCTACATATCATCAGTAACATCATGTTCATATTAGTTCATGCATGGGTTTGCATATTTCATAAACGTATATTTATTTATTAAATAAACGCTATCACACGATCATTTATTTTGAATAATTGATCCGTCACTTCCAAAAATTATCCTAATATATTTTTATACTCATTTTAAGACTATAAAAATTATATTATTAGTTTACCTGATGTTTTAAATTTATTTTGTATATAAATTGTTATGTGTATATA
Organism: Chrysanthemum makinoi; assembly: GCA_910596185.1. Taxonomy (NCBI): domain Eukaryota; kingdom Viridiplantae; phylum Streptophyta; class Magnoliopsida; order Asterales; family Asteraceae; genus Chrysanthemum; species Chrysanthemum makinoi. Next base: position 30,624,841 of record OU343216.1, on the reverse strand, counting down.
TTTACGAAACGGTTTTCGTAAATTCAACTCGATAATTATTTATTCACTCAATTCTTGCGAGAAATGTATTTTTATAATTTTTACAACTTCGATATATTTTATTTTATTCCGTTAAAATCGATTTCTAGCTAACGCTACCCTAAATAACTACTTATATGTATCAAATACATACTACACTTAACAAATAATACATTTATTTATCAAAACTACCCAAACCCTCCCAAAATATACCCATGGCCGGCCCCCTTAGTCACCATACAAAATAAATATCTCAAATTTTACTAGCTTGTACACATATTATACACTAGACTAGATATTTCATATACTAGATGTTATCCTCTAACTTAAACACATAGAATACATATATCAAAAGGTGAAAAACTTGTCATCCTTTCTCTCTTCATCACTATGGCTGGCCATGGCAAGAACAAACAAGAAGAACCATATTTTTTCAAGATAAAGTGTTTTACAATCTCTATTAGTAATCTATTTCAAGGTTTTGAAATAAAAACCTAAAGATTAATTAAGTTTCTAGCTCAAAAAGCTCTTCAATCACTCAAGTAAGCTTCTAATAATTTTTCCTAATCTTTCATACTCTTACTTGATGTATTTTTATGATTCTATTAGAAAAGTATGCAAATATACTATGAATCATACCACTTTTATTTGATTTTTACTACATATAATGAGTTTTAATTATCCCAATAATATTCCTATGAACCTTATCATTTTTGGTGAAGTTTAGGAACCCATGACTCCCTAAGAAGGTGTATGGTAGGTTTAGACTAGCTTTGGTGTTGATTGGAAGGGATTAGAACAAGTTACAAACTAGAGAAATCATTTTCGACAATATATATTTAGCTGCTGTCACGTTTTGTAAAATCTGGAAATTTCAGTAGGATGGGGATTATTTTGGTTTACATTTTCAGAAAATAGATTTAAAAACGAAACCGTGGCCGCTTGAACGGGTTAAAACGGATTTATAACGAAAAAGTTATGCTATTTTCAAGTTTAACGACGAAAACTATTTTTCTGAAAATATACTTGCTGTCAAGGGTTTTTCAAAGGTCAAAAACGAGTTGTAAACCTAAACTAGGAGAGTCGACTTATCAAAAATATAATAATACATACTATCACGATTCCGAGGATATAAAGAACGTAGAAAACGGACTTAAAACGAAGAAATTATGGCCAATTAAAGTTTAACGAAACTTATAATTTTTAACAGCATTTTGTAAAAATATGCATGCTGATATGATTTTAAATCGAGGTTTTGACCCCTTTCGGGTCTGAACCGGCTTAAGTGTAAACCACGAAAGTTGTCCGAAATGATGTTTTACCGTTAATCGCGAGATTTTTTAAGCTTAAAAGTGTAAAATGAGAGATTTAAGCGTGGTCAAAGACGGACAATTTTTCTGAAAAAGTCAAAGTGCCCATAGCTGATTGGAAATAAAATTGGTGTTTTTAAGCGTTTTCGAGTCCGTTTGAGCTTTGAAAACCTTACCAAATGCTATTGTATCACCTATAAATTATTAGGGAACGTTAGAAACCATATAAAAATGATGTTTTATAGGCGCGAGGGTTTATTAAAAATATAATGGAGTGTTTGGATTGTTTACTTAAATTACTCATTTTAGAGTCCATAAAGGAGCGTTTGGATCGGTGTTGTTTTCGCACACGAGACTAGTCCAATGGATAGCTTGTTGTGGCTTAACGAACTGGATTAATATTTTTGAATGTGTAATTGTAATTGGGATAAATTATGGGTATCGTACTTATTTTCACAAGTATTAACACTTATATATTTTCTACTAGACCAAAGTGGTTGTCGCAAGTGACCATGTTTGGAGCCATTTTTTATATCGATAGAATACTTTTGAGAAAACGATGTTTTATAGTAAAAGTGAGTTCGCCTAGCCTATTTTTCAAAATGTTCAACCGTTCGTCAAACGGAGTTCTAACGAGTGAACTACGACCACTCAAACTTTCCCGAAAACTACCCATAAACTACATTTTTAGCTCAACTACCTCACTTCACAATTATTTTTCTTTATGATCGGAACTCGTATGGATAAAAGTTCAGTGTTATGACTTTTAGATAATGTTACAAGCTTTCTAAAAATCATTGAGTTTGTTTCCTAACACTCGATAATCACTATTTTACGACCAGCTTTTCGAGGACATTTAGCCACTTTCACGAATTATCAAAGTACATTATTTTGCGACGAAAAGCTATAATTTCTTGATAAATCACTAAACAACTATCGTAGGATGTTGTTTCCACGTAAATACTTATAAAGTATTTTGTAACTTGACAAGATGTCATAAACATATATTTCGACGATAAACTCTATTTTCAAAACTGCACAAGTGGTATAGATTACATGTGGATTTGCATGTACGATATATATTCCTGATTTATAATAGATCATATCATTCATATTAGGTTGCTGATAGAGATTGCACCTTATTTCAGTATTGCCATTATATCATCATAATCATTGTATCAGGTGAGTTTTCATAGCCCCGTTTTACAAGTTTATACATTATTTCAAACCTACGGGGGAGAATACATTGCACATCATTTTTATTACGATACCAGGTATATCAAATTTATTTACATTGCTTAAGTTACCTCATTGTCAATTGAATGTCCACATTTCATAATCATGAACCGTTAATTCCGGAAGAAGCGAGGGTGAGTGAATAGATCTATTGAGGGTGACTCCTCCATCCGGGTTGGTGGTCCCAACTGGTCAAACGGATGCATTTCATTTAATATCATTATTTGAGTTGTTTGGCAAAACACTCTGTTGGGGCGAACATAATGATCAGTCTAGCTTCGGTGTCATGTGCTTATAGCAATTGTAACATTTTTATGTGACATATTTGTCATACATGGCCTATACTTGTGGTAGTCGTATAAAACATTTTCATAACTCTATGAACTCACTCAACCTTTGTGTTGACACTTTTAGCAATGTATTTTCAGGTATCTAAGGCATATACTTCATGGCATGCCTAAGGACTTATCATAGAGTCGCGGTGACGACGCGTCTCACATGGGTTTTATGCACTTTAAAACATCGTTTGGATTGTAACAAACTTATTTCCGCACAAGTTGATTTTCATTTGGGACCTATATTTTGTAAACTCTGAATGTTTTAATAAATCAAACGATGTACTTTCAAAACGACACTTTAGGTTGTTCAATATAACTGTAACTGTGATGCTATGGCAGTCTTCCCCAGGAATTCCATTCCACTGCAAAACAGGTATTTTGGGGGGTGTGACAGTAGGCATCTAGTTTATGATCATCCTTTCATTTCATTTCATAGTAGACATCTCCAATGAGAGTCTAATTAACGCATAGAACGTGTAGTACCCTCTTTATAAACTAGATGCCTACCCTCTTTATATAGTAGAGGAAGGTTACACAAAACCCTAATTGTAGCTTACTAACAAAGCTACCTATTAAATTATACAATAGACCCTCATTGTTTCTTCTTTCTTCATTTTTGCTCGTGGTTTTGTAATCTGTAATTCCCAACATTCCACGGATCCCACGGATCCCTCCCTTAAAGGATCCGTCTAGTGTAAAGCTAAGGATCCGTGGGACGCTCCTCTTTGCCCATGGGTTTTTTGGTTATGGGTCATGGGTCATGGGTTATGGTGTGACAACTCGTAATTTCAGGTCATTTTACAAACTTTAAAAATTTCACTATTCATCTCGAGAATTTACTATTCACTGGTTACTATTCATCGTTTTTGAAGTCGATTTGATATTTTGAAAGGGTATTTCAAAATTTTACTATTCATGAAACACTATTCATTCCCGGAGAAAATCACTATTCATGAGTCACTATTCATCATTTTTCGTAAACTAGGTTTACGAGTATCAAATTCGCGTCACCTTAATGGTTTAGCTGCGAATTCATGAACATATCATCGAGGACATTTCATATAGACTAGATTTAGTCTACATATCATCAATAACATCATTTCATATCAATATTATGCATGGGTTTGCATTTTTCATTAAACGTTTATTTTCCTATCAAATAAACGCTATCGCGTAAACATTATTTTGAAACATTGGATCCGACACTTCCAAAAATTATTCTAATATATTTTTATACTCATATTAAGATTATAAAAATAATATTATTAGCTTACCCGGTGTTTTAAATTTATTTTGTATATAAATTGTTATATTTATATAATTACGACGGTTTTCGTAAATACTACACTATAATTATTATTTCACTCAATTTTTGTAAGGAATGTATTTTTATAATTTTTATGACTTCAATATATTTTATTTTGATCCGTTAAAATTTATTTTTAGCTAACGCTACCCTAAAAGCTTAAATATATACACAAGTTACTAATTATCCTTAATTAATTACACATTTACTCTACATTTATACACTTAATTATTACTAAATGCATCAAGCCTTTTTTTTTCTTAGGCTTGTCGACCACAAGGGGATGACTCACACAATATTGAGTACAAATATCTTAATCTACATTATACTACATTATTTTATACAAACTACTACACATACACAAGATAATATCAAAGTGTAAAATAAAATCTACTCTCTCATTTCCTTCTTCCTTAGAACCGGCCAAGGGAAGAGACCAAACAAGGAGATCATTTTTTTTTCAAGACAAGTAATTTACACAACCCTAAAGATACTCTTAAGCTAGGTTTTGAGATAAAAACCTAGGGTATTAGGATAAACGCTTGTTCCTTTAACCTCATCAATTAACTAGTAAGTATTTCATGATCATTTTCATATTTCATACTCATATTATGGTCATTTTATCATGCTTGAGTAAAACATGCAAGTTATATGGTTATCTATACCACTTTAATTGTTTTTAAGTACTATAAATGTATATATATCATCCTATAATTATCCCTTGAAACATATCACTTTTGATGATGTCTAGGAACCCATGACACCCTAAGAAGGTGTATGGTAGGTTTAGAATAGCTTTGGCGTTGGTTTGAAGTGGTTAGATTAAGTTTTACGCGAGAAAAACCCATTTCGACAACTAAATAAAAGGGTCTGATCATTTCTGTGAATTCTGGAAATTTCGACAGTTGGTAAAAAATTTTGGGCTAGATATTTAGAAAATATACTTTAAAACGAAAACGTGGCCGCTTGAATGGGTTAAAACGGAGTTATAACGAAGAAGTTATGCTATTTTCAAGTTTAACGACGAAAACTATAATTTTCAGAAAATTCAGTATGTTGTCTCAACTTTTTACGAGTCAAAAATGAGTCTTAAGCGTTATTAAATGAGTCGATTTATCAAAAATATATTAGTATACTTTAACACGAAGCTAAGGACATATAAAACGTAGAAAACGGACTTGTAACGATTAAATTATACGCGTTTGAACAAGGTTGCCGTAACTAATTTTATATAAGCATAATTAATATTTTTCTAATAGCCAAACATATCGGCCGCGAATGACCATGTTAAGGGTAGTTTTTAACATCGATGGAGTACTTTTTAGAAAACGATGTCTTCTAGTAAAAGTAAGTTCACCTAGCCTATTTTCCAAAATGTTCAACCGTTCGTCAAACGGAGTTGTAACGAGTAAAATACGGTCACTCAAACTTTGCCGAAAACTACCCTTAAACAAAAATTTGGGTACAAGTACCCTACTTTACCTATGTTTTTCTCCATGATCGATACCTCTATGCTGAAAATTCAAAAGCTAAAACTTTGAGATAATGCTACAAGCTTTCCAAAACCATTGAGTTTGTTTTCTAACACTCGATATACACTATTTTACGACTAGCTTTTCGAGGCCATTTAGTCACTTTCATGAATTGTCAAATTATATTATTTTGCGACGAAAAACTATAATTTCGTAATAAATCACTAAATGATTATCGTAGGATATCATTTCAACGAAAATACTTATAAAGTATTTTATAATACGACGAGATGTCATAAACATATATTTCGACGATAAACATTATTTTCAAATGTACAAGTGGTATGGATATCATATGAGTTTGCATGCACGACATTGTTTCATGATTTACATTAGAACATATCATTCATAATAGGTCACGGTCAGAGGTTGCGCCTCATTTCAGTATTGCCATTATATCATCATGATCATTGCAACAGGTGAGTTTTCATAGCCCCGATTTATTCAAGTTTATACATTATTTCAAACCTACGGGGGAGAATACATTGCACATCATTTTATTACGATACCAAGTATATCAAATTCATTACATTGCTTAAGTTACTTCATTGCCAAAATTCATTACATTGCTTAAGTTACTTCATTGCCAATTGAATGTCCCCATTTCATAAATCATGAACCGTTAATTCCGGAAGAAGCGAGGGTGAGTGAATAGATCTATTGAGGGTGACTCCTCCATCCGGGTTGGTGGTCCCAACTGGTCAAACGGATGCATTTCATTTTTATCATTATTGAGTTTTTTGGCAAAACACTCTATTGGGGCGAACATCAGTCCAACTTGATTGTCATGTGCTTAGAGCAATTGTAACATTTTATGTGACATAATTGTCATACATGGCCTATACTTGTGGTAGGCGTATAAAACGTTTTACATAAACTCTATGAACTCACTCAACCTTTGTGTTGACACTTTTAGCAATGTATTTTCAGGTAACTAAAGCATTCACTTCATGGCATGCATGTGGACATATCATAGAGTCGCGGTGACGACGCGTCTCACATGGGCTTTTATGCACTTTAAAACATCGTTTGACTTGTATCAAACTCATTTCTGTACATGTTGATTTTCATTTGGGACCTATACTTTGTAAACTCTGAATGTTTTATTAAATCAAACGATGTGTTTTCCAAACGACACTTTAGGTCGTTCAATATAACTGTGATTGTGATGCTATGACAGTTAACCCCCAGGAATTCCATTCCGCTGCAAAACAGGTAATTTGGGGGTGTGACATATGGGTTGGTCCATGGGTATTTCATTAGATACAATGTATCTAATAGATGCAATGCATCTAGTCAAATGGATATGGGTCAATACCATGGGTTATGGATATGCTCCATGGGTTGTGATTTTTACCCATCCTAATAAACTATTACAACAAATGATTTATTACAACAATTTGTATTAAATAACTATATTTAAATGCTTTACAAAAATAACATGTATCCTTATAATTTTACTTATGATAACATTATATATGTTATCAACAAAACACAAAGAGATCGCTAAATATTAATAAACGTTTTTACGGTTTATTTGTATTAACACCAACTAAGCTTGGCACGGAAAATTAATTTGTGCCAAATACTTTAGGAACGGGGGTGGTGATGTGTTCAGATTCGTATTATAGATATTTTCCGAAGAAATACAAAGGAATGTATTTCCAGGGTCGTTCTCCCAGCGAGGGATGAATGGAGTTTAACAACTCACGTCGCGTAATTCGGGATTTGAATGGGTAAAAAGGATTTTGAGTGATTTCTAAACTATGGGGCAAGCAATTATAATAAAAGGCAATTAAAACTACTGAATCTATGATGCAATCAAGGAAATTAAACTAGACATGCATATTTGTTAGGATCCTAATATTTATTGTGTTGATGATTCGGGTGGTCTTGGATGATCAAAATACATGTTTGCCATAGTTAGAGAGTTAGTAGAGAGAGAGGGTGTTCTTGCTAGAGGTTTACACAAAGTATGAAATATTAGATTAATGAAGAAGCACCACCCCTTCCATGGATGGAAGGGGTATTTATAGTTACAAGAAATATGACCTCCTATCGGCCTATGGATCAGGTATACAGTGGGTAAAGACCCGTCCTTCCTCCACGGTGTTGCACTAAACTATTCTACGCTACTGACTAACTAATAAACTACTAAATAACTTAACAAACGACACGTCTACGTGCTAACATATGCTAGACTTATAATTGGGGTGACCGACACTTTAACATGGAATTTTCTAATTCCTAACAATCTCCCCCTAAGGGAGGTCACCCCATGAAATACATTTTGCATCCTAGCATTCTATCTTTGTCTTTAGTTCCAAGCTCGTAGACTACAATTCTTCAAATTCCGCATTCTTTGTGCTTGTGTAGCGATTCTTCAAAGTCCGCATGGATTTGTACTTTTAGTGGAGGCCTTTGAACTGATCCACATCTTTGATGATCTTCGAGCTTTCTTTGAGATCAGCAGCCACAATAAATCTCTCGGATCACCCTTTATTGTGTTGCCATCATGTGAAGTTGTGACTTTTGGACCGACATGCTCACACTTTTGAATCATGACATCTTACCATCGAGTAGCGAAGCTTTTCTTGGTTCAAGATATTTGCAGCACAAGCATCGGAACATAGTATAAAAATATCTGAGCGTGGTTCGTAGATATGCACAGTCATGATTTCTTCAATTAAGTGTGGATGCTGTGAGCATGCGGCATTGGATTGACCGCTCAATTCGATCACCGCAACCGTCCAAATGTACCCGCAAACAACAGTTAGCAATAAAACACACGAAAGTGTCTTTGATCACTTTCGCTGAATTGAGGTTTACGGCCCACGGTTCCCGTTGATCGCATGCACGCTGTGATCGGTAGGATTCCTAAGAATCTCCTTGACAGGGTTTCGCAGTTGTTCTAGCCGTTCTCAAACCGGAATGTCTCAAAGAAGACAACACGGAGTGAGTGAACCAGCTAATTGAGATTCACTGATTGATGAAAAATTATTTGAAAACAATCGCGTACTACTTGAAGAAGGAGTGTTGCAATACGACGAAGGTTTTATGAGAAAGATCAATTTTCAATCATAAATACTTTTTGTATCTAAAAGAGTACACATTCGACGTGTTAGAGAAAAGAAGATTTGCACATCGAACGGTTTTTCCAAAAGTATTTTTCAATCGAGAGATACTTTTGTGTTTAAAACATAAGTACACATTCGACGTGCTAGAGAAAAGAAGGTTTGCACATCGAACGGTTTTTCCAAAAGTATTCGTCAATCCATTTCCTGGACCAAGGTTGATTCACGAGTGAATCGCCCCATCGCTTCTATCCAGTTGTCACATGGTTGATCTATAGAATAGATCTCACATGCCACCTACTAGAGCTTGTTTGATGTTGGCTCCCGAAGGCTTTCCATCTTCATTGTGAATATGTATGCATATCACTCGGATGTTCTGGCAATACCACAAGGATAATGCGTAGGACTCTAACTATATACTTACTTTCCACATTGTGTGAAACAGCAAGTCTTCATTAATTTTGTGTCCTAATGAGATATTGTGGATGATCTCTTGGCTCTAGACTCAATCGTGCACATTTGGTTCCTAAGCCGGAGACTAGGAGAGGGTCTCCTTCTTCAATATCAACAATCTCTAAAAGAAAGTCGATAGATTATATAGGTTCCCGTGAGAATGAAACAAGCCCTTTTAAGAGGAACTTGAGTGGTTTGGGAAGTTTAGTGCAGTGCGCCACTGGGTCCATGACGTCTTGTCTTCAATACCGGCGTTACCTTAGTAACCACCAGTAGCATATGTATTGAACCCGGTTTCTGCCCTAAGGTTGAATTATTGGAGGGCTATTTCTTTTCACCCTTTTCACATTCAATTCTTCTTTATTCTTCAACCCCTTGCTTACCGAGACTTCATAACTAGAACCTTGTTGGGTTTATTCCAGTACTAGCTCTATCTCAGTCCGCACTCTTCCCATTTCTCATTTTTCTCCTTTTTTCATCATACCTAAGGACTCTACACTATCTAGTGGATTGTCCCTGGGTAGATCCCTCCCGTTCTGGCGGATCGTGGGAACTAATACCTAACCTAACCATCCTTATAACACCATGCATAAAGTAAAATGGTCGGTCTTTTGGTACAGTTCATTCTTCCTTGAAACCAATTGAAAAATCATTTGGAAAAACAATCAAGGTACTTGTGATACGAGATCAAAGCATTTTGTACCTTAATAGTTTTGATCATTTAGAAAATGCTCCCCCTCAACATGTGCATATGATTTTGAAATTGTTTAGCACATGGAGGCAAGAGTTCTTTGAAATAATTTCTTGATCACAATTTTTATGGAAAAAGCCATTTGATTTTCTTTGGTAAATTCTCCCCCTCAATATGTGCATAGAATATTTGAAATCATTTTATCACATAGAGGCAAGAGTTCTTTTGAAGCACATCCACAATCACACAAGCCATTAAGAAACCATTTAAAACTCAATCAAGGTACTTTATAAATCACTTTAAAAGCTTTGTTCCTCGATAGTTTGTTTGCTCCCCTCAATATGTGCTTCAAGATTCAAAGCATTTAGCACATATGAGAGAGCCTGCACAATTAAATCAAAACGATCACCTTTTATCAAATTTCATTATTAAATCACAAATTCTCCCCCGATAAAAATATCAAACCCTTTGAGATTTTGGATCCCAAGTGATTTAATACGGTTTAGAAAACATGGGAGAATATGTGGCCTGGTTTAAATACTCATCATGTTTTTGGATAAATCCTCCTCCTCAACATGTGCATTGTGTATGAAATCGTTTGGCACATGGAGGCGGGAGTGCCTTTAAAGGACTAACACCAATTCCATTTAAACAGATAAGAGATTTAACTCACGATCTCTACCCCGATCAAAGTTTCAAACCTTTTGAGATTTGTGATCCCAATTGATTTAAATCATTTAAAAGATTTTGGGGAAAGACGTGGCTTGATTTAACTTTGAAAAATGACAGATAAGGACCATTTTAAGACATTAAAGATTGTTAGTGTCATGTATGATAGTTTTTAAGAGATCTTTTAAGTAAAACAAAACAATTTCACAATCAAACAAGAACAGAAAAAATTTCATTTTGAAAGACCTTGATTCTAAAGAAAAAATCATACCATGACATAACATTAAATCTTTAGATCACCACTTATTATCGTACAAGACGGAACTTTTGAGAAGAAACATCGTTTGAAAATATTTTATTTTAAATCACTCTCCCCCTCAATCCATGACAGAAGTCAATAATTGAGTGACTTAGGTTTTGATAACATGAAGTCCGGTGATTTTCAAAATTTAGTTCAATTTATTTTCAAAACAATATTTATCCATTTTCAAAAACAATTTAATCAAATTAATCAAAATTGTTTAAAAATGGTATCCTGCACAAAGATATGTTAGGTGGTTGAGAAGCTTCTGTTGTTGTTACTGTAGGGTTTGGAAGAAAACCATTTGCGGATGCAGTGAGACTTCTTCTTACGTTGCATTTTGAATGCCAACTGAGGTCAAATTAAGCTCCGTTTCTTCAATCACTTAGAAGAAAACCATCTGCTGATGCAGTGAGACCTCTTACGTTGCATTTATGCCAACTCTCCATGGAAGTCCAATTAAGCTCCGTTTCTTCATTTGTCAACCCAAGATATAGTTACCCTTTCCTTCGGCATCCAATCATCTTCATTTGTGGGATCCGGATCGGGAACATTCTTATATACCAATATACCCGCATATGTTAGTGAACACACATACAAATATATGGTGGTCGACATCACCCAAACATCAATCGACTAATTAAAGTCAATTCAACATAACAATCTGATCATATAAGGCATGGGGTTTATGTGTTAATCAAACTCTAATCATCTAAACCTAACAATCATATCCTAGATTCCTAGTCCTTCAACAGGAAAATATCATTTTAATTAAGCACGTAGGATAATTAAGAAAGCTCGTTAGATGATATAGATTTGAAAACATTCTCCCCTCAATCAATGACTCATTTTCTGAAAAGTTTAAAAGTGCTGAAGTCATTGATTGAGTTTTCAATTTTACAAAAGTTCTGAAACTGATTGATTTTGCAACTCATTAACCACCATTTAGTTGAAACAAATATTTTTCGAAGAATTTTAGACGGAAAAACATTTGTGTAGGAACAGCAGTCCTTCGACATACTTTCCTCAAATTGTTTTAGGATAAGTGCACGAAATATTTGAAAATTGGTTTAGCGCATCACTTTCCTTTCTTGAAGAGCGGGTTGCTATCTGAAATAATAGCAAGCCATGGTTTAAGCGCGGGTTACAGTCTGAAGTAACTGCAATCCATCATTTGAAGTCCGGGTTACAGTCTGAAATAACTGTAAGCCATTTTTTTCGAGACATGTTTAGAAAGAAATATTTACACCTCCTGCTCGAACTTCATCTAAAGTCCCGTGCCATTATTGAATGACATTTCTAAGACCGTAGATGTTATCGATACCAGAAGACATGTCTTTAGAAAACATATTTTTGGTATTTTTGAAATTTTCTGATTTTTATGGATTTTTGAAGGTTTTATATTTTTCTATTTTCTTTTTCTTGGTTTTATATTTTACTATTTTGTTTTTTTAATAAATATATACAAGGATAGAATAGATGATATAGTTAAAGAAGATGATGATACGAGTACCTAGATAAGGATATCGAAAGCGACGTCGTAGAAGATAGAAGTCATCATCTCTTAAACATTCACCACCAAAGCTTCCAAGGCTCTTGAATCGAAGAAAGAAATTGAACCATCTGAAAGTGAGACTTTGGCAGCTTCCCCCCAAACCGAAAATCCTTTAGTTGAGCAGATTTGAAGCTCTATTTCAAGCTTGCCTTAGCCAGGTGCACAGAGAAGCACACCATTATCATAAATCCCGCTGCTCCTTTCAAGAATAATCACCGTGATTCTTCGTTTGAGGTTATATCATCCAAAAGAACAGCCACGTATCATCCGACAAATAAATAACTCTTCTCAAATTTCATTCCATGAAGTCGAAGCAATCCATTCCAAAAGGTGTCAAGAGACCACTTCCCCCCACGTAGTTGAATTGATGCAGTCGTCTCTTAGACTAGAGCTCACGAACCCGAATACACATACCCGAAGACAAAGAAACTTATACCATCGAAGTAGTCGATTAAGTCCGATAGCCAAAGAATAACCCCGATGTATACTTTTCTCTCCCCTAAAGAAAGTGTATGAAGCTTAAGAACCCGAAGTACCAATGCCCAAAAGAGAATAACCGATAACATTGAAGAAAGCAGTGAATCACGATTATCTCTCGGATGACAATCTCTCGGATGTCCACTCCGGAATAAGTGATTAATCCCTCAAGTGAGACACAGGCGTCCCCAATGTACACAATCTCTCTCCTCTGATGAATGCGATAGCATCATCACACACTTGTGTACCTCTTTTATCATCTGAAACTAACTCTTCCATCTCTTCCCCCACATAGTTGGAATAAAAAAAATAGTGAACGCCATGAGTCAAATCTTGAGTTTCTCTGCGGTAATGACAATAGTCTTCCTGGGATATCTTCAATCACTTAGAAGTATTAAGCTCATCAAGATTACTCGCAGATAGATGTGTGTCTCCTTCCCCCTTGCTGGTTTTGATACTTCATAATCAGCAACTCTATGTAAGCCCGTATACATGAAATCTTTTGAGAAGAACACCGGTAATCTTGTGGAATCAACATCTGAAGTAGAATGTTAGCAAGTCTAATTGGGGATTAAATCGACATTTCACCTCCCCAATTAGTGCTCTCCCTAAACCGACAATCTGTTTGATAGATGCCCAGATTAAGAAGAAGTCTTTGGATAATAAAATGCAACTCGTCTTTAGTCTTCTAACATATAGCGTAAAATGTAGAACGACGTAGACTCGACCTTCTTCAAGATTGTCCAGTTGGGGATTAGATAGTTAACATCTTCAACTCACCAAAACACAAGAACATCACCAAAAGCATCCCAATTAACTTACATCTTGCAAATCCCCTTAATTAAGATCCCTCCCAATCAAACAAGAACAGAAAGATGTTCATCAAGGCAATCAGCAATCAGCCCGCATGAACACACTTGAAATGGTAACACCAAGCAAACAATCACATCAAACAAGAACAGAAGGTTGTTCGAAATCATCATGTTGATGTACACGTGAAGCATTAATCGAAGCACTTTGTCAATAAACTCATATCAGCTTGTGAAGATGTCAACTAACGGCTCTTAGAAGAAACTCCATGTAAAGATGACCCGATAAGAAGAAGCTCGGTTCTTACATGAGTTTGGAGCCGTTTGACCATTTATTCACAGATATCAATCAACCATGCAGAATTATCATCCTTCTTCTCCCCCCTCAAGAATTGCATACGGAGATGCCATTCTTGATTAAACAAGTGAATATCTTCAACAAATGTAGTCTATTCACACTTCTCTTCCGCAAAATTAGCACATGATGTCGCCATCGTCATTATAGTTGAGCAAGTGGAATAAGAAAACAATCAATGGTAGCCCTGTTCACTTGATGACTGAAGCGCATGGAAAAAGTATGAAGCATGTTGATGAGAATGGTCATAAATGAGAAGATTTCTCTTCTTTGGAAGATAAAGCGCACTGAAGCGTACACTTTTCTTTTCTTTAGAGTACGAGGCTTGAACTGAAGTATTCAAACGTCATAAGAAGATTTCTCTTCTTTTAAGATAAAGCGCACTGAAACGTACACTTTTCTTTTCTATAGAGAACGAGGCCTGAACTGATGTGAACAGACGTCATTAGAAGATTTCTTTTCTTTTTAAGATAAAGCGCACTGAGACGTACACTTTTCTTTTCTTTAGAGTACGAGGCATGAACTGATGTGTTCATACGTCATAATGTTGAAGTACGAGGCCTCGAATCATGTGAACGACATCATTATCTCTCTTTTCTGCTCTTTTAGCAAAACATGTAATCATCCCCATTATCATTCTTTAGGCTCTTTGTTGTGACAACTGATGGAGATAACCCGATATAATGAATTTGACCTCAAGTAAACTACCCGAACTCGTGACTTAAACTTGCACATATGTAACAAAGAGCGGTGCCGATTTCCATTAGCATCTCTAAGTACTCTCTATGTACTCTATACTCTTCAACCAACCAACCATCAAGTATAAGACGTACATCACCTCTTGAAAATCCACAATTGAATGTGACACTGAGCACTACAACGTAACTCCTTAAAGTGATAGTTATTTTGAGATGATAAGAGCCCAATTCCCCAAGTGGTAAAAAGAAAAGGTAAAAGTCACCCAACAATAACTAGATTTCCAAGTCTTTGTTTTTGATAATAAGCTTGAACAAGGATCATGAAGAATCTTCATCCATCCATCCCCGATATCTTCAGATACTAAGTACACACGCCCGTGATATTTCACTTCAACCTCAAATAAATAATACTGAATTAACGCCGTTGTCACATCTTCTAAACTGCTCAACTCTAGCCTTCTTTGACATTTAAATGAACTTTGATAATGGATTCATCCCGACCATGGTTTAGTGAGCATACCCCCGTAAAACCTTGTAATAACCAAACTGCCATGAAGACAACCCAAACACATACCCAATTTATGAAGTACACCCTTTTATCCCTTCTTCAAAAGAAACCGTAACACCAAAGCATCGAAGACCCCAAAATACGCTTTCCTTTCTCCAAGATGGTTCCATCATCACGGGATTTTACAATTCTATAGTTTAAACCGAGAAATAGTTTCTTTCGCGGGATTTTACAAAACCAAGAATAAACCGTAAGATAGATCCGGAAATGCACTTTACTATTACCAGGATGTTTCCATTGTCACGGGATTTTACAAGTCTATGATTTAAACCGAGAAATAGTTTCTTTCACGGGATTTTACAAAATCAAGACAAAACCGTAAACAATGTCAGCTTGAATGTGTTATGACAATTTTGGTTTCGGTAAATATCTGTTTTTAGGGGAATGTGCAGTGTTTCATCAACGGTTCATTATCCAACATCAACAATATCTTCAACCATCCAATAAACACTTTGGTAAACACATCATTCACGCATTCTGTCGGCTCGTGCATTAACAACATGGTGAAGTAAACCCGATATGCCAAACTTGATCATGAAGTATAATTCCCCAGATTAGTTACTTAAACTTGTACTAATTCTCGTGAAAAAGAAACGGTGTACCCAATGTACAAAACCTCTTGACATTCTCAACTGAGTGAGACACCGAAGTGATAGCTACGTTGTGGGTTAAGCGAGAAAGAATCACAAACGTAACTAAATAGCCAAGTCTTTATCACCCTCTATAAATTCCCGAACAAGTTATCTTCGCGGAAGGGTAGAAAGAACGAAGACGGAAATAAGTAAACGTGCCCGGAAAACCTCACTTCACATCCAAATAAGAGATACCGTACAACCAACTCCGTAGTCAACATTTTTCCAATAAACTCTTTAAGCCATGACAAAATATTCATCATGAAGATGTATACACCAAAGTACCAATCCTCATAACACAACGAATCTCATCATCTCATCGAATGTCAATGACAAATCTCATCAGCGCATCTCATATAATCCAAGTCTCATAAGAGCGATCCAATTATGAGAAGCCCATATGTCCATCATCTAAGTCCAAGTCATCACACATACTACTCAAGTTCAATCCAATGACTAGTATCAAAACTCACCATATTGTTCAAATAAAATTCACCGAGAAATATCAATTCATATGTATCTGTTTTATCAAAAATACCAAGTAACAAAATTCATATCATGGCCTAATAAAAATATACCACAATCCAAATAAAAAATCCCAACCTAACGCTATTTCATGTGGCATGTTAATGTTGTGGGAGAGGCATAAGTATTTCTCACGATCCAGTATTTCTCTTAACAAGAAGTAGCATGTTTAACAACAAAAACAAGACTCGATCCAAATAAACGGCCCATGACTCTCATTTCAAAATCAGTAACAAAAAAAAAGCCCATCTCCGAATGAAGCTTACCCTAAAAGAACGGATATAAAACGCACCAAAACTCATACATACCCTAATATTTCTCAATATCCCAACCCTAATCTCTCACATATATGTGCGCCTCCCTCTTTTAAGATTATTCCTCAAACCCTAAATATACTCATGTACTGCTCTTTCTCCAGAACACTCTTACAGCCTCATGTAATCCATCACAAATCGCAGCATCAAACACAACCGAACAATTTCCTTAAACCATCATGATATACACGCCACAGGGATGGCAGTGGGATGGCCACAGGGATGGCTTTAGGCTTTGATATGGCTTCGACATCAACCCACGAAAGATGCTACATAATCTTGTTCTTCAAGGCCTAATAAGGGTCTCGGGTAGGTTTTATGTGTTGAGTCATTTTGTTTTCCAATAAACGAATCTAAGGATGAGGGTAACACACTTGTTATACCTCAATCTTTATAACTTCGGATATGAAAAGAAGCCTAGCTTCAAAAAAGAATCTATGATGGTTATGTTCAAACTAAAAAAATCTTTAAAAGATTTGTGGAAACGTTAGAACAATACTGAGATTCTCATGAGTTTTAATTTTCGATTTGAAAGAATGGAGTTGAGGTTGTTAAGGTTGACTGAGATTGATTGTTGATGAGTTAGGATAGATGTTGGATTGGATGTAGTTGGAGATGGAGTTGGATTTGCATCTGTTTTAATTCATGTCATCACGTTTTTTTTTTTTTTTTGAGTTGACTTTTTAGTTTTGAGACTAGTGAAGATGTAGATTGTAATTTGTTGTGTTGTGGTGATAAAGGATTTGAGGTTAAATCTTCATCTTCTTACATTCTGTCTCAAGTCGCTAGGTCAAAATAAGTTGCTACAACACATACAACTCGCTACTTTAAATATGGAGTCAAGTCGCTACCTTTATACAAGTAACTCGCTAAGCCATTAAAACTTATAAGTCGCTATTGACTAAATAGTCAACAGACAAGTCGCTAAGTCTTTTAACTTAACAAGTCGCTACATATTTCTTTAAGCAATTCGCTAGCACAACTCGCTACACATATGCAATGAATCTAGACGACTTGTAAAGACAAGTCGCCACCAGTGATAGTAACAAGTCGCTAGGTAGAAATTTTGATTTTTTCGATGAGTTTTTCGACCACTTTCCGACGATATTCATATGAAACCCAGAAAAACTGCTAATGAAAGAACCATTTATAGCCAGTTTGACCCAGAAAAATTAATATAAAGTTGCAACTTTTTGACCCATTATGACCTCAATAATGACCAGATGATGCCACAAATATATTAAGCAGATAAACATTGGTACAAAAATTGTCACAACAGAACCGTTTGTTAGGACAAAGGACGCAAAACAGAAGTTAGCAAAGACCACTTGACAATTTAAAATATTTTGACCAATGAGTATAAACTGTATAAACATATTCCAACCAAATAAAACCAAATAACCATTTAACATGAATAAACAACTTAACACATTTTCCAACCAAAAGAATACAAAAACCAGTTAAAAACGTGAACCAATAACCACAAACAACAACCATGGTACGGACCACACAAATCAAAGATAACACAATAACCTTGGCTCTGGTACCATTTGTTAGGATCGAATATTATTGTGTTGATGATTCGGGTGGTCTTGGACGATCAAAATACATGTTTGCCATAGTTAGAGAGTTAGTAGAGAGAGAGGGTGTTCTTGCTAGAGGTTTACACAAAGTATGAAATATTAGATTAATGAAGAAGCACCACCCCTTCCATGGATGGAAGGGGTATTTATAGTTACAAGAAATACGACCTCCTATCGGCATGTGGATCAGGTATACAGTGGGTAAAGACCCGTCCTTCCTCCACGGTGTTGCACTAAACTATTCTACGCTACTGACTAACTAATAAACTACTAAATAACTTAACAAACGACACGTCTACGAGCTAACATATGCTAGACTTATAATTGGGGTGACCGACACTTTAACATGGAATTTTCTAATTCCTAACAATATTATAACTAAAACGCGATTAACGTAATTATAAAAACGCGAATTAAAATGCAAACTAAACTATTTCAACTCCTAAAAGTGAGCTAATAATTTCCTGCCGCTAAAAATATGATTTAAAAATTATTTGAAATTTCAAACTATTTTTTTTTTGGTTTTTCTAGATTTTATTTGAATTAAAAACTATTTTTGGACTTTTTAAAATAGAATTAAAATGCTAAAAATTATGAAAACTTAAGGAAAAATTACAAATATATTTTTCAAAAATCTAAAATAACTAAAAAGAATTTTCAAAACTGGAATCACATTTTTCTGACTTTTTCTCTATTTATTGTGAATTTAAAATTATTTAAATCTAATTGAATTCCTAGAAAATACTATTTAAGCTAAGAAAAATCTGGAAAAATACTTTTTCTGACTTTTTGAATATTCTAAACTTAAGAAAATTGAATTTTCATTTTTGTGGCCATTTTCTGAATTATTTCAATTAAATGCTATTTAAAAATGCTATAAAATGAATTTAAATGCAGAAAAATAGCAAATGAGCTTGGAAAAATGTGAAAAATTCTAGAAAATTTCTAATTACTACTGAGAATCTATGAAAAATAACAAATGCAACTTATGAGAGCAGAATAAGCAAATTGGCAAGAATCTGATATGAATAAGCTAGAACAAATAAGCTAAAAAGCAGTATAAGGCTACCAGAAGCTAACTAAGGCTAAAATATACCTAAACTAACTAAAATAATCCTAATGCAACTGATATAAATCAAATAAGCTCAAGATTATGGCAAATAAGCACAATGTCAGATTCTAAGAAGCTAAATTCCAAAAGGCCCTGAACCAGCTACTTTAAGCCTAAATAAATCTAGCTTAGAAAAATCATAAAAATAAACTAAAAATATATAGATAATAACCACCAACCAAAGAGCTTAAGTTCTAAATTTCAGCTAATAAGGATCAACTATGATGAAATTAAAAATCAACAAGTAGAGCTACTTAGGGGAGAACTAAATTTGAATAATCAGCATTAAAGGAATAAGGGCTACTGAGACCTAGATTAAGCTCTAAAATAAGTTCTAATGACAGAGGTAATTCATATGGAACCTACACTAATTACTACCTAACAAGTCAAAAATCAAACCAGAAATCTAAACTAGTAAGCAGAGATTTAGCATACAAAACACTTACATGGGTTTAGAGGTATTAGTTCAGGGAACAAAACTCCAAACCATCCAATTCAAGCTACTGAAAACCTAAGCTAGAGATTTTTGTGAATTTTCCATTTTGAGGAAAGTAAGTCTTTTTAGCTACTGATAAAAAATGCATTTTTAATTTTTACAGATTAAATTTATCTCAACAAAATGACTAAAACTAGATGACTAAAACTTGAGAAAAGAACCTGTTTAAGAAATTTGGACAGAAATTAGCCTTAACAGTAAATGACTCAAATCATGATTTAAACTTGAAAAAATTAAAACTATGATAGAAATAGCCTTAAAACATGTTTCTAAAACTAATTTACTTAAATCTAACTCATTAGAATCATTTAATCTATAAAATCCAAGTAAAACCAAACACTCCTTTATGGTCACAATTTGCAAATTACCCACTAAACTATGATCTACTTAACTGAAACTGAATTAAAATCATTCAAATTAACAGTAAACTAAACTTCTTAACTCATGAAAACCAGAATTCTACCAAGACCCATTTCACTTTTGAAATAATGACTTAATTTGACTTTTCGTCAAAACCAAAATAATCCATTTTCCCTCTCCAAAACGTTTGGAAATGACTTCGACAACCTAACTTAGCTTACATAGAGCTTGTCATAAAGCTTCATGTGAGCTTGTTGTAACAATAATTGAACACTCAAGTTAACATTCATCAATAACTTCATCCTAGGGTTTATGTTTTAGATCTTTTTTAAGATTCAATTGACCACCAAAAGATTTATATTAATGAAGAGGTATTGCAAGACTGAGATTAAAATGGAATTAACAACTAGAAAACAGTTCTATACAATGACAGAATAAAAGGTTTTTCAAAACAACATTTCTCTAAATACAAATCAGAAATCGGATAATGACCCATCTGTGACTGAATTTTATAAGTGACGAGGAGCCTTGGGATGCTTCTGGAACTCTAATCTATGCCCTTGATCAACAATCTTGTCATCCCATTCAATCTTGTCCATTGGATCAAAACAATGATGTGGCTCGTCCAATAGGAAGCCTCCATTGTGCCTTGCGTCATTCCCGGCACACGGATTGCCAATCTGCACAGTACTCTTCTAGAAGGTACATTAAGTTGGGTAAAAGAGGGTGGATCAGGGTAAGAGGTGAAGAGGGATGTTTCCTTGAAAACACCGAATCGGAGGCATTATTAACTTTGATTGTTTCTCTTTTTATGGGTTTTTTTTTTATCTTTGAATTGACTTACAAAAGTGGGAGAGGGTCAGTTTGATAAGTATCAATTTATTGTTAACAACCAAAGCAGGTTACCTAGAGTACCCCTCAACACATGGGTTGGGCTAGGTGTAACAAATCCTTCGGATAGGATTAGATTGGGCTTAATGTAATAAATTAGTCTAGGCTTATTTTGCACTTGGTATTTAAGAGACTAAATCCAAATGTAACATGAGGACCATTTATGACCCTATATTTTGTAAAACCAAGATAAGACCAAAGGTGCAAATTCTGAAAGTGTAAGGGTGAACTCATCCACCGTGGGTAATTTGGTAAAATGACTCTAGATGAAGGGTATCCCATTGTGTAAATATGGCTAAGTTGAGGGTGAAAAGTGACAATATGGAAAAGTTGAAGGGTTGTTGTGTAAATTTGGAAAAGTGATGGTGAAAATGAGAAAACTTCCCGAACATGATCCACAACTTGTCCAAATTTGATCTTTTAAGGATCAAAATCCACTGAAATAGCATTCATCGACTTTTGCATTCTTCTCTCTCTCATGGTTCATGGTCGGTTTTCAAAGTTTGGTACTTCCATTGGCTCCTAACACGACTCAAGAGTATGTTAATGGTCTGCAACCTTCTCCTATTAACGATGTCATATCCTTGCAACATGCATATGGTAACTACCAAGAAACCTCCCAACGGCTCAAATATTAGGCAAAACATGTGCTCTTCTTGGTTATTTTGAGTCTATTTTGGTAAAGAAATGGTATGTGTTTTAGCTATACTTTCAAAATACCCCATGACTACTTTGAACGATTGTCGTGTCCTCACACAATGCAATCAACTCACGCTTTTAAAACCAAGGATTTCAATCTCTTTCTACTAAACCTATGAAGAAGTAGCAAAGATTCCTCAAGGGAAGAGATTGACAAGAAACCCTTATGTTTTCTAAAAATGTTTACTTAGATTTTATTTAATAAACATATAGATACTTACGATTGCAAGCACACTTTGTTATTCATTATGGTGTTATCATAATTACTAGCCTTTATGTTTGTTGATATATATTAACTTTCATGTCGATCAATACTTTTACTCCAACTTTGATGTTTTTTTCAAACGACCTTTTAGGATCACGGGTAGGAAACACAACACAGCGTGAAGTGACCATACGGATAGAATACATCGTCCCTGATTTTCACAAGTCCCCAAACTAAGCGTAAAATCGAAATCATTGTTAATTATGACTTTAGATGCTAACACTACCCATGGAAGTTACTTGTGTAATTACCTTTTGCTTTCATTTTCCCCAAGCCTATTTCACACTCCTCTATTTATTTCAAAGTATTTTTGGTGAGAAATGAATTTCTTCATGTTCACCAAAACTCTCGTTTCATAAGTTTTATTCAGACAAAGATATGAAGCTAAAACGCTAATTAGTTATCCATCTTCCCTAGAAAACCGTTGCAAACAAGAATGAGGTCCACATCAAGGTCCTAATTTAACATGATTTAGGGAGATATCCTTTTTATTACGACGGAAACAACTCATCTACGAGTCCAGAGACAGAAGCTTTTATTTAGATAACTCCCGGATTCAAAGTTTGGCTTAACACTATTTTAGCACATTTGCATTTTTGCAATTTAGGCCCTCGGTCTTTTCAACCACTAATTTAACGGGATTACCGTTTTATCGAAGTCTTATTATGACTTTGAATTTTTCTCCACCTTTTTTTGAAGTCCATGACAACGGGGGTACCGTCGGACATAGAAAACTTTTATGGCTTTGTATTTTTCACTTTAACACATTTGGGCTTTATTTCATGTTAATTTTTGTGCCAAACTCCGAATCCTATGGTTTAGCCTAGCAACACCGATCAAGTACCTCACGATGTGTACCCAACTCTCATGGGCAAGGATTCTCTAAAGAAGATATTTCAAGCTTTTCTTGCTAACTATCGTCAAAAACTTGACATCTTTACTTCCTTGATTATTTATTCATGCAAATATTGGGACAATTTTGAAGGATCTTGGGTTTAAGCTTTAAATTCAGCTACAAGTACCTTCGATGGGATCTAAAGAGAACCTTTGTTTAACTACTCTAAGTCACGCTAGCATCTAAACTCATAAGTAAGCCTCTATCATTCACTCCATTTATGATCTCCGCAAACTTAAAATCTCAAATAATGAGATCCGCGGATGCTTAGCCGATAATTAAATTATCTATGGTTAAGGGAACTAGCTAGGGCTCAACACCCCAAGTAGAATTCTATTCCTACTCTCAACCAATCGAAAGTCAACAAGGTGTCAAAACATATATTAACTTAACTAATGCTTTGTAAAATAATCTCAAGTCTCGCATTTTTAAAGTCACTTATTAGAAACTAGCAAATTCTTTCAAAGCTTTGCATATTTAAAATCACTTAGGGAGACTTGCAAATTCTTGGCCTTTTGAGCTAGAATCGCATTTTATAGCATCTTGTCTAAGCAATTGAGCAATAGCGACTTTTTCAAGAAAACGCATATTTAGAGTAACTTCTAAGAAACTCGCAAAGACTTTTCAATCATAAAACTAGCAAAAGCTTACATTTTGGATTTAAATTTTCTCATTTTTGCACACTTTTTTCATTTTCTAAGGAAAACGGGTTAGACACCTCTCTACCACTGCAAAAACAAGCAAGTGCGGTCTTAGTTGAAATCAAATAGAAGATTACCTCCAGACTAAAACGAAACTTCTTCAATGTTTAAAGGCAAGGGTTCTCAATGGAAATCTAACCCAAGCCGTTTATTAATTATGCTCAAACCACTCCCTTCCTACCAACATTTAGCCAGACAATAAGATTAGGTTATCGGTTCCATTGCATCGAACATGTTGACTCGAGTGGTTTAGAAAAGACATGAAGTATTCGATCACGAGCTAGTCTTCATATCACCTCCTGAATGAAACATATTGGATTTCACAAACACACAAATAATCACATATAGGGTCGAACCCTCAATCACTTTTAGAAAGAAGATAGAGGGATGTTTTATCGAGTCGCTAGCTTTCATTTGTCCTTGGGGAAGCAAGTGGAAGAGATAATCTCCATCGGACTTTCGTTCAAGATGTTTGGATAAACATTGACACATAAGAAAGTTCCACTCCGACGAGATACCCACGGTTCTAGATAGCAAAAACTCTAAACGGTGATACCGGGTCAAAGATGGTATCCTCCTCCGCATGAGTGACTAAGCTAGGAGAAATCACTAAATTATATGAATGAAATGGAATAAAGATTTTGATAAATGCTAATAATTTGGGGGACCGACATTCTATGGAATTTCATCCTCATCTCCCCCAAAGCACCCCATGTTTTACATATCGAATCCTTAGCATTCTGAATTTGATCATTTAAGCTCATAGGGTGATCTTCAACAAAAATTTTGGGAGGAAGAGGCGGGATAATGTCATCAATAACGAAACTCTTTTGCTTAAGAGTGCTCTTCCCCAAACTAAAATCTTTCTTAAGATCAAAATAGAAAAGATCATACCCGAGATCTTTTATGATCTTGAGAGTTCATCGGAGAACTCGAACGAAATGAATCATACTCGGGAAGTAGAAATGTTGCATGTGAAGTGTTGTGACTTTGCCACATGCTCTCTTCCGTATGATCGATATGACATCTTAAGTCTATCGAGTAGCGGAAGCTTTACTGGATGATATGGGATTGCAGCACAAGCGTAATTTGATCTTTTAAGTATAAAAATATCGAGCCGGTTATGAAATAGCATATCGGCATCGGCTAGTGCATGATTTCTTCAATCTTCATGCTCGTTTTCTTTGGTTTTGGCTCAATTCTGCATTTTGTCTTATCCGTCAAATGCATACCTCAAACCAACAAATATTAGCATAAAACACACGAAAGTGCTCTTTCACTTTCGTTGAATTTTGAGGTACTATTTTGGTAAAGAAGTATGCGTGATCGGTATAATTCCGAAGCAATCTCCTTACCAGGGTGGTTCTAGCTGTTCTCAAATAAGTACCGAACGTCTCAAAGGAAGACAAAGTGAGTGAACCAAATGCGAAATTGAGATTCACTGATTGATGAAAAATTGATTTGAAAACAATTTGCTTGAAGAAAGAGTTTTGAAATACGACGAAGGTTTTATGAGAAAGATCAATTTTCAATCAAAAATACATTTTGTATTTGAAAGAGAATACGCATTCGATGTGCTAGAGAAAAGAAGAAATTTGCACATCGAACGGTTTTTCCAAAAGTATTTTTCAATCAGAGATACTT
>OU343216.1:30540306-30599235 GCA_910596185.1 Chrysanthemum makinoi | reverse complement strand
CCCTCAAGTGAGACAGCTGAGCGTCCCAATGTACACAATCTCTCTCCTTGATGATGCGATAGCACATCATCACACTTGTGTACCTCTTTATATCATCAAACTAACTCTTCCATCTCTTTCATCTTCCCCCACATAGTTGGAATAAAAAAAATAGTGAACGCCATGAGTCAAATCTTGAGTTTCTCTGCGGTAATGACAATAGTCTTCCCGGGATATCTTCAATCACTTAGAAATATTAAGCTCGTCAAGATTACTCGCGTATAGATGTGTGTCTCCTTCCCCCTGCGGTTTTGATACTTCGAATCACAACTCTATGTAAGCCCGTATACGGAAATCTTTTGAAGAACACCGGTAATCTTGTGGGAATCAACATGCTGAAGTAGAATGTTAGCAAGTCTAATTGGGGATTAAATCAGACATTTCACCCTCCCCCAATTAGTGCTCTCCCCTAAACCGCCAATCTTTTGATAGATGCCCAATTAAGAAGAAGTCTTTGGATAAATAAATGCAACTCGTCTTTAGTCTTCTAACATATAGCAGAAAATGTAGAACAGACTGTAGACTCGACCTTCTTCAAGATTGTCCAGTTGGGGATTAGATAGTTAACATCTTCGACTCACCAAAACACAAGAACATCACCAAAAAGCATCCCAATTAACTTACATCTTGCAAATCCCCTTAATGAAGATCCCTCCCAATCAAACAAGAACAGAAAGATGTTCATCAAGGAAATCAAGCAATCAGCCCGCAGCGAACACACACAAATGGTAACACCAAGCAAACAATCACCTCAAACAAGAACAGAAGGTTGTTCAGAATCATCATGTTGATGTGCACGTGAAGCATTAATCAAAAGCACTTTGTCAATAAACTCATATCAACTTGTGAAGATGTCAACTAACGGCTCTTAGAAGAAACGCCATGTAAAGATGACCCAGAGAAGAAGCTCGGTTCTTACATGAGTTTAGAGCCGTTTGACCATTTATTCTCAGATATCGATCAACCATGCAGAATTATCATACTTCTTCTCCCCCTCAAGAATTGCATACGGAGATGCCATTCTTGATTAAACAAGTGAATATCTTCAACAAATGTAGTCTATTCACACTTCTCCCCCACAAAATTAGCACATGATGTCGACATCGTCATTATAGTTGAGCAAGTGGAATAAGAAAACAATCAATGGTAGCCCTGTTCACTTGATGACTGAAGCGCATGGAAAAAGTATGAAGCATGTTGATGAGAATGGTCATAAATGAGAAGATTTCTCTTCTTTGGAAGATAAAGCGCTTTTCTTTTCTTTAGAGTACGAGGCTTGAACTGAAGTATTCAAACGTCATAAGAAGATTTCTCTTCTTTTAAGATAAAGCGCACTGAAACGTACACTTTTCTTTTCTATAGAGAACGAGGCCTGAACTGATGTGAACAGACGTCATTAGAAGATTTCTTTTCTTTTTAAGATAAAGCGCACTGAGACGTACACTTTTCTTTTCTTTAGAGTACGAGGCATGAACTGTTGTGTTCATACGTCATAATGTTGAAGTACGAGGCCTGAACTGATGTGAACAGACATCATTATCTCTCTCTTTTCTGCTCTTTTAGCAAAACATGTAATCATCCCCATTATCATTCTGTAGGCTCTTTGTTGTGACAACTGATGGAGATAACCCGATATAATGAATTTGACCCTGAAGTAAACTACCCCGAACTCGTGACTTAAACTTGCACATATGTAACAAAGAGCGGTGCCGATTTCCATTAGCATCTCTAAGTACTCTCTATGTACTCTATACTCTTCAACCAACCAACCATCAAGTATAAGACGTACATTACCTCTTGAAAATCCACAATTGAATGTGACACTGAGCACTACAACGTAACTCCTTAAAGTGATAGTTATTTTGAGATGATAAGAGCCCAATTCCCCCAAGTGGTAAAAAGAACAGGTAAAAGTCACCCAACAATAACTAGATTTCCAAGTCTTTGTTTTTGATAATAAGCTTGAACAAGGATCATGAAGAATCTTCATCCATCCATCCCCGATATCTTCAGATACTAAGTACACACGCCCGTGATATTTCACTTCAACCTCAAATAAATAATACTGAATTAACGCCGTTGTCACATCTTCTAAACTGCTCAACTCTAGCCTTCTTTGACATTTAAATGAACTTTGATAATGGATTCATCCCGACCATGGTTTAGTGAGTATACCCCCGTAAAACCTTGTAATAACCAAACTGCCATGAAGACAACCCAAACACACACCCAATTCATGAAGTACACCCTTTTATCCCTTCTTCGAAACAGAACCCGTAGCACCAGCATCAAAAGACCCCTCAAATACGCTTTCCTTTCTCCAAGATGGTTCCATCATCACGGGTTTTACAATTCTATAGTTTAAACCGAGAAATAGTTTCTTTCGCCGGATTTTACAAAACCAAGAATAAACCGTAAGATAGATCCGGAAATGCACTTTACTATTACCAGGATGTTTCCATTGTCACGGGATTTTACAAGTCTATGATTTAAACCGAGAAATAGTTTCTTTCACGGGATTTTACAAAATCAAGACAAAACCGTAAACAATGTCAGTTTGAATGTGTTATGACAATTTTGGTTTCGGTAAATATCTGTTTTTAGGGGAATGTGCAGTGTTTCATCAACGGTTCATTATCCAACATCAACAATATCTTCAACCATCCAATAAACACTTTGGTAAACACATCATTCACGCATTCTGTCGGCTCGTGCATTAACAACATGGTGAAGTAAACCTGATATGCCAAACTTGATCATGAAGTATAATTCCCCAGATTAGTTACTTAAACTTGTACTAATTCTCGTGAAAAAGAAACGGTGTACCCAATGTACAAAACCTCTTGACATTCTCAACTGAGTGAGATACCAAAGTGATAGCTACGTTGGGTTAAGCGAGAAAGAATCACAAACGTAACTAAATAGCCAAGTCTTTATCACCCTCTATAAATGCCCGAACAAGTTATCTTCGCGGAAGGGTAGAAAGAACGAAGACGGAAATAAGTAAACGTGCCCGGAAAACCTCACTTCACATCCAAATAAGAGATACCGTACAACCAACTCCGTAGTCAACATTTTTCCAATAAACTCTTTAAGCCATGACAAAATATTCATCATGAAGATGTATACACCAAAGTACCAATCCTCATAACACAACGAATCTCATCATCTCATCGAATGTCAATGACAAATCTCATCAGCGCATCTCATATAATCCAAGTCTCATAAGAGCGATCCAATTATGAGAAGCCCATATGTCCATCATCTAAGTCCAAGTCATCACACATACTACTCAAGTTCAATCCAATGACTAGTATCAAAACTCACCATATTGTTCAAATAAAATTCCGCCCGAGAAATATCAATTCATATGTATCTGTTTTATCAAAAATACCAAGTAACAAAATTCATATCATGGCCTAATAAAAATATACCACAATCCAAATAAAAAATCCCAACCTAACGCTATTTCATGTGGCATGTTAATGTTGTGGGAGAGGCATAAGTAATTCTCACGATCCAGTATTTCTCTTAACAAGAAGTAGCATGTTTAACAACAAAAACAAGACTCGATCCAAATAAACGGCCCATGACTCTCATTTCAAAATCAGTAACAAAAAAAAAAAAAGCCCATCTCCGAATGAAGCTTACCCTAAAAGAACGGATATAAAACGCACCAAAACTAATACATACCCTAATATTTCTCAATATCCCAACCCTAATCTCTCACATATATGTGCGCCTCCCTCTTTTAAGATTATTCCTCAAACCCTAAATATACTCATGTACTGCTCTTTCTCCAGAACACTCTTACAGCCTCATGTAATCCATCACAAATCGCAGCATCAAACACAACCGAACAATTTCCTTAAACCATCATGATATACACGCCACAGGGATGGCAGTGGGATGGCCACAGGGATGGCTTTAGGCTTTGATATGGCTTCGACATCAACCCACGAAAGATGCTACATAATCTTGTTCTTCAAGGCCTAATAAGGGTCTCGGGTAGGTTTTATGTGTTGAGTCATTTTGTTTTCCAATAAACGAATCTAAGGATGAGGGTAACAACACTGTTATACCTCAATCTTTATAACTTCGGATATGAAAAGAAGCCTAGCTTCAAAAAAGAATCTATGATGGTTATGTTCAAACTAAAAAAATCTTTAAAAGATTTGTGGAAACGTTAGAACAATACTGAGATTCTCATGAGTTTTAATTTTCGATTTGAAAGAATGGAGTTGAGGTTGTTAAGGTTGACTGAGATTGATTGTTGATGAGTTAGGATAGATGTTGGATTGGATGTAGTTGGAGATGGAGTTGGATTTGCATCTGTTTTAATTCATGTCATCACGTTTTTTTTTTTTTTTTTTGAGTTGACCTTTTTAGTTTGAGACTAGTGAAGATGTAGATTGTAATTTGTTGTGTTGTGGTGATAAAGGATTTGAGGTTAACTCTTCATCTTCTTACATTCTGTCTCAAGTCGCTAGGTCAAAATAAGTTGCTACAACACATACAACTCGCTACTTTAAATATGGAGTCAAGTCGCTACCTTTATACAAGTAACTCGCTAAGCCATTAAAACTTATAAGTCGCTATTGACTAAATAGTCAACAGACAAGTCGCTAAGTCTTTTAACTTAACAAGTCGCTACATATTTCTTTAAGCAATTCGCTAGCACAACTCGCTACACATATGCAATGAATCTAGACGACTTGTAAAGACAAGTCGCCACCAGTGATAGTAACAAGTCGCTAGGTAGAAATTTTGATTTTTTCGATGAGTTTTCCGACCACTTTCCGACGATATTCATATGAAACCCAGAAAAACTACTAATGAAAGAACCATTTATAGCCAGTTGGACCCAGAAAATTAATATAAAGTTGCAACTTTTTGACCCATTATGACCTCAATAATGACCAGATGATGCCACAAATATATTAAGCAGATAAACATTGGTACAAAATTGTCACAACAGAACCGCTTGTTAGACACAGGACGCAACATAAGTTAGCAAAGACCACTTGACAATTTAAAATATTTTGACCAATGAGTATAAACTGTATAAACATATTCCAACCAAATAAAACCAAATAACCATTTAACATGAATAAACAACTTAACACATTTTCCAACCAAAAGAATACAAAAACCAGTTAAAAACGTGAACCAATAACCACAAACAACAACAGACCACACAAATCAAAGATAACACAATAACCTTGGCTCTGGTACCATTTGTTAGGATCCTAATATTTATTGTGTTGATGATTCGGGTGGTCTTGGATGATCAAAATACATGTTTGCCATAGTTAGAGAGTTAGTAGAGAGAGAGAGGGTGTTCTTGCTAGAGGTTTACACAAAGTATGAAATATTAGATTAATGAAGAAGCACCACCCCTTCCATGGATGGAAGGGGTATTTATAGTTACAAGAAATACGACCTCCTATCGGCATGTGGATCAGGTATACAGTTGGTAAAGACCCGTCCTTCCTCCACGGTGTTGCACTAAACTATTCTACGCTACTGACTAACTAATAAACTACTAAATAACTTAACAAACGACACGTCTACGAGCTAACATATGCTAGACTTATAATTGGGGTGACCGACACTTTAACATGGAATTTTCTAATTCCTAACAATATTATAACTAAAACGCGATTAACGTAATTATAAAAACGCGAATTAAAATGCAAACTAAACTATTTCAACTCCTAAAAGTGAGCTAATAATTTCCTGCCGCTAAAAATATGATTTAAAAATTATTTGAAATTTCAAACTATTTTTTTTTTGGTTTTTCTAGATTTTATTTGAATTAAAAACTATTTTTGGACTTTTTAAAATAGAATTAAAATGCTAAAAATTATGAAAACTTAAGGAAAAATTACAAATATATTTTTCAAAAATCTAAAATAACTAAAAAGAATTTTCAAAACTGGAATCACATTTTTCTGACTTTTTCTCTATTTATTGTGAATTTAAAATTATTTAAATCTAATTGAATTCCTAGAAAATACTATTTAAGCTAAGAAAAATCTGGAAAAATACTTTTTCTGACTTTTTGAATATTCTAAACTTAAGAAAATTGAATTTTCATTTTTGTGGCCATTTTCTGAATTATTTCAATTAAATGCTATTTAAAAATGCTATAAAATGAATTTAAATGCAGAAAAATAGCAAATGAGCTTGGAAAAATGTGAAAAATTCTAGAAAATTTCTAATTACTACTGAGAATCTATGAAAAATAACAAATGCAACTTATGAGAGCAGAATAAGCAAATTGGCAAGAATCTGATATGAATAAGCTAGAACAAATAAGCTAAAAAGCAGTATAAGGCTACCAGAAGCTAACTAAGGCTAAAATATACCTAAACTAACTAAAATAATCCTAATGCAACTGATATAAATCAAATAAGCTCAAGATTATGGCAAATAAGCACAATGTCAGATTCTAAGAAGCTAAATTCCAAAAGGCCCTGAACCAGCTACTTTAAGCCTAAATAAATCTAGCTTAGAAAAATCATAAAAATAAACTAAAAATATATAGATAATAACCACCAACCAAAGAGCTTAAGTTCTAAATTTCAGCTAATAAGGATCAACTATGATGAAATTAAAAATCAACAAGTAGAGCTACTTAGGGGAGAACTAAACTGAATCAGCAGCTTAAAAGGGAATAAGGGCTACTTGCAGACCTAGATTAAGCTCTAAAATAAGTTCTAATCAAGTAACAGAGGTAATTCATATGGAACCTACACTAATTACTACCTAACAAGTCAAAAATCAAACCAGAAATCTAAACTAGTAAGCAGAGATTTAGCATACAAAACACTTACATGGACAGAATTAGTTCAGGGGAACAAAACTCCAAACCATCCAATTCAAGCTACTGAAAACCTAAGCTAGAGATTTTTGTGAATTTTCCATTTTGAGGAAAGTAAGTTTAGCTACTGAAAATGCATTTTTTAATTTTTACAGATTTTTATCTCAACAGAAAATGACTAAAACTAGATGACTAAAACTTGAGAAAAGAACCTGTTTAAGAAATTTGGACAGAAATTAGCCTTAACAGTAAATGACTCAAATCATGATTTAAACTTGAAAAAATTAAAACTATGATAGAAATAGCCTTAAAACATGTTTCTAAAACTAATTTACTTAAATCTAACTCATTAGAATCATTTAATCTATAAAATCCAAGTAAAACCAAACACTCCTTTATGGTCACAATTTGCAAATTACCCACTAAACTATGATCTACTTAACTGAAACTGAATTAAAATCATTCAAATTAACAGTAAACTAAACTTCTTAACTCATGAAAACCAGAATTCTACCAAGACCCATTTCACTTTTGAAATAATGACTTAATTTGACTTTCGTTAACCACTCTCCAAAACGTTTGGAAATGACTTCTGACAACCTAATAAGCTTACATAAGCTTGTAAAAGCTTATGTGAGCTTGTTGTAACAATAATTGAACAAAGTTAACAACAATGTAACTTCAGACAGAATTTTAAATTGAAAACAGAAATTTATATTAATGAAAGAGGATTACAAGACTGAGATTAAAATGGAATTAACAACTAGAAAACATTTAAAATGACAGTAAATAAAAGGATCAAAATTTCTCTAAATACATGAGAAATCGGATAATGATCTCTGTGGACTGAATGGGCTTTTATAAGCTGACGAGGAGCCTTGGGATGCTTCTGGAACTCTAATCTATGCCCTTGATCAACAATCTTGTCATCCCATTCAATCTTGTCCATTGGATCAAAACAATGATGTGGCTCGTCCAATAGGAAGCCTCCATTGTGCCTTGCTGTCATTCCCTGGCACACGGATTGCCAGGGTGGATCTGACAAGTTAGTACTCTTCTAGAAGGTACATTAAGTTGGGTAAAAGAGGGTGGATCAGGGTAAGAGGTGAAGAGGGATGGTAACAGTAACTGGAGGATTATTAACAGGTTTAGGCGCGTTTCTCTTTTTTATGGGTTTTTTTTTATTTTTTTGTTTGACTTGTGGGAGAGGGTAAGTTTGACCGGGTAATATATTTAGCTCGCAGGTTTGGTAGAGTAAACCGGGTATGGGTTGGGCTAGGTGTAAAAATGGGATAGGATTAGATTGGGCTTAATGCGGTAATAAATTAGTCTAGGCTTATTTTGACTTGGTATTTAAGAGATAATATCCAAATTGTAACATGAGGACCATTTATGAATATTTTGTAAAAACCAAGGACCAAAGGTGCAAATTATGAAAGTGTAAGGGTGAAAATGGGTAATTTGGTAAAATGATAGATGAAGGGTATATTGTGTAAATATGGGTAAGTTGAGGGTGAAAAGTGACAATATGGGAAAGTTGAAGGGTTGTTGTGTAAATTTGGAAAAGTGATGGTGAAAATGAGAAAACTTCCCGAACATGATCCACAACTTCGTAATTTGATCTTTTAAGGATCAAAATCCCTGAAATAGCATTCCGGCATCGACTTTTGCATTCTTCTCTCTCTCATGCTCGGTTTTCTTTGGTTTTGGCTTTCTTTTGTCTGTTTTGTCATATCCGTATCTGCACATGCATAAACTCAAGAAACCAACAAATATTAGGCATAAACAGCTCTTTCTTGGTTATTTTGAGTCTATTTTGGTAAAGAAATGGTATGTGTTTTAGCACATACCAAAATACCCCAGACTAGACGATTGTCGTGTCCTCACACAATGCAATCAACTCACGCTTTTAAAACCAAGGATTTCAATCTCTTTCTACTAAACCTATGAGAAGTAGCAAAGATTCCTCAAAAGAGATTAAGAAACCCTTAATTCTAAAAACGCCCTGTTTACATTTTATTTCACATATAGATATTACGATTAAGCACATATTCATTATGAGTGACGGTTTGTTGAACTTTCATGTCGATCAATAACTCCAACATTTTTCAAACGACCTTTTAGGATCACGGAGTAGGAAACACAACTCAGCGAGAAGTGACCATACGGATAGAATACATCGTCCCTGATTTGTCACAAGTCCCCAAACTAAGCGTAAAATCGAAATCATTGTTAAATATGACTTTAGATGCTAACACTACCCATGGAAGTTACTTGTGTAATTACCTTTTGCTTTCATTTTCCTATTTTCCTCTATTTATTTTATTTTTTGGTGAGAAATGAATTTCTTCATGTTTCTCGTTTCGATAAGTTTTATTCAGACAAAGATATGAAGCTAAAACGCTAATTAGTTATCCATCTTCCCTAGAAAACCGTTGCAAACAAGAATGAGGTCCACATCAAGGTCCTAATTTAACATGATTTAGGGAGATATCCTTTTTATTACGACGGAAACAACTCATCTACGAGTCCAGAGACAGAAGCTTTTATTTAGATAACTCCCGGATTCAAAGTTTGGCTTAACACTATTTTAGCACATTTGCATTTTTGCAATTTAGGCCCTCGGTCTTTTCAACCACTAATTCAACGGGATTACCGTTTTATCAGAAGTCTTATTATGACTTTGGAATTTTTCTCCACCTTTTTGAAGTCCATGACAACGGGGGTACCGTCGGACATAGAAAACTTTTATGGCTTTGTATTTTTCACTTTAACACATTTGGGCTTTATTTCATGTTAATTTTTGTGCCAAACTCCGAATCCTATGGTTTTTATACCGCAACACTGACAGTACCTCGATGTGTACCCAACTCTCATGGGCAAGGATTCTCTAAAGAAGATAAAGAACTAACTATCGTCAAAAACTTGACATCTTTAATTATTTATTCACAAATATGGGGTGGGACAATTTTGTGGGAGCAAAAAGCTACAAGTACCTTCGATGGGATCTAAAGAGAACCAACTACTCCACGCTTAGCATCTAAACTCATAAGTAACTCTATCATTCCTCGATCTCCGCAAACTTAAAATCTCAAATAATGAGATCCGCGGATGCTTAGCCGATAATTAAATTATCTATGGTTAAGGGAACAAGCTAGGGCTCAACACGCCCGGTCAAGTCAAAATTCTATTCCTACTCTCACCAGCGGAAAGTCAACAAGGTGTCAAAACATATATTAACTTAACTAATGCTTTGTAAAATAATCTCAAGTCTCGCATTTTTAAAGTCACTTATTAGAAACTAGCAAATTCTTTCAAAGCTTTGCATATTTAAAATCACTTAGGGAGACTTGCAAATTCTTGGCCTTTTGAGCTAGAATCGCATTTTATAGCCTCTTGTCTAAGCAATTAGCAAAGACTTTTTCAAGAAAACGCATATTTAGAGTAACTTCTAAGAAACTCGCAAAGACTTTTCAATCATAAAACTAGCAAAAGCTTACAAATTTTTTTAAATTTTCTCATTTTTGCACACTTTTTTTCATTTTCTAAGGAAAAACGGGGTTGCGAGAGTACACGGCAAAAACAAGCAAGTGCGGTCAAATCAAATAGAAGATTACCCACCCCAGACTAAAACGAAACATTGTCCTCAATGTTTAAAGGCAAGGGTTCTCAATGGAAATCTAAAAGCCGTTTATTAATTATGCTCAAAGCTAAACGTTAGACAATAAGATTAGGTTATCGGATTTCCATCAGCATCGAACATGAAACTCGAGTGGAGAAAAGACAAAATTCGATCACGAGAGTCTTCATATCTGGAAATCCTAGACAAAAACATCACAAACAACCAAACACGAGAAATCAAAGAGGCGAACCCCCTCACATCACTTATTAGAAAGAAGATAGAAACGCTTGTTTTGTTATCGAGTCGCTAGCTTGACCCGCCCCGAATTCATTTGTCCTTGGGGAAGCAAGTGGAAGAGATAATCTCCATCGGACTTTCGTTCAAGATGTTTGGATAAACATTGACACATAAGAAAGTTCCACTCCGACGAGATACCCACGGTTCTAGATAGCAAAAACTCTAAACGGTGATACCTGGGTCAAAGATGGTATCCTCACTCCCGCATGAGTGAAGAAGAGGAGAAATCACATTATATGAATGAAATGGAATAAAGATTTTGATAAAAATAAGGATCCATTCTTCATCCTCAAAAGCAATTTTTATATAATCCTTAATTTGAATTTGATCATTTAAGCTCATAGGGTGATCTTCAACAAAAATTTTGGGAGGAAGAGGCGGGATAATGTCATCAATAACGAAACTCTTTTGAGAGAGCTGCTCTTCCCCCAAACTAAAATCTTTCTTAAGATCAAAATAGAAAAAAGATCATACTCCGGAGGAGATATGACATGAGAGAGTTCATCGGAGAACTCCTCAGAACGAAATGAATCATACTCGGGAAGAGAGAAATAAGCATGAGAAGTGGTGCTGCCACGACTCGTCTCTTCCGTATGATCGATATCAAAGAAAAACGACTCATAAGTCGTAAGAGAAAGATCGGGATAAGAAGTGGGATTGCCACAACTCTCCTCTGCCGTAATTTGATCTTTTAAGGATCAAAATCCTTGAAATAGCATTTCGGCATCGGCTTTTGCATTCTTCTATCTCTCATGCTCGGTTTTCTTTGGTTTTGGCTTTCTTTTGTCTGTTTTGTCTTATCCGTACCTGCACATGCATAAACTCAAGAAACCAACAAATATTAGGCATAAACGGCTCTTTCTTGGTTATTTTGGGTCTATTTTGGTAAAGAAATGGTATGTTTTTTAGCACATACCAGTGGTGACGTACCAAATAAGTATTCGGAACAAGGAAAAAAAAGTGTGCCAAATGCGCATTTAGAACGGTAAAATTACTAACTGTGCCAAATACCAACTCAAGGCACACAAAAGCAAAACTTTCCCAAAGCCCGTGCCAAATGCTATTTGGCACGTCATCAAACCGACCTAAATGTATTTGGCACCCTCATATTTAAGACGGACTCAAAACTATGCCAA
Source organism: Chrysanthemum makinoi (assembly GCA_910596185.1). Taxonomy (NCBI): domain Eukaryota; kingdom Viridiplantae; phylum Streptophyta; class Magnoliopsida; order Asterales; family Asteraceae; genus Chrysanthemum; species Chrysanthemum makinoi. The sequence goes on along the minus strand of OU343216.1, from coordinate 30,587,315 downwards.
ACCCGTGCCAAATAGTATTTGACACGTTTTTTTTGAGTATTTGGCACGATTTTCCCCCCTCCCAAATACCTCTTTTTCTTGTAGTGACGTGTAAGCTCCCTGAAAATTTCAAATGTTATTAACTATCTAATCATGAATAAAGCACGGATTTTGGAACCATAAAATTTTCTTGATATCGATTTTGTATTTGGCATGTGCATCGTAAACTCTTGAATGAAAAGCTCAAAATACACCGTTGTGACCCGATCAAATTTACCTCGACCTCGATAATAATATTTCTTTATTATATATATTTATATTATATAAAATATACATAATAACTTTTTATTTATTTTTTTTAAATACTCCTAACGGGCCTCTAGCCCAAACCCGATCCACACCCCTTATTCTTTTGTCTTGGGCTCGTGTACTAGTAATCCAACCCAACCCCAATTATAATCTTCTCTTGGGCCTAACCCGATCACCCTCTTGGCCCAGCGCACCCTTAGTAATAATTTTAGACACAAAATTGGCACAAGTACCATATTTCTTGTTCTGTGATCCTAACAAGTCAAACGCAAACACAAACAAACACTCTTGGTCATCTAAAAGTATTGCGTGTAAGTGTAGAACAAAGGATACTAGGTTACAACTAGTAGCCACCCTACTATAATTAAATATAAGCCTAAAACATCCTTGATTTGCTTTTGACCTTATTACCCATTAGGCCTTGTGTTTCCCATGTTTCATTTTGACTAGACTCAACCAAAACGTGCCCTTATTTGCAACTGCACATCGAGCATGCTCATGTACACAATCACAAACCATTTTTATTTTCTTGGAACTAAGAAGAGGCATCAATAAAATATATTCAAGACCATGCTTGTTTTCTTCTATATAAACAACTCCTAAACAGTTTGATGAACCTACAAGCTCACTACTTAACAAGCTCACTCAAAAATACTTCTCACATCTAACTAAAGTCGTCCACTGTGGGAAAGAGTCAAGGGAAGGGGAAAAACGCAAGGGTTTAAGTCATTTAGTTTGGGTATAAGGAGGACAAGGGAGATCTTGGTCAGGTTCATAAGTCACTTTGAGTTCATCACCACCCCTAGGGTGTTGTAAGTTCCTTTCAACTCACTTTCATATCTCGTTTTCTCGTTAATCTTAAATATCACACGTTAACATTTTTATTAAACCTAAGTAACCTAGTGTCGAACTAATGACCATGTTATCACAAGAAAACAAGTCTCTAAAACGTTGAGAAACCAAGTAAGAACGTTTTTACAACAACCATGATTATGAAACATAACTTATGATATTTATAAACTCTCGTAACACCTTTTTCTCAAAAACTTATGTCACGTATAACCTTTATTTTGTGAATGAAACCTAAGCACACCTTATACTAATTTTACGACCCTAAAAACGATCTAAGAAACTCACTAAACCCTACCCTAAGTCTAGTTTGCCTTTAAAACACACATGAACCCACAATGGGCCTTAAGGCCTAGTTACGTTAAATCTGCGACCCAATCAATGTTTAATCGGCCCAACAATAATGAAAGTAGGTCCATAGGCTAATAATAAGCTAATTATAAGCTAATAGGAAAGCTAAATATGTTAACTAGGGTCGAAACCCATTTTTGGACTAAATTTGCAAAAGTTATGGTTTTCGAGTTAAAAATGTATATTATAAAAAGATTAAGGTGATGTTGTACGTTATACGTATACATGTAAAAGTTCAGGGTAGAAATTGTAATTATGGAAAACTAGTTTTAAAAGGTAACTAAACGTTTTGCTCAAAAGTGTAAACTTTGAAAATATAAAAACCAAAAGTGTAAATATAACTTTTTGGACTAATTTTGTAAGGACAGATTTCTGAGAGATCAAAACTGTAAATATTGTATATTTTGAGTAAGAAACATATTTGGGTATAAATTATCACTTTTTCAAAGTATAAGGGTATAAAGACTGTTGGGTCCAATAAATTGACCCAATCACCCTGAACAAGATTTGAAAATAAAATAGCCTAACTCACTAAATAAATAGTGAGTGACTCACTGATAAAGAAATCAGTGAGTGTTGTTTAGTGCTCTTTACTTACTAATACGGTGTCAGCGAGTAAAATATATGAGCTACAAACAACACCAGTGACACTGAGATTTGACAAATGTCTCAGTGATCCTGAAGACGCTATCTCTACATACAGACTAAACAATTTTGGTGGGAACTTCCCAAAGAAGAAGTCAAACAAGTACAAGACTTACCATAAGAGTGGGAATATTGTGATGACACATTCAAAAGGATGGTTGGTGCTTTTCCAAAAGAGAAAGATGAAGATGGACCACATGAGGGACCACATGTCTCCATCATCACATGTCCTTGTATTTTTTCCTATATATGTCTGTAATTGTAATAGAGCTAGGTATGCATTCCTAAACAAACATATAATACTTAGTATTAGTGGATAGGATCATCCTCTCATTGAAACACAAGCATACCTTGTATCAATGAGAGTTTATTTGTCATTCAATGGGGATAATACACCGAGATTATCCCCGTGAAAAAGTTGAGGATGTTATCATGTAGTCTAGTTGGTATTGAGAAATCTTGTAACTATTGTTCATCATGAATAATGGAGTTGTTCTTTATTTTATCAAGATTTACTCAATTCTTTGGACCAACAAGTGGTATCAGAGCGGGTGGATTATTCTCATAATCCAGATCCGTTCATGACTGCTTATAACATTTTTCATAGTCAAAAGAATTAAGTGTGAACCTTCAAAAACTGCTACTGTAATAGCAATTTTTGAGGGGGAGAAGACTCACTGATATTGACTGTTTGACAAAAACATACTATTAGAATCACTCCTAACTTGTATTTCAAGTGTTTGTAATCAATATGTAATAGGTAGCTTAATTAGGATTTTATGTTAGTTATAATTGGCAAGGCTTATGTAGAAAGGCCATAGGCCTTGGCCCAAGCCCAATAATGAGGAAGGGACTAGACATGTTGCCCTAGCTCCCTTCCCCCATAATTACTCTTGTAAACCTTCCTTGGAAGGTTGGTTGTTCATTTTTCACTTCAAATCCTACGCCTAAACCTTCTATATTCATACGTGTGTTTGTGTGTGTTTGTTCAACCAATCTATCTTCATCTTATTTCTTACATATTGTTACTTGTGTTACATTAGTTTTATCTTGGATTTTGATTCGTGTGCATCATTCTACGCGTAAGGGTGATATTTGTTTTGGATCATCAAGTTTCAAACTTTCTTGTTATTTTGGTGATATTCAAGCTACTTCATCATTAAAATCAGGTTACAAAACACTTTTGAGCATAAAAAATCAGTTTTGGTGCAAGTTGGTAATTTCTACTCATAGTAAAACCCTATTCTTACTCGTAAGCTCAAAGTCTACGCCTAAGCAACAAGTTACGCATAAGGAATTCATCACTTGATCTTCAAAGCTGTTGCTTTACTCAGTGTTTTCTTGCTTGGATAAGCCTGAAAACACTTCGACTTTGGATATCTTTTACACTGGTATAAGTGTAAAGGATTTTTGGGTAAAACCCTAGTTTTATGCCTAAGCTTAACACTTACGCGTAGAAACTTCTTTGCCTAAGCATTTCCTACGCTTAAGCTTGTCTTACGCCTAAGGAAATATTATGCATAAGGTTTCTACTACTAAGTCATTGGTTTACGCCTAAGCTAATTTTTCTCAAGTCTACGCGTAAGCTATCACTACTCGTAAACTCTTGTCTACGCGTAAATTGGGTAATACGCGTAAGGTCTATTCTATGCATAAGCTGGTTTCTACGTATAAGGTAACTCATCAACACAAGTTTCAAGATGTCTCAACCACCATACTCTAGCTACTTTCCTCATGAGTATCCTCAACAACAACAACAATTCTATCAACAATATCCTCCACCATGTCCACAACAATTTCAACAACAATTTCAACACTTTCCTTAAGGAGCAAACCGTCTTCCACACAAATGGTTCAACCAAACCCTCGTCAACAAGTACAACATTATACCTACTTTCAAAATCAGTATCCCGCCAAGTATGCTTTGAATGTTACAACACCAAAGGAACCCTTTTGGTTTGCAAAGATGTGTGAAGCTTTAAGTAGCCAACAATCCATTCATGACGTTGGATCCCTTGATAGACCTCCAATGCTCACTCCCGGTAACTACGATCAATGGGTGATAAGGTTCTTTAGATTTTGTGATCTCAAGAAGCCACATGGTAAGTTTTTGAAGAAGGTCATCCTTGAAGGTCCTTTTTAGATGCCTACTATCACTGTACCAGGAGATTCGAATGCTAATCCACCAAGAGATGATGTTACTAACATTGTCGGTCTTGATCAACTTACTACTGATCAACTTCTTCACTTAGAAGCCGATGAACTTGCAATGCAATATATCCTTTTGGGATTACCCAATCTGATACTTTGTAGTGTTGATGATCAGAAGACTGATAAAGCAATATGGGAGCACATTCATCTTTTAATGGAAGGCACATAACTCAATCAAGAGGACATGGAATCCAAAATCTACTTAGCATATGAACACTTCAAGATTGAACCAGGGGAGACATTAGAGTCATATCATCATCGGTTCTCAGACATCATCAATGACCTGGATAAACATAATATCATTATGCCAAGGATTGCAATCAACACAAAGTTCCTGAGCTGTCTTGGTACTGATTGGGAAAAGTATGTTACATTCATCCGTCAAGCGAAGAATCTTCATCAAGCTACATACGGATTGTTGTATGACTATTTGAAGCACCACCAAAAGGAAGTTGACAAAGAAAGAATCATCCGTGGGGTCCCTGCTTCGCCTTCACTCCCGGATAATCAAACTCTTGCTTTGTGGGCTCAAGCATGTTATCCTCAATTCCCGACCTTGCCAACTGTCTTCACAAACCCTCCACAACCAACTGCTCAGATTACACCATATGATCTCTCACAGCAACAATCACAAGAAACTCAATTAGTTCCATACAACAACAACAATGATCAAGCACTCTACAGTGAATCAAATGAGGATGCAGAAGCCTTCGATGCATTGAATCAAGGATTTGTTATGATTGCAAGAGCCTTCGGACGATTTGCTAACAAATCCAACAACCGCATTCCCACCTCATCAAATACAAGGAATCAAGCTGTTGTTAACAATGGAAGGGTTGAGGTTCAGAATCATGGAAATGGTCGTCAGATGAATAGTGGTCAAGGGTTTAATGTTAATGGAAGGAATAACATGGGTGCTCAACAACAACGGGTTCAAGTGGTTGATCAGGGAAATGCTCAGACTGGGGTTAATGGTCTCCAATGCTATAACTGCAATGAGAAGGGTCATCTGGCTAATACATTCCCAAAGCCAAGGACAAGAGGCAGCGCTTATCACAAAGAGGCTTTACTCTTGGCTCTCAAGGATGAAGCTGGTGGAACTCTTACCAACAAGGAACAGAGCTTCATGGCAAATGCAGATTCTGATGATGACATGGAGGACTTGCAGGCTAATGCAGCTGTGATGTTAATGGCAAACATGCAAGAGCTCCACATGAGTGACACAGGCCCAGTGTATGACACTGATGGCTTGTCTCAGGTACCGGATCCAAACATACTTATACATGATCTGATATCTCCGTCAACATCTGCATCCGACAAGGCACATAGTGTTCAAAATGAGCCCTCTACAAATCATTCCGACGATAATCAAATAGATCCCGTAGTTATATTTGACGATCAAGATGACCTTATGGTTAATATTGATAATCAAGTTGACTCCGTGGTTATATTTGAGGATCTAAATAATGATCATGTAGAGACTTAAGTTGAACAAGATGAACCTTTGTCTAATCCAGATCTTGAGCTCATGACCAACTTAATCCAGACCTCCCAATCTCAATTGGAAAAGTTTAATGACATCAATAAGAAACTGCAAGATAAAATTACACTGTTGACTAAGGATAAAGAATGCTATAAGTTCCAACTCAACATTTTTGAAACCAAAGAGAAACGTGAAAAAGGTTTTGAAGTCGCTTTTGCAAAATCATACCAAAATGAAAAATCTTTGGAAAACCAGATATGTGATCTAGTTGCCTCCAAGAATGCATAGCTTTCTCAAATAGAACAATTAAAATACGATCATAAAAAACAACTTAACACTCTCACTTCGGAAACTCAAAAAGCCAAGTCTTAGTTGTTAACTTGTCAAAAACAGTTTTGTGAGTTCAAATAGCATTCGAGGAGAAAAATAGATGACTATCTTGATGAAATTGTTGACTTACAACACAAAATCAAAGAATTTCGAAATGTTGTTAACAAACATGGTGAGTCAATCACAACAATTCAAAAGTTTACTTTTAAACCAAATCCAAATGGATATGGACCAAATCTTGCTGATTACAAACCACGTTTCTCACATAGAGCATTCAAACCAAATCCTCAAGTTTACAGTGCAGAACATAGAATTGATGATTCCATTATGAGTGTTGTTGAATATAATCGTGCTGAGGAATTAGATGCAGAAGACGAGAGTCGGTCGAAGTTGGAAAATGTTGTTTATTGCAAACCATTTAACTATTCAAAAACCATAACTTTCGTCACACAACAGGATAATTCTAACACACCTTGGGTTATCACACCAACTCCTGAGTCCTCTTCCAATGATGGTCCCCTATCCAATGTTGCACAAATTAATGGTCCTTTACCTTCATTTAGTGAAATAAAGCCATTAGCTGAACGTTGTCAAGTTCTAAAATATTTTGACACTTTTATGTCTGACATCAAACTTTTGGAACATGCAATTGAAGTTAATTCTGAAATCAAAGCTGAACATTTTCAATCGCCATTTGCGCGACAACAAAGGGATATTTTTCAGAAAGGGCTTTTACCACATGTCCGAAATCTTAAAATGTGTGCAATATATTGGGAACGGGATCTTCAGAAGGAGATTGGTCTTATGAAAAAAGTTTTCGAACAAACAGAAACATCGATTTCAAATACTAAACGTAAAAAGAAAATGTTAAGAAATCATGTTGACCGACTCTTGGAAGATGTAATCTGTGCTGATACCATAAATGTTGTGTTATTACATACTGTTGCGTATGCATTTGATTATATTGATGTTGACTCTGCTGATAATGTTGAGAATATTGATAATGTGCCGCAAATCGAGTCTTTGAAAATTGAAAACGAGGGTTTGTTAAATGAACTTTCAAATGCAAAACGCCGTCTTAAATAGTGTCAAAAGGATTGTCAAAATCGAGAACTTGATTTGCAAAACAAAATCAACCAGTTTCGTTCAAAATCTTTTGATCCAAAAATAGAACATCTGGATGCTGAAAACGTGTTTTTAAAATGTCAAATTTCAAAATATGAACAAGAAATTGCCAAAGTCAAAACAGAATATGGTGTCATATTTGATTTGCTCAAACAGACTCGTGAAAAAGCATCACAAGAAGTTGATAATCATCTTGCATACACTAGAGATGTTTTAAATGTTAGTGGAAACATTCGCTCTGAAAATCAAGATTTGTTGCACACTATTGTTGAGTTGAAAGCAAAGTTAAGAAAGTATGAACAAGATAAGTCTAGTAACACTAATGTTCTTGCACCTGGAAAGTTTAAACTTGACTCTAGAACACCTAATGACAAAGCACAAGATTCTAATGTGCTTCCTTCCACTGAAACAGGAATAGTTGCATCTTTTCCCAACGTTTGCACTTCACAGCCTAAGAGCAAAACCAGGAAGAATAGGAAGTTGCATCGTAAGAGAAGAACAATAAAGACATCTGAAGTAGAAGAACACCTTAGGACCTCGAATAACACTCAAGTTGCACCCACTTTAGATATTGCGTTAGACAAATGTAATGGAAAAAGTGAAACGAATGCTGAATCTTTAAGTACTTTGAATGTTATGTTTGAAGCATCTTGTGTTGGTTGTCATAAAAGCATGTTTTCTGGTTGTCATGATAAATGTGTTGCTAATGCTATCTTATCTCGTAAGTGGAACAATAGAAAACGGAATACCTCTAGGCCCACTAATGCTTCTAAGTCTGTGCTAGGTAAACCGCCCTCTAGTGTTTCTACTACAATCATTGATGTACCCATAGAACCCACTTCACCTCCTAGGAAGAAATTATCACCTAGTGCATTCACTAATACCAAAGCTAAAACTAGTTGGACTTGGCAGAGATGGTTACAAAATACACCTGACTTTAAATGGATTGCTAAAATCATTAACATGTGTGTTTCAACTGTAACTGTATCGGAACCCTCTAACTCTTTGGGTTCCACCTCTACTTCTATTCCACCTATGTCGTCTGTGTGTAATGCAGGTGATACAGATCATCCTCTGAATTGTTGATAGCGGATGTTCCTGACACATGACAGGCAATCTCAAACTGTTATCAAACTTTGTTTCAAAGTTCATTGGCACTGTCAGGTTCGGGAATGATCACTTCGCAGCTATCATGGGCTACGGAGATTACATCAATTGGAACATCGAAATTACCAGAGTTTATTATGTTGAAGGTCTCGGTCACAATCTCTTTTCAGTCAGTCAATTTTGTGATGTAGATTTGGAAGTTGCATCTAGGGAGACAACTTGTTTCATTCGTGATCTACAAGGAAACGATCTTATGTCTGGAAACCGCACATCAAGTCTTTACACAATATCAATGCAAGACATGATTGCTTCATCTCCCATATGTCTACTTTCTAAGGCAACATCAACAAAATCTTGGCTATGGCACCGTCGACTTTCATACTTAAACTTTCAAACCATAACCAATCTTGCACATTAAAAACTTGTTAAAGGTCTCCCAAGATTTCAGTATTCTAAAGATCATCTATGCTCAGCTTGTGAACAAGGGAAAAGCACTCGTGCTCACTTTCATTCAAAAGTGGAACACAACTCTTAGCATGTGCTCCATCTTCTTCATATGGACTTGTGTGGCCCGATGCGTGTGCAGATGATTAATGGTAAACGCTACATTCTTGTAATTGTCGATGACTACTCAAGATGGACTTGGGTTTATTTTCTTCGAAGTAAAGATCAAGCTGCACAGATGATCATCACCTTTATCACGAAAATTCAAGTTCAGCTCCGGAATACAATCAGACAAATCAGAACAGATAGAGGGACTGAATTTGTAAATCAAACTCTTCGTGAATACTATGAGAAAGTGGGAATTGAGCTTCAAACATCAATTCCACGAACACCAGAACAAAATGGAGTTGTTGAAAGATGAAACCGTACGTTAGTGGAAGCTGCAAGAACGATCTTGATAAATGCTAAACTACCAGATTACTTGTGGGCAGAAGCCGTGTCAACTGCATGCTACACTCAGAACCTTTCGATGATAACCAAACGCCACAACAAAACACCTTATGAGCTTATCCATAACCGTAAACCGAATCTCAAACACTTTCATGTATTCGGTGCTCTTTGTTACCCGAATAATGATCGTGATGATGTTGGAAAGCTCAAGGCTAAAGCTGACATTGGAGTCTTCGTTGGTTACTGTGAAAATTCTAAAGGATACCTGATCTGGAATCGTCGTACAAGGGAGATTATGGAAACGATTCATGCAAATTTCGATGAGCTTACTGAAATGGCTTCTGAGCAAAACAGCCTGGAACCCGGACATAACCGTCTAAACTTCCCCCAAACCCCATCATCAGCTGAACCAAGCATTCAGCTTACACGTCGTCAAATGGAATAGCTATTTGCTCCTCTGTTTAGTGATGATATTGATCAACGTGCTCCAGATGTATCAAATGTTTCCGCTGCTCAACCTGATACTAATCTAATCCCTGATACACCTGAAACAACAACAACTGTTGAAGAAGCACCTCCAATTGATTCTACAACAACAACCGAACAAACTGCATCCGATGGCGCTGAACCAGCTGATGATCTTCTGAATCATGATGTACCTACACCCGCATATTATGATCCAAATGCGTTCTTTAACCCTTTTGCAAATGCAACTTCTTCTTCAGATGTTGCGGAATCATCCACAAGCCATTTGAATCCTCCCAGTCTGCATGATGTATATCAACATCAACCCTCCACAAATCGTTGGACTAAATACCATCCTCTTGTGAACATCATTGGAAACCCGAATCAACCAGTCGTAACTAGAAAACGCCTTTAGACTGATGGTGAACATTGCAATTATGCACTTACCGTTTGCCAATCTGAACCCAAAAACATTAAAGAAGCAATGACTTATGATAGCTGGGTTTAATCCATGCAAGAAGAACTTAATCAGTTTAAACGTCTTGAAGTATGGGAATTGGTTGAAAAACCAACAGGGGTCTATGTTATTGGTCTTAAATGGATTTGGAAAAACAAGTTGGATGCTGAATGTACGGTTATCAGAAATAAGTCACGTCTGGTGGCTAAGGGTTATAGACAAGAAGAGGGGATTTGTTAGGAATTAGAAAATTCAGTCATTAAAGTGTCGGTCACCTCAAGTATATGTAATCATTAGAAAGCTCGTAGTCGTAGTTATTTTATATTAGTAAGTAGTTAGTTAAGTAAAATCGTGGAGGACGGACGGGTCTTTACCCACTGTATGCCTGATCCACAGCCCGTAGGAGGCGTTTATTGTAAGACACTATAAATACCCTCTACCTCCCAAGGTAGAGGGTTGGAGCTTCAATACCATTTTTCTTTGTTTCACATAGTTCCCAACTCTCTTCCTTTTCTCTCTCTAAAACTTTCTCTCCCTAAAAACTTGTATACGCCTCTTATGTATTTGGTATGATGTGTTTGTGAAATCCAATATGTTACAATTGTATCAAGAGCCATGGTTTGATCATCTCTCTTACATATCCTTGGATTTCTAGTGGTTTTATATGGTTTTTGGGTTTGAAAAAGTTTAGTGGTTTTTTGCATCATTTGGATCATTTATTGTGTTAAAGTTTGAATTTTGAGTGTACTTTTGTGTTTAGAATCATTGTATGTGCTTGGGTTTTGATTTGGAAAGCTTGAATCACTGTGGTTGAGCTTGTTTTGGATTGAAAAGTGTGGTTTTGAAGTTTTTCAACTTAGCGACTTGTGTCTCGGAGTGTTTTTCTTCATAGCGACTTGCTTTAGTAATTTCCAGCGAGTTGTAGTTTAAGTCGTAGCGACTTGACCTTAGCGACTTGTCTATTGAGACAAGCCGACAAACAGTACAACGTAGTGGAGGTTCCACTTCGGCTAGCGACTTGGTTGGCGTAGCGACTTGTCTCTATTGTTTCTAGCGACTTGTCCTTATTGTTCTTAGCGAGTTGTTCTTTAGCGACTTGTCTGCTTAGCGATTTGGTGCTTTAGCGACTTGTGTTCAGCGACTTGGGTCTTAGCGACTTGTGCTTAGCGACTTGATTCACAGCGACTTGAGGTTTAGCGAGTTGCTACTTAGCGACTTGGTTCAAGGGTTATAGCGACTTGGTTAATATTTGTTTCTAATACGGTTTTCTCTTGATTTAGTAAAATCTCGTGAAAGAATCTATTTCCCGGTTTAATCATAGAGTTATAAAATCCAGTGTAATCTGTAAACATGTCTTCCAACATGCCTACAATCATCTCTACTGTAGCTGAAGATGTTCAAGCAGCTGGTTTAGACACTCGTCCACCCATGCTTGACAGAACTGACTATGACTCATGGGCTCAACGAATTCGGTTGTATTGTCTGGGAAAGGAAAATGGAGTCAACATTCTCAAGTCAATTGATGAAGGACCTTATCAGATTGAGACTACAAGAGACATTATTGACACTACTGCAGATGGAACAATGATCTTTGGATTGGACAGACCAAAGACATATGATGAGCTTAGTGATAAGGAGAAACAAAGATTCGATGCTGATATCAGGGCTTCAAACATTATACTTAAAGGTCTTCCAAAAGACATTTACAAGCTGATCAATCACAACACTGAAGCTAAGGCAGTTTGAGACAATGTCAAGATGCTTCTCTCAGGTTCAGAACTTACCAAGGAAGACAGAGAATCACAACTGTATGATGAATTTGAGCATTTTAAGATGAAACCAGAAGAAAGTGTTTATGAATATTACGTGAGATTCCACAAGCTTGTAAATGACATGAGGAACATCAAAATGAGCATGCCAAATATTCAACTGAACTCAAAGTTTGTAAACAACATGAATCCCGAATGGCACAAATTTGTCACCTCTGTGAAGCTAACCAAAGGATTGAAGAACACCAACTATGAGCAATTGTATGCCTTCCTTCTCCAGAATGAGAGACATGCTATGTTTGAACGAAGGATTCTTGAACAGTTCAAATCTAAGCAGGGAGAAACAAGTTCATCAAATGATTCTACAGCTTTTTACACCAATGTTGGAATTACCACCAAAGCTTCTCAAGTCGTACCCACGGGTAAGGGTAATTGCAAGCTCATCCCTGATCCAGCATATAAGCCTCCTGGCTCAAACACACTCATGGAAAACTTCATCAATCAACTATCTCTCATGGTAAGTCAAAACATGAATTCCCTCCCACACACCAACAATAATCTCAGAACAGCATCCAATCCACACAATCAAGCTACTGTCAGAGATGGTAAGGTTGTGGTGCAGAATGTGCAAGGAAGACGATATGAACAAGAGATGCTTGGAGCAGGGTATGGTAAGGCTGGAGTAGGTGGAGGATATGTGGCAAATCAGAATCGTGTGAGAAATGCCAATAAGGGACAAGTGAAGCCAATTAAGTGCTACAATTGTGGTGGTGATGGACACATTGCAAGGAACTGCACATCTCCAAAACGCCCTCAAAATGCAGAGTACTTCAGGGACAAGATGCTGCTGGTACAAGCTCAGGATAATGGAGCTGTTTTGGATGAAGAGGAATTGCTGTTTCTTGCTGAGGGAAATGCCAAAACTTATGATGCTGATGTGGATGAACAGCTAGTGCAGGGTATGGGTCAGAACAATCCAAATGCATTTCAAGTAGCTGATTGTGATGCTTATGATTCGGATGTGGATGATGAACCAACTGCCCAGACAATCTTCATGGCTAGCATTTCTCCAATGGTCTCTCCAAAGGCTTCATCATCTAAGCAAGCTGGTCCATCCAAAGAATCAATCATCTCAGAGGTATTAAAATTATACGATGAGGTTGATGAGCAAAAGATACATAATGAAGTACAATCTCTTGAAACTTATGAATCAGATATTGATAATGTGGGTAATACTAATATTGTCCCATATGATCAATATGTGACACAAAGTGAAAGTGAGATTGTACCAAGTGATGTATCTTCTGCAGTCAATGATGACTATGTTTTTGATGAACACACTGCATATGCCCTTGATGATTCTGTTACCTCTAAACTGAATGCCTATAAAGAACAAGTTGCTATTTTTGAACAACGTGCTAAGTTTGAGTTAACTACCCGTGAGCAGGAAATGGATGACCAAATGCGTACAATTATTAGAAAAAGTAATTTTAGAGAAGAAGTGTTAAAACAAGAGTTAAACTCCTTACAAGAAAAGCTTTCTAAAACTGTTAAGCAAAAGCAAGAGCTTCAAGAAAATGTTAAAGTGCTTAACCAAGAATTTAACGCTAAGGAATCAAAACTTTTGAATGACTTTTCCAATCTAAAAACTTTGAAAAAAAAGCTTGAAAATAAGTTGTACGTACAAAGGAACACCATTCAGACTGCTCACATGGTCACTAAGCATAGAGTTTTAAGCGATAAGCATAGTATTCCCATTATTAAGGAACCCAACCCTGAGTATGGTAAGAAATCAAGAGAAGCTCAGAAGGTAATCTATGATGGCTATGAAATCCTTAAGCCTAGGCAGAAACCTAGTTGCCCTGAGTGCACTGAGGAAGATAAGCAATTAGAAGAGGTTACTAGGAAGAAATTGGATGAAAAACTTAAGAGCCCCTCATGCGTAGAAAACAACATCAGTTTTAAAACACCTAACTATGCTAAGGAAAATTGGATTGCATTTAACAAGTTTAGACCTCAAACACAGCTGACCCCTGAACAAGTGTTCTAGTAAAAGGATATGGACATGAAAAAAGCTGATGAGTTTGTTGAACATAATCCCCCATGTAGGAGAATGCTTCCAGCCACTGTATATCCCCCCAATACACCAATGCATTTAGTTCCCAAATCTATTCCCACTAAGAGCAAGACCTTAATCAGTCAGTATGTCATTTATCAATTATTTGTTGATTTTGAGAAGACATGTAAGAAAAGGATCACACCTACTGGGATAACTGAAGGGGAGAGGGGTTTTGAGCAAACTAAAGAATGCTATTTAACTGAGGTCATGCCTTTCTTTAAACAATTAAAAGGTCAATTTGAGAGTCTTAAAAAGGGGATGGATTCAGATATTAAAGAAATGGAAAAGGAATTTGATGCAATGATAGTTGAGGTTAATGACTATGAGCGAGATTTGAAATATAATGAGATTGAAAGGAAAAACTTGCATACCTTAAATGAGAATCTGATTTCTGAATTTATCACTCAAGATTTGTTTTAAACTGCTACGAATTGTTCAATTAATGCATCTCAATTTCATGAATTATCTGTTGCTCTGAAAGTCTCCCATGATCGTGTCATTGAGCTTGCGAAAACTAACTCTAAATTGCATGAAAGATTTGAACGGGATGATCATGATAACCTGGTGAAACAGTTTTCTAGATTGGAAGTTGAGCATCTTGCTTTGAAATTGACATATCAACATCTAAAAGAAAATGTTAAAACCTCAAATATCAAGACATCCTTGGATGCTCCTGAATTTGATGCAGTTTTTGAAATCAGCAAACGTGATGAACAAATTCGAGCTCATTGTAACACGATCAGAAAAATGAGAACCCAAATTTCACAATTAAAGGGTGAAAAGAACAATGTGACAGGCTCCCAAATGCCTCCACCTGTAGATTCTCAGAGTTCTCAGATTTTTCATCTTCAAAACTTGGTTAATGTTTTACAAAAGGAAAATGAGAGTTTTCTAAAAGAAAATGAAAAGGTGAAACAACACTTTAAAGAGCTATATGATTCAATGAAAGTCACTCATGACAAGAACAACGAAATAATGACTTCTTTACAAAAAGAAATTGAGAATCTAATGAGTCAGGTAAAAGGGAAAATGCCACTTGTCTTTAATGAGAATGTTGCACCAAAGTCATCTGCAGACTGCAAATATACTGTGACTGTTAAATACATTCCTCCTCATCTTAGAAATAATGAACTTGCATTTCATGACTATTTTGCTTACCTTAAGGATAGTCTAGAATGTCTCCGAGAGATTGTAGAAGAGGATTTCATAAATAAGCCACTTGATAGAGAAATTAGGTTTGCTTGCATTCAGGCCAAACGATCTCAGGAGCTGTTAGAATGTTTACGAGCAACATGTCCCAAATCTTTTTGTGAGAAAGGTAAAGCTGTGATGCCTTGTTCTATGCCTAGCATTAAGAAAGTGAATTTTAATATGCCGTCGAGCAGCTCAGATCCCAACACTTCTATGCCCAATGTTAAGAAAGTGAACTCTATAGTGCCTTCAATTAGTTCAGATCCCTGCAAGTCTAGTTCAGGAATGCAAAAGGTAGCTCAACCAACTAATGTTCCCATAATTCCCTCTACAGGAGTAATCAGTGACACAAAGGCAAGCGGGTCAAAGCCTTCAGGCAATACAAAGCAAGATAGGACCTCGCAAGCTAAGAATGTGCAATGGAAGAAAGTAGAAGACCACCCTAGGAACATTAAGTTTGAGTTGAATAAAACGAATCGTGTTGATTCTAGTATTAGCTATAAGCGTACTGTAATTAATTCGAATTCTGCTACTTCTGGCAAAACATGTAATGATGATTGTTTGGTTTCTGTTACTAATCATGAATGTGGTGTGAATGAGTTGATTAATGCTGTTAAATGCCATGTTAAGATAGTGAATACAAAAATTCAAGCTAAGAAGGCTAGAAAGCAATGGCGAAAGAAGGTTAGAAAACATTGGAAACCCACAGGAAGGAAATTTAGTAACATAGGTTATCAGTGGATACCTACTGGCCACAAATTCAATCTTAATGAGAAGTGCCCTAAGTTATCTAGATCAATGCCCATTAGGAAATGGATGCCTAATGGTAGAACTATTCCTTTAAGAAGTGAACATACTTTGAGTAAGTCAAATACGGAAACTAGCATTGCATCTATCCCTGATGATTCCATTGTTTCTACTTCTGATATGGGTGTTCCAATCACTGTTACTAACCAAATGGAACCCATTCTTGCATGGGGATCCCAATTATCCAGTTGTCGATTCTTGTCTGTGTTCAATTGCAGATCGTTCAAATTGTTATGTGGTACCTGGACTCAGGCTGTTCCAAGCATATGACTGGAGACCGGTCACGGCTCATGAACTTTGTGAGTAAATTCATTGGGACTGTTAGATTCGGGAATGATCATTTCGGTGCAATTATGGGTTATGGAGACTATATTGTCGGTGATAGTGTTATCTCCAGGATATATTACGTTGAAGGTCCTGGTCATAACTTATTCTCTGTCGGTCAATTCTATGATTCTGATCTAGAAGTGGCCTTCAGAAAACATACTTGCTTCGTTAGAGAACTTGATGGTAGAGAACTTTTAAGAGGAACTCGTGGTTCAAATTTATACACCATCTCTATCGAAGATATGATGAAGTCTTCTCCAATCTGCTTGTTGTCAAAGGCTTCTAAAACAAAGTCATGGTTATGGCATCGTCGTCTAAATCACCTGAACTTCGGCACCATAAATGATCTCTCCAGAAAGGACTTAGTAATAGGCTTACCTAGACTAAAGTATGAAAAGGATCATCTTTGTTCAGCATGCCAATTGGGAAAAAGCAAGAAATATGCCCACAAACCCAAACCTACAAACTTAGTTACGGAAGTTCTTCATACCATTCACATGGATTTATGTGGACCCATGAGAGTGCAGAACATTTACGGGAAGAAATATGTGTTAGTTATGGTTGATGATTACTCTCGATTCACTTGGGTTAAGTTCTTAAGGACAAAGGATGAAACTCCAGATATCACCATAAAACTTATCAAACAGCTGCAGGTTCGACTTAACAAAACTGTCAGAATCATCCGAACAGACAATGGAACTGAGTTTGTTAATAAACAACTTAGTGAGTTTTATGAAAGTGTTGGAATCAGTCATCAAAGAAGTGTTCCACGAACTCCTCAACAGAACGCTGTAGTTGAAAGACGAAATCGAACTCTTGTGGAAGCCGCTAGAACAATGCTGATTTACTCAAAGGTTCCAATGTTTCTCTGGGCTGAAGCTATTGCCACTGCGTGCTATACTCAAAATCGATCCCTTATTCACACTTTTCATGGAAAAACTCCATATGAACTTGTCCACAATCGAAAACCTAATCTTTCATTCCTTCGTGTGTTTGGTGCATTGTGTTATCCAACTAATGTGGGCCAAGACTTAGGAAAACTTAAAGCTAAAGCGGACTTTGGAGTATTTGTAGGATATGCACCAAGCAGAAAAGGATACCGAATCTACAACAAAAGAACCCGAAATATCATGGAAACAATTCACGTTACGTTCGATGAGCTGACCGGTCCAATGGCTCTAGGACAACCAAGTTCTGGACCCGCATCATCAAGTAGTCCCATCAGTTCTACCCTTGTATACGATTCTTCGCCAGCAACTCCTTATGTACCTCCGTCAGAAGATGACTTGAAGAAACTGTTTGATCCAATGTTTGATGAACATTATGAGCCAATTGCTAATGATCTGTCAAATCCATCAACAGAGGTTGCTCCTATCCCTGTCAATGAAGTTAACCCTTCAGTTTCTATGTCGTTAAGTCAAGAAGCGCCTGCTACTGATCACTCTGTCTCATCAACAAATCATCAATCATCGAGTGTACATCATGGAATTGTTTCTGGCACCCTTGATCGAGAGAATCCCTTTGCTACTCCTGAAGATGCCCCCTTTGAAAACATATTTGCTCCTGAATCATCATCAGAACCATCGTCATCAGGAGAAATCGACTCTGCTACTTCAGTTCCTCAACAACAACCACACGAACACCTTTGAAAATGGACACATGATCACCCATTGGACAACATCATTGGAAATCCCTCTCGTCCAGTATCCACTCGCAAACAACTTGCAACTGATGCCTTATGGTGCTTCTTCAACTCCGTACTAGCCAAGGTCGAACCAAAAGATGTTAAAACTGCCATGAATGAAGACAGCTGGTTCAATGCCATGCAAGAAGAAATACATGAGTTCGATCGACTAGATGTATGGGAATTAGTACCTGCTCTTGACTGTGCTATGATCATTTCTCTAAAGTGGATCTTTAAAGTAAAACTTGATGAGCATGGTGATGTATTAAAGAACAAGGCTCGATTGGTTGCAAAAGGATACCGTCAAGAGGAGGGTATTGACTTTGAAGAATCATTTGCTCCAGTTGCTCGTATCGAGGCAATCAGCATCTTCTTGGCTAATGCTGCAAGTAAGAACATGGTAGTCTATCAGATGGATGTAAAGACGGCTTTCCTTAACAGAGATCTTAAAGAAGTTGTATACGTCAACCAACCTGAAGGTTTTGTGAATCCAGAGCATCCTACTCATGTCTATCGCTTGAAGAAGGCTCTTTACGGTTTGAAGCAAGCTCCAAGGGCATGGTATGATACGCTATCAAATTTTCTTCTCTCTACTGGATTCAGCAAAGGAGTAGTTGATCCAACATCGTTCACCAGAAAGTCAGGCAAACATTTAATTCACGTTCAAATCTATGTTGATGATATTATCTTTGCCTCGACTGATCCCAATGAATGTGACCGTTTTCCTAAGGAGATGGGCTCCAAATTTCAAATGTCAATGATGGGACAAATGTCATTTTCCTTGGGATTGCAAATTTCACAAAGTCCCGGAGGCATTTTTATTAATCAATCTAAATATGCAAATGAAATTTTAAAGAAATTTGGATTTGACACTTGTGACACCGTTGATACTCCCATGGTGGAACGTACCAAACTGGATGAGGACCACTCAGGGATCATGGTAGATCAAACAAAATATCGAAGTATGATTGGATTCCTGATGTACCTCACAGTCAGTAGACCTGACATTCTGTTCGTTGTATGCATGTGATCTGTGCTGAACCGTCAAGTTTTATCACTCAAGCCTGCCACTTGTGAATGGCCGACCGTAACAAACTCAAAACAGTTTAAGCACAAATGCAATTTAAGATCAGAGGAATATAGTGTATTCCTGGGTCGTTAAGTCCCACGGAGGATGAATTGGTGTTTAAACA
The DNA here is from genome assembly GCA_910596185.1 of Chrysanthemum makinoi. Lineage (NCBI taxonomy): Eukaryota > Viridiplantae > Streptophyta > Magnoliopsida > Asterales > Asteraceae > Chrysanthemum > Chrysanthemum makinoi. The sequence goes on along the minus strand of OU343216.1, from coordinate 30,568,020 downwards.
ACTTCAGGTGATAGAATGATCACTAAGGATAGTGATCAGGAAGGTTTTGAATGGATAATTATACCTAAAGAAAAGATCTACAAATTACAGCGACTTAAATGCAAATTAAAAGAAATTAAAAAGTTAAAATCTATTAAATAAACGCTATCACTATTTTTACAGATCGATGAACGTTTATTTTATAAAACAAAATAACTTAAATAAACTATATTAACTAAAACGTAATCCTAATTTATCTAGAAACGTGGTTTAAAATGAAAACGAGCGTTACGTTTAAAAATTACGCTGGAGCGCAAGCAAAAACGTAAAATTTATGAAATAAAAGGCCTACGAATGTAAAACTAATTTTATTACGTACTATATGATAAAAGAAAATTTTAGAAAAAAGATTTATATTTTTTAGACTTTTATATTTTTTATTATGAATTAATTAAGTTTTTACACTAATTAAATTATTAAAAATACTAAAGCTATCGAGAAAAATCTGAAAAATTCATAGAAAATACTTTGAGTTATGCTGGTTCTAGGAAAATTAAAAAACTTGGTGGTTGATTTGTGAAATAAGCTCGAAATAAGCTAAAGAAACCTAATAAGCTAATTGGACAAAACGTATATAAGACATTAACTTTGCAAGATTATAACGAGACAAGTCCCAAGGGCAACTGGTTTACAGGTACACTTATATCACCCTCATAAGGGGGAGGTCGCATGTTCGAACCTTGACCTCCCCTTTTTGCAAAACATTTTTTTTTTCGATTTTTCTTTTTGCAAACTATTAAACACAAGAAATTAAGTAATTTTAATAACTATGACTTTTACAAAATGACCAATAAGCTCAGTTTGAGCTTAAGTTTCTAACAGTGGCAAGAAAGAAGAAAAATAAGCACAAGCTATGATCCAAATGGCTATTAAGCTACTAAATAAGCAAAAGGAAAATGGAAATAAGCTAGAGCAACTAAATTGAAGCTAAAAGACACAAACAATCATTTGAAAAGCTCTAATAAGCCAATAAGTACTTTGATAAAACTGACAAACCAAACAGATTTAACAGGATAAACAAGGGCAAAATAAGCTAAGCAAATAAGCTCCTAAACCAAAAATAAGCACTGATCAAACAAGTAGGCTAGGTGGGGTATCCAAAAAGCCCAAGCTCACACTGTGGGGGCCCTTTGTAGAGCTTGTGGTGAGCTTATGAAGATGAGACCAAATCAAAGCTTAACTTAAACTGACTCAATATCAACTGAGTAGTGGACAGAAATAAAAGCTGCTAGCAGCCCTAGCAAACAAGCTTAAAAATGGAAATCTAAAGTTGGAACCTCAAGTTAGCTTGGTTGGCTACCTAAAGAACCAAAAAATCACAAAATTTGGTCAACTAATAAGCTCTATGGAAGCTTATAAAAGTAGCCATGGCTGGTGCACAGGGGCACCCTTTTCAAACAGGTATCCATAATAAGCAGTAAAATAAGCACTTAAAAAGCTAAGAAAAGATAAACTATTATTTTTATATTTTTGTTAAGCAACCAAACTTTAATACCCTAAGAGATTTTAAGCTAAAACTTAATATCAAACCCACAGTGAAATTATCTTTTTTATTCAAAAACGACCTAAAGAAAATTTGACTTTTTGAGAAAACTAACTAAGTTGACCAAAATGAACTTTAATATGATTTAAAACACGATTATGATGTTATAAAGTGAACTAAGACTTATTTGAGTACTTTTAACAACTTGCTAACACAAAATCATGATCCTTGATCTTAAAATTCCAACAGTAAGCAAAGAAAATGAGATCACTTGAGATTTTGACTTTTAATGAACTAAGACTAGTTTTCTTGACTTCTTTGAGTTAATTAGACCAAATGTGACTCAGGACAACAATAAGTAACAACAAATACTCCCTATAACACAGTTAACCAAACACCATATATCATGACTGTTTTTAAGATTTTCAAAGCAAAATATAGATTTAAACCATGAACTTAATTCATAAACTTAGATTATCATATATTAGGTCTAAATAAACATGAAACAACAACAATAACAACATTTGAACACAGAAATCAACTTTATACTATGTGACTGATTATATGAAAAACTTAACAACTAAGAATTTCAATAAACAAACTACTAATATTACACAATAATATCACTTAATAACAGAAAAGGAACATAGAAAAACAAAGATCATAGCATAAAATAAACTTAAGGTACAGTAAATGAAAAATTGAAGTAAAAGCTTACAAGAGTGTCCATGATGAATGCAAAGTGACAAGAACCATTCTTAGGACAAGGTTACACCTAATAGCTTCCCATTAAGCTCCTAATATCCCTTAAACAATCCAGATTTCACCCTGCTCCACCTTGTTCTTTTGAGTAAACCCATTTCTTCAACCTTTTCTTTTTGTATTTTTGATTTATATGTTGCAACTGATTTTAAGGTATCTAAAAGCTCAAATAAGCTTTCTGAGGAGCTTATATTGGCTTATAAGTCCATAGCAACAACAAACAACAACATTACATAACATGATAATTTTGAAAGGAAAATTTCATAAACTGAATTTGAACTTAAAACTTGAAATTCTTTATTGAGAAAGATTCACAATACACTGATATTGCTTAAAAAGGTTCTTGAAAGCTAAGAAATATACTGGAAATTAAAATTAAGCTAATACGACATAAACTACACTAAACTACTCTACTTGCCCATCTCTCTGCTTCTTCTTCTTCTTTATAGCTTTTTTGAACTCCCCACATGCATCTGAGGTGATCCCACCACCATTGGATCTCTGAAACACATCCTAGCCATCAATCTTACTTTTGGCCAAAAAGTCTTGGGCAGGTTCTTTGCATTAATGAGGTTTGGTTGTATGTAGAGGTGGAGGGGGGAGTAAAGCATGTAGGGATAAGGTGTAAGGTGAAGAGGTGGAAAGCAAGTGGTAAATACCGGTATTGGTGTATCAGAGGGGTGAGGGAGGAGATGCTACAGTGATGGCGGTTTATCATTTTAAATATTTTGGGCCGGGTTATATATATTGGGTTGGGTTGGTCTTGGGCTAGCCGGGTTTAGATTTAATATAGGATCCGTTTGGTTTAAGTTAAACAACAAGGACCAACTATGCAATTTTAGCAATCTTGAAGGTTTGATCTTGAACATTTTCCAAAGCTCTCACAAGGACTAAAACTGCCAAATGTGATTAGTACAAGGACCTATATTGATAATTTTCCATTTTTGTAAATCCAAGGACCAAAACTGTCAAGTTTGAAACTTGAGGGACCAAACATGTAATTTTCTCCAAATTTTATCATAAGGACCTATTTTGCCATTTATTAATAGTACAAGGTTAATATTTGATAATTTTCACTTTTTAAATTAACCAAGGACTATATTTGACAATTTTCAAAGTTAAAGGACTAAAGTTGTCAATTTGTGATTTTTAAACTTTAAAGGGTTTATTTTGACAACTTTTGAATCTCATGGACCTTAAATGTTATTTTACAAGTTTTTAACTTACGGGGACTAATTTTGACAACTTTTGTAACTTGGGGACTAAAACTGCCAATTATGCAAACTTGATACGTTTTTCACCAGATTTTGATGTTTTGCATTTAAAACATATAAAACACTTGTTTGTGATATTTTTATCATTTTGAAGCATTTGTGAGTGTTTTCAGATGTTTTTGGCATTCTAACAGTATAAAAATGATGAGTATTTAGACACTCATCAATCCCCCACACTAAGATATTGCTAGTCCCTAGCAATGTTTTATGAAAAGTTAATGGATTTTATCTCTTTACCAAAAGCCATTACTTCTGGAGTAGCCAATTGTTTCAGTTCAAGTAAGAACTTTGGTACAATGATAACCAAATGATTTTGAGCAAATCATAAGCTTTCAACAGATTTGATTTGTCTTTACCAGAAGCCGTACCCTTCTGGACTAGCCAACTCTTAGATAAATTATCAGAATTATCTTTGGTGAGCTGATTACCAATTATGGATTTTCCACTGCCTTTACCACAAGCCATAAACTTGCGGGCTAGCCAACTCTTCACTTTTAAGGATATGGTGAGCTGAAAACCATACAATTTTGGGCAAATTGCAAGCCATAAACGGATTTGAGATATCTTTACCAAGAGCCGTTTGCTCCTGGATTAGCCAATCCTTATGTGGGTTAGACATGGTGGACTGATTACCATTTGTTGTGTTTAGTACATAGTACTTCCACTACAAAAATTTTAAAATTTGGCCATTTTGGGGAAAAAGGGACTAAAAGGGTACATTTTATGATCAAATTCGCCGAATTTCCCCACACTTAGAAATGAATATTGTCCTCAATATTCAAAGTACCGGCTGTTATGCCGAAACTTAGAACGTAAAAAGATAACATTACTAGCCAAGTGTAGAAACACAACAATTATTCTCTTTTTTAATATTTACAATTTTCATTCATTTCATTTTTTTTTTTTTTTTTTTTTTTTTTTTTTTTTTTTTTTAAGATCTATATACAACATGTGGGGCATCTCCCCCACACTAGGGTGGTACACACGGGTGAAAACCCATGTTAAGCTACTGTTTTTTGATTACCGAGTAAGCTGCTAGACTCGACCCCGAATTAATTTGTTCATGGGGAAGTAAGTGGAAGAAACAATCTCCATCGGACTTTCATTCAAGATGTTTGGACAAACATTTGAAGCACGTGAAAGTTCCACACCGACGAGATATAGAGAGAAAGAGACAGACCCGGCTCACAAATGGTGCATGGAAATGCCGGGGTCAAAGATAATGTCTTCATTCCCGAAGGAGTGAAGAACAGGAGAAGCTACGGGATAAGTGAAAAAGAGAAAGAAAGTCATGATACAAATCATGATTAACTCATCATCATCAGAAGGGGAATTCATGATAGCATGAATTTCATCTTTTAAGCTCAATTGGTCTAGACATATCCCGGGTGTGTCTAGATCAAAGTAGAAGTTATCATACTCTGGTAGAGATATGATATGAGTGAGTTCACAGGAGAACTCCTCAAAGGAGAATGATTCATATTCAGGATTGATTTGACTGAGTTCACTGGGGAACTCCTCAAAAGTGAATGATTCATAATCAGGGAGAGAATTATGAGAATGAGAAGTAGTAATACCACTAATCTTCTCTCCCATATGATCAAAATGGAACGTTTGCAATTCGGGAATAGAATCATTGAACAAAAGTTCACTATCCTCAAAGGGGATAGGATATGAAGTAGGCTTTTCATTAAAAGCCTCGATTTTAGAAATGAGAAGATTATCATTCAATAATGTAAGACGAAGAGCTTCGTCTTGGATTATTTCTTCATCATTCTCTTCTCCTAAGCTGACTAGCTCAGAAGGTAATTCCCCCACATAACTTATGTCTCCACAAGATAAAGAATAGTCCTCATCAGAATCAGAGAACATCTCAATATGATCATTATGGAAGACAAGAGGAGGAGGGATATCACACACATGATCGAGAATTCCCTGTGACTCTTTTGGGATTGGGACAAGGTCTTCAACACTAGACTTTATGAATTCGTCCGATTCCTTTTCAGGAACAGTGTCAAGAAGTTCATCCCCCATGTTCAGAGAGTGAGTGTGAACCTCGGGTGTGATAACAGCAGACTGAGGGAGTTGAGAAGGACTAGCAGTTATGGATTCTACAAGTTCCATTATTTCTACTGCTAGTGATTCAGTCATATTCTTTTCTCCCTGTATTTCCACGGATGGAATCTCAACTGATGAACTTGATGAATAAAATTGTAGAATATCAAGGGTATTTTCATCATTATCGTCATCAGGAATGAAATGGAATTGAGAGCTAGATTTGAATGCTTTTTGTAGTTTAATTGATTCCCTAACGGTGTTTTCAATGGCAATCTGGGAATCTAATTTAGCAGCCCGTTCCTCAGCTAACAATTCTTCCATGGATTTCTCATGTGACATAGCCGACTCCTCCTTAAGTTCTTTTAATTACTCAAGACTCTTCAGATAGAAGGATGTCGTAGTTTCATGAGGAGTTGCTTGAATCATTTGGTATTGTGGAGGTTGGTCTTGATACGAAGAGTCGTAATTGTTACAAGGAAATGGATTCCCTGTTTGACAATCCGAGCTAGAGTGAGGACCTCTACAATACTCACAACAGTAGGAAGCTGATGTGGTCGTGAGTCGTATGTCTTTGTAGTCATAATTTTTATCGGGAACCGCTCATAGACAAGCGTGTTTCCGATTGACAATCAGAAATGGAGTGTGAATCACCACAGTACTCACAACATAAAAGCTGAGTCTCACAGTGTGGTGGCTGATGGAATAAATCAGTTGTGTTATGGTAGGAATAGGGATCTTGGTTATAGACAGACCCGTTTCCTGATTCCACCATGCTACAACTGGGGCAATTGCCACCATTATAAGGACCACCACACCATTGACAACCAAGAGGGTGAGGATAAGACATTGAAAGAATCAAATGGTTCTAGAGGGTAAGAAATGAAGAATCAAAAGGGTAAGAGGGTAAAGAGGAATATTTTTGGTATTTTTGAAAAACATGTTATAAAAACAAAGAATGAAAATATTTTTGGAGTTGTTCACACTTTAGGAAAAGTGTTAATGAAATTTTTGATTTTGAAAAATTGTTTACAAAAAGGTGGTGTGAAAGTGCAGTGCGGAAATGCTTAAAACACGCTTATAGCCTCCCCGGCAGCGACGCCAAAATTTGATCTGTGCTGAACCGTCAAGTTTTATCACTCAAGCCTGCCACTTGTGAATGGCCGACCGTAACAAACTCAAAACAGTTTAAGCACAAATGCAATTTAAGATCAGAGGAATATAGTGTATTCCTGGGTCGTTAAGTCCCACGGAGGATGAATTGGTGTTTAAACAACTTCAGGTGATAGAATGATCACTAAGGATAGTGATCAGGAAGGTTTTGAATGGATAATTATACCTAAAGAAAAGATCTACAAATTACAGCGACTTAAATGCAAATTAAAAGAAATTAAAAAGTTAAAATCTATTAAATAAACGCTATCACAATTTTTACAGATCGATTAACGTTTATTTTATAAAACAAAATAACTTAAATAAACTATATTAACTAAAACGTAATCCTAATTTATCTAGAAACGTGGTTTAAAATGAAAACGAGCGTTACGTTTAAAAATACGCTTGGAGCGCAAGCAAAACGTAAAATTTATGAAATAAAAGGCCTACGAATGTAAAACTAATTTTATTACGTACTATATGATAAAAGAAAATTTTAGAAAAAATATTTATATTTTTTAGACTTTTATATTTTTTATTATGAATTAATTAAGTTTTTACACTAATTAAATTATTAAAAATACTAAAGCTATCGAGAAAAATCTGAAAAATTCATAGAAAATACTTTGAGTTATGCTGGTTCTAGGAAAATTAAAAAACTTGGTGGTTGATTTGTGAAATAAGCTCGAAATAAGCTAAAGAAACCTAATAAGCTAACTGGACAAAACGTATATAAGACATTAACTTTGCAAGATTATAACGAGACAAGTCCCAAGAAGGCAACTGGTTTCAGGTACACTTATATCACCCTCATAGGGGAGAGGTCGATGTTCAGAACCTTGACCTCCCCTTTTTGCAAAACATTTTTTTTTTCGATTTTTCTTTTTGCAAACTATTAAACACAAGAAATTAAGTACTTTTAATAACTATGACTTTTTACAAAAATGACCAATAAGCTCAGTTTGAGCTTAAGTTTCTAACAGTGGCAAGAAAGAAGAAAAATAAGCACAAGCTATGATCCAAATGGCTATTAAGCTACTAAATAAGCAAAAGGAAAATGGAAATAAGCTAGAGCAACTAAATTGAAGCTAAAAGACACAAACAATCATTTGAAAAGCTCTAATAAGCCAATAAGTACTTTGATAAAACTGACAAACCAAACAGATTTACACAGATAAACAAGGGCAAAATAAGCTAAGCAAATAAGCTCCTAAACCAAAAATAAGCACTGATCAAACAAGTAGGCTAGGTGGGGTATCCAAAAAGCCCAAGCTCACACTGTGGGGGCCACTGTAGAGCTTGTGGTGAGCTTATGAAGATGAGACCAAATCAAAGCTTAACTTAAACTGACTCAATATCAACTGAGTAGTGGACAGAAATAAAAGCTGCTAGCAGCCCTAGCAAACAAGCTTAAAAATGGAAATCTAAAGTTGGAACCTCAAGTTAGCTTGGTTGGCTACCTAAAGAACCAAAAATCACAAAATTTGGTCAACTAATAAGCTCTATGGGAGCTTATAAAAGTAGCCATGGCGGTGCACAGGGCACCATTTTCAAACAGGTATCCATAATAAGCAGTAAAATAAGCACTTAAAAAGCTAAGAAAAGATAAACTATTATTTTTATATTTTTGTTAAGCAACCAAACTTTAATACCCTAAGAGATTTTAAGCTAAAACTTAATATCAAACCCACAGTGAAATTATCTTTTTATTCAAAAACGACTTAATGAAAATTTGACTTTTTGAGAAAACTAACTAAGTTGACCAAAATGAACTTTAATCTGATTTAAAACACTGATTATGATGTTATAAAGTGAACTAAGACTTATTTGAGTACTTTTAACAACTTGCTAACACAAAATCATGATCCTTGATTTTAAAATTCCAACAGTAAGCAAAGAAAATGAGATCACTTGAGATTTTGACTTTTAATGAACTAAGACTAGTTTTCTTGACTTCTTTGAGTTAATTAGACCAAATGTGACTCAGGACAACAATAAGTAACAACAAATACTCCCTATAACACAGTTAACCAAACACCATATATCATGACTGTTTTTAAGATTTTCAAAGAAAAATATAGATTTAAACCATGAACTTAATTCATAAACTTAGATTATCATATATTAGGTCTAAATAAACATGAAACAACAACAATAACAACATTTGAACACAGAAATCAACTTTATACTATGTGATTTGATTATATGAAAAACTTAACAACTAAGAACTTCAATAAACAAACTACTAATATTACACAATAATATCACTTAATAACAGAAAAGGAACATAGAAAAACAAAGATCATAGCATAAAATAAACTTAAAGCGATTAAAAATGAAAAATTGAAGTAAAAGCTTACAAGAGTGTCCATGATGAATGCAAAGTGACAAGAACCATTCTTAGGACAAGGTTACACCTAATAGCTTCCCATTAAGCTCCTAATATCCCTTAAACAATCCGATTTCACCACTGCTCCACCTTGTTCTTTTGAGTAAACCCATTTCTTCAACCTTTTCTTTTTGTATTTTTGATTTATATGTTGCAACTGATTTTAAGGTATCTAAAAGCTCAAATAAGCTTTCTGAGGAGCTTATATTGGCTTATAAGTCCATAGCAACAACAAACAACAACATTACATAACATGATAATTTTGAAAGGAAAATTTCATAAACTGAATTTGAACTTAAAACTTGAAATTCTTTATTGAGAAAGATTCACAATACACTGATATTGCTTAAAAAGGTTCTTGAAAGCTAAGAAATATACTGGAAATTAAAATTAAGCTAATACGACATAAACTACACTAAACTACTCTACTTGCCCATCTCCTCTGCTTCTTTCTTCTTCTTTATAGCTTTTTTGAACTCCCCACATGCCTCTGAGGTGATCCCACCACCATTGGATCTCTGAAACACATCCTAGCCATCAATCTTACTTTTGGCGCCAAAAAAGTCTTGGGAAGGTTCTTTGCATTAATTGAGGTTTGGTTGTATGTAGAGGTGGAGGGGGGGAGGTAAACAGCTGTAGGGATAAGGTGTAAAGGTGAAGAGGTGGAAAGCAAGTGGTAAATACCACTGGTATTGGGTATACAGGGGTGGGAGGAGATGTACAGTGATGGCGGTTTATCTGTTTTAAATATTTTGGGCCGGGTTATATATATTGGGTTGGGTTGGTCTTGGGCTAGCCGGGTTTAGATTTAATATAGGATCCGTTTGGTTTAAGTTAAACAACAAGGACCAACTATGCAATTTTAGCAATCTTGAAGGTTTGATCTTGAACATTTTCCAAAGCTCTCACAAGGACTAAAACTGCCAAATGTGATTAGTACAAGGACCTATATTGATAATTTTCCATTTTTGTAAATCCAAGGACCAAAACTGTCAAGTTTGAAACTTGAGGGACCAAACATGTAATTTTCTCCAAATTTTATCATAAGGACCTATTTTGCCATTTATTAATAGTACAAGGTTAATATTTGATAATTTTCACTTTTTAAATTAACCAAGGACTATATTTGACAATTTTCAAAGTTAAAGGACTAAAGTTGTCAATTTGTGATTTTTAAACTTTAAAGGGTTTATTTTGACAAGTTTTGAATCTCATGGACCTTAAATGATATTTTACAAGTTTTTTAACTTACCAGGGACTAATTTTGACAACTTTTGTAACTTGGGGACTAAAACCGCAATTATGCAAACTTGATACGTTTTTCACCAGATTTTGATGTTTTGCATTTAAAACATATAAAACACTTGTTTGTGATATTTTCATCATTTTGAAGCATTTCTGAGTGTTTTCAGATGTTTTTGGCATTCTAACAGTACAAAAATGATGAGTATTTAGACACTCATCAGCCATGTGTGTGATACAGGCTAAGCCTACCAAAAGCACCTTGAAGCGGTTAAACGGGTCTTTCGGTATCTCCAAGGAACCATCAACATGGGACTTTGGTATCCGAAGGACACCGATATGTCACTAACAGCCTATGCAGATGCTGACCATGCAGGATGCCAAGATACACGTCCAAGTACGTCTGGAGGTGCTCAGTTTTAGGTGATAAGCTTGTGAGCTGGTCTTCAAAGAAACAAATGAGTACTTCTATATCCTCTACAGAGGCTGAATACATAGCCATGTCATCTTGTTGTGCTCAAATCCTATGGATGAGATCCCAATTATCCGACTATGGCTTTGAATTCAACAAAATCCCTCTGTATTGTGATAACAAAAGTGCCATTGCTCTCCCTTGCAACAACGTTCAACATTCAAGAGCAAAGCACATCGACATTCGACATCATTTCATTCGGGAACAAGTGGAAAAAGGTGTGGTAGAACTCTATTTTGTAAGGTCTGAATACCAGTTAGCAGACATCTTCACCAAAGTTCTTCCTAGAGAACGTTTTGAGTTTATCCTTCCACGACTTGGTCTAAAGAGTCTACAACCGGAAACACTCAAACGTCATATATCTCTTGTATATATTTTTTCGAAAAGCAAAATACAAAATTATAAAACCCACAAAAGAAAATAGAAAAATATAAAACTTCAAAAATCCATAAAAATTTGAAAAACTCGAAAATTTCCAAAAAAAAAAAAAAATTATCTTGTCATGTTTTTTTTATTCGATATCATCTACGGACTTTGTGTTGACATTCAAAGAATGTCACGGGTTTTTAGATGTTCTTCGAATGTACATAAATTGCTTTAAAAAAAAAAAAAAAAAAATGAGGCGGAGAAAAATGGTGGTTTATTGTCATTTCAGGCAGTAATCCGTTTTAAAAAGTAAATAACAGCGCCATGCTTTATCTTATTTTTCAAATCTCATGCTCTGATTCTTAAAACAAATGTTTGTCACCAAAAAGGACAAATGTTTTTCTTTTCAAATATTTTTCCGTCTAATGATTCTTCTGAAAAATATTTGTCATCTAATGAAAACAAAATTGCTTTGAAAATAGCTCGTACTCTATTATCTTTGAAAAATCATTTGTGCTTATCATCTGTCAAAATCCCTATCTCTCAATCAACAACCTGTGTCAATGATTGAGGGGGAGAATGATTTCAATCGAATTAAAAAGAGTATTTTTCAAACAATTGGCACGAAAACGAGCAAGGTCTACTTTTGGATAATCAAAATGAACAATGTTTTATACAAATGGTTCAAGACCTTGGCTATTGTTATGTTTTCAAAAGATATTTATGCTTGAGTGGTCAATGGAGCTTAAAGTCTTAAAACCTATCCTTATCAGTTAAAATGTCTTTCAAAAGCAAGTCACTATTCTCCTCAAAAGCTCTCAAAATTTAATTTAAATCAATAGAGATCACAACTCTCAAAGGATTTGTAAATTGTGAGCGGGGGGAGAATTTGTGATTTAAATTGGATTTAAACTGATAATTAGATAAATGGTTTTATACGTGATTAACAAGCTCTCCTCCCTGCATGTGCCAAACGATTTCAAATTTCCATGCACATGTTAAGGGGGAGCATCTATTTTAAACCAAAATGGATTGCAACATGATTAATTTGTTCCAAAGTGCAGGTTTTCCCTAATATGTGCTAAACAATTTCAAAATCAGCCGCACATATTGAGGGGGAGCAAATTTTTGAAAACCACATCCTTTCCATAAAATATCTTTATCAAAGTATGAAAAATACTAATTTTGATCGGAAAAGTGATGTCGATAACTTTTAGAAATGGTTGATCGAAGATTCGAAGCTTTCATTCTTAAATCTGAGATTTTCAAATCCTCTTGCCTCCATGTGCAAAAATGATTTCAAACATATGATGCACATGTTGAGGGGGAGCCATTTTCTAAAATATCAAAAACGATTCAGGTACAAAATGTTTTGATCATGTATCATAAGTACCTGGATTGTTTTTCAAATGGTTTTCAATTGGTTCCAATGGCTGATGAACAATACCAAAAAGACCGACCAATTTATTTTATGCATGGTGTTATAAGGATGGTTAGGTTAGGTATTCGTTCCCGATCCCGCAGAGCCGAGGGATCTACCCAGGACAATCCACTAGATAGTGTAGAAGTCCTTAGGTATGATGATAAAAGGAGTAAAGTGAGATATGGGAAGAGTGCGGACTGAGATAGAGCTAGAACTGGAACAAACCCAACAAGGTTCTAGTTATGAAATTTCGGTAAGCACTGAAGGGGTTGAAGAATGAAAAAGAAATGAATGATAAAAGGGTGAAAAGAAATATCCCTCCATTATTCCGACCTTAGGGTAGAAACCGGGTTCAATTCATATGCTACTGGCTGTTACCTAGGTAACACCGGTATTGAAGACAAGACGTCATACACCCAGTGACGCACTGCACTACATCTTCCCAAGCTACTCAAGCTCCTCTTAAAAGGACTTGTTTCATTCTCACTGGGGAACCTACATTATCTATCGACTTTCTCTTAGAGATGGTTGATATTGAAGAAGGAGACCCTCTCCCTAGTCTCCGGCTTAGGAATCAAATTTGCACAATTGAGTCTAGAGCCACGAGATCATCAATAAATCTCATTAAGGACACAATCAATGAAGACTCTTTGTTTCACACAATGTGGAAAGAGAGAATATACTTTTAGGGTCCTACGCATTATCCTTGTGGTTTTGCCAGAACATCTGAGTGATATGCAAACATATTCACAATGAAGATGGAAAGCCTTCTAGAGCCAACATCAAACAAGCTCTTGGTAGGTGGCATGTGAGATCTATCCATAGATCAACCATGTGACAACTGAACAGAAACAATGGGGCGATTCAAATTTTGAATCAATCCTGGTTCAGGTTATGGATTTGACGGATACCTTTGAAAAACCGGTCGTTGTGCTTAAAAACCTTTTCTCTAGCACATCGACTGTAATATCTTCAAAATAAAAGGTGTTTATGATTGATAATTGATTTTCATTAAAACCTTCGTTGTATTGCAAAAACACTTTATTTTGTGCAGTTCACGATTGTTTTTCAAATCTCTTTTCATCAATCAGTGAATTTCTAATTCGCTGATTCACTCACTCCGTGTTGTCTTCTTTGAGACGTTCCAGTTTGAGAACAGCTAGAGCAGCTGCGAAACCCTGTCAAGGAGATTCTTCGGAATTATACCTGACCACAGGCAGTACTTGTACTGATCAATGGGGAACCGTGGGCCGTGCACCTCAATTCAACGAAAGTGATCAAAGACACTTTCGTTCACTTTATTGCTAACTGTTGTATGCAGGTACACCCGACGCTTGCAGTTAATCAGAATGGAGAGGTCAATCCATAGCCGCATGCTCACACAACACATTCATTTCAAAAGAAATCATGATTAGTGCATCAATGACTCTGATATTCTCACTCCATGCTTCTGCTACGCTGCTGCATATATCATGAATCATCTAAAGCTTCCGCTAATCTGATAAGAAGAAATCATGATCCAGAATGTGAGCATGTCGATCCACTGTCACAACGTCACATAATGTCAACACCACAATGGAAGAGTCAGAGATTTACGCAAGCTGATGATCTCAAAGCTGGCTCAAAACTCATCATCACGTGGATCAGTTAAAGACCTCCACTTGATTTATTCAAATATGGATAACATGAAGAATCAAAGACTACGAGCTACTGAGCAAAAGACTTAACCAAGAATTCAAGAACAATCTTAATGTAATTTCTGTTTGTATTCTGTGTAATTTGAGGTGACCTTCCTTAGGGGGAGATTGTTAGGAATTATAAAATTCAGTCATTAAAGTGTCGGTCACCTCAAGTATATGTAATCATTAGAAAGCTCATAGTCGTAGTTATTTTATATTAGTAAGTAGTTAGTTAAGTAAAACCGTGGAGGACGGACGGGTCTTTACCCACTATATACCTGATCCACAGCTAGAGGAGGCGTTTATTGTAAGACACTATAAATACCCTCTACCTCCCAAGGTAGAGGGTTGGAGCTTCAATACCATTTTTCTTTGTTTCACATAGTTCCCAACTCTCTTCCCTTTCTCTCTCTAAAACTTTCTCTCCCTAAAAACTTGTATACGCCTCTTATGTATTTGGTATGATGTGTTTGTGAAATCCAATATGTTACAGGATTGACTTCGAGGAATCGTTCGCACCGGTTGCTAGACTTGAGGTTGTACGGATTTTTCTGGCATTTGCGGCTCACATGAACTTCACGGTCTATCAGATGGATGTCAAAACTGCTTTTCTAAATGGTAAACTGGAGGAAACGGTCTATGTTAGTCAACCAGAAGGATTTGTTGATGCAGAGTTCCCTAATCACATATACAAACTGAACAAGGCTCTCTACGGTCTCAAACAAGCCCCTCGGGAGTGGTACGATGAGTTGTCATCCTTTCTCCTATCTCATAATTTTGTTAAAGGATCGGTCGACCCAACACTGTTCATACAATATCACGGGGAACACATTTTAATCGTTCAAATTTATGTGGATGACATCATCTTTGGGTCAACACATAAAAAGTACTGAAACGCTTTTTCAAAAACATATGAAAACCAATTTTGAAATGTCAATGATGGGTGAACTTACGTTCTTCTTAGGACTTCAAGTTCATCAATCACCCCGTGGTATTTTCTTAAACCAGTCCAAATATGCTCTTGAAATTTTAAACAAACATGGAATGCAAAGCTGTGATACTATGCCACACCAATGGCACATACCAAGAAATTGGACGCTGATTTACATGGGAAATTGGTTAACCCTACCAAATACCGAAGTATTATTGGGTCTCTCATGTATCTAACAGCCAGTAGACCTGACATTGTATTTGATGTATATCTTTGCTCCCGTTATCAGTCGAGACCAACTGAAATCCACCTCTCCGAGGCTAAAAGAATCCTCCAATACATCAAGGGAACCATTAATTTGGGGATCTGGTATCCGAAGGATTCTGGTTCTAAACTAATAGCTTTTTCAGACGCTGATCACGCAAGTTGCTTAGATTCTCGAAAAAGTACTTCAGGTGGTTTGCAATTCCTTGGTGATATATTGGTGTCATGGCAATCGAAGAAATAGGATTGTACATCGCTGTCCTCAACCGAAGCAGAATATGTAGCCATGTCGGCGTGTTGTGCTCAAGTCATTTGGATGCGAACACAACTCAAAGACTATGGTTACGTATTTGATAGAATTCTGGTGTACTGCGACAATCGAAGTGCTATTGCGATCTCGTGCAACACCGTTCAACATTCGAAGTCCAAGCACATCGACCTTCAATGTCATTTCATAAAGGAGCATGTGGAAAAGGGTACCGTCGAATTATATTTTGTGGGTACTGAACACCAATTGGCGGACCTTCTCACCAAAGCCTTAGCTCCTGCTAGGTTTACTGATTTGATCCACCGGATTGGCATGAGGTGTTTGACTCCAGAGGAACTGGACGAACTTTTAACACAATCTTAAAACCAGTCAAACACCAAAACCTCTTTTGTAAATACTTTATCAAAAAACTAAAATAGAAAAATATAAAATCTGATAAAAATCAAAAATATTCTTCTATCTAAATTTCTTCAAACATTGCAAGTATAACTCTTCCATCAACACTTTGCTCTTTCAAACATTTCATTATTTTTCACTAACAAGTGTTGAAGGGGAGATTGTAAATATTTTCCAGTTTCATAAAACCTTGTACTTGCATGTTACCCACATTGGTTCTATCTTTGATAATGGTGGATACGTTTCTTGTTTTAAAACACTCCTCGGACTCAAATTTGTAAAATTTCACTATTTCTAAAGTAAGAGGGGTGAGTGTCGTTTCTTTCCAAACATCACGTCTTGCTTAACCAAAATGGAAGTTATGGGCTGTGGTTGAAAATGGTTGAGATGGAGGGGCTATACTTGTCAAAAGTTTAAACTTATTTTTTTTACAAAAACACCACCTAACTATCATTTTCATTTATTACTATCATTAATATACCACCAAACCTTCATCCACGCCTAACAATCAAAACTCAAATCCATGCTTCATAAACAGAATTAGTAAGTTATTTTTGCTTCTAATCATTGTTACAAACATTGGTTTTTAATCCTAAACAAGTTCAACGGTTAGATTTTGCATACGAATGATTTTGGTGTTCATACGCTTACGCGTATAAAATGGTTTTTGAAAATGATGTTTCTGATGATAAGGATAGTGTCAAAGTGTTTAAAATAATGTTTTCTAAACATTTTCATCAAAAAACTCTACCCATAATTCATTTTTGAACCCATTCGAATGTTAGGGTTTATACCTGGAATTGGGGGTTTTTCAAATGTGAGTGTTTTAGGACAATTAGATGCTTGGAATATGTTTGATACATGCTTAATTAACCAATTACATCTTTGAATCTAACCCAGAAACAACAAATTGGTGAAATTAGACTTTAGGGTTTATGTATTCGTAAGTTTAGGTACTTTTGATTCATGATACATTTGATGTTAAAACCTGTTGCAAACAACTCATATAGCCTCTAAGATGTCCCAGAATTCATTTGGTGGATTTGCCATGGCTAGATTGCTTACGAGTAGGATTTAAATTTTTAGGGTTTATGCTTACGCATAATACTTTCCTACGCGTAACTGGACTTAATTGTGATACCATGTGATGTTGAAAGTGATTGAAACATGTTAATATGAAGGTTATGAATGATCTATTTCAGGTTTCTACGCGTACCAATTCAGAATCAAGGTTAAAACGGATTCTACGCTTATGGAATACCTTACGCGTAGATGTTACACATAAGAGAAATCTTACGCGTAACTCTTACGCGTAAGGGTCTACAATGGGAATACGCGTATCCTGTAAAGGATATGCGTAAACTTGGATTTCTACGCATAAGGGTTACTCTTACGAGTAAACCTTACGCGTAAGTCCCTAACCTACGCTTACGCGTAAGCTTTATGCTAAGTGCTTATTCCTACGCGTAAGATTTCTTACTCCTATGAGTGACTCTTACGCATAAGCTTATTCCTACGCGTATGGTTGCCCTGTTTACGCATAAGCTTACAATCCTACGCTTAAGCCAAAATTGTATCTAAATTTATGAAATGTTACGCGTACAAATTTGTAATAAGTTACTCATAACGTCACAAGACCAAAATGTCATTAATAAGCAAAAATGGTTAAAATGTTGTGTGAATGAGTTAAAATTTGGACTTTAAAATTCAAAATTAAGATTCTCATGCCAACTTTGGACTATTGGACAACATGTGAATTTGGACTCGTAACATTCATTAACATAAAAAAATCCAATAATTGAACAATAAAATCAACTTTTGACTAACATAATGTCTTTCGATATGTTGGTTCTTTTGTCTCAATACCTTTCAGATCACGATATGGGCGTCATCATGGAAAATGTTAACGCACCAAATGAGCTCCCAATGGAAGATATCTTCCCAACTGATTACTGCAAGACAATTGGAAAGAATAACCTCAAGGTCGATTTTGAGAACTTCACCTACTCAGAATCTTCATGCATGATTGCTGTGGATATTCTCAAGACTCATCCCTATAACAACATGCTTACGAACTCTGCAACTGTGCCAGAAATATATATTCATCAATTTTGGCACACAATGAGAAAGGTGGATGGTCAAGACGCCGTCACCGTGACCCCAATCATAAGGGAAGTCACCTTCGCATTGCCGGATCTTCGGTCAATTCTTCTTCTACCTGCTATTGAGGCTGCTGACTATGTGGCAACCCCAAGTGAATAGGCTACCATTCAATTCATGATCGACATTGGACATGATGAAGCTGTCGGGGTCATCACCAGACATTCCTCTGCTGATCTGAAGAATATTCCTCAACCTTGGAGAACATTATATATCATGATCGCCAAGTCTGTGTCTGGAAGAGACAGCGGTCACGAGCATCCCAA
The DNA here is from genome assembly GCA_910596185.1 of Chrysanthemum makinoi. Taxonomy (NCBI): domain Eukaryota; kingdom Viridiplantae; phylum Streptophyta; class Magnoliopsida; order Asterales; family Asteraceae; genus Chrysanthemum; species Chrysanthemum makinoi. The sequence continues at coordinate 30,549,396 of OU343216.1, read as the reverse complement.
ACTTATGCATCTGCAAACCTTCTGGGGCATGGTCAACAAGCAGCACATCGAATTTTCCAGTCTGATATGGGAAGACATGATGTCCCATCTCAATAAGCCCGGGACAAAAGTTCCTTTTATCAGATACACCAAGCTGTTGATCCAAAATATTCTCGGGAAACATCGGGACATTCCCTTGAGACTTAATGACCCCAACCATCACTCTGTGTTGTATGAGCCCACATTAAACATTGTCAGATTTAAGGACTCATCAACAAAGAAGCAAGGTGCATTGCTAACAGGATTTCCTTCTACGATGATATCAAAAGTCTACCATCGTATCGTCGTACCTAGAAGCTGTAGCAAGGCAAAGTAGGTTTATGGATGAAAGACTTCTGCCGTTCAGTCAAGATGACACGGTCAGGCAGCGCTGGCAGTGTTAGAAAGCACGGGAGTGCCCTCAAGATCCTAAAAGGCGTCCAAGCCTCAAAAGAAAAGTCCCATCTAAGGGTGCCATCCCTAATCCTAAACCAGCACTTACACTAAAGGACGAAGACTTTGAGGATACTGAGTCTGATGAGGTGGTTCAATATTCAGAAACTGCTAGAGATGAAACAACCTCACTGAGGTCAGATGACAAACCACCCAGTCCCAAATCAGACAAGGGAAAGACTCCAGTTGCTGAGGAAGAAGAAGAAAGTTCGGATGATGAACCAAAGGATGAAGAGAGAGATTACCACAAGACTTTCAAGCAGCTGAGACTACAACATGCAGCTACGGAATTCAATCTCCAACAAACCAGAGGCCCTGTAGTTTCCAGTGGTGGAGCACTTTCCACACCAGTTCTTGATGCGGTTAATCGACCTGATAATGGAACTGGTTCCACCACTAAGGAATCAATAGAGCAACAACAGTAAGAGGATGAAATCAAATTCGACTTTGAAGAAGATGAGGAACAAGAAAAGAATGAGAAGATAACAGATGAAGACATTGAGCAAGCAGCTAAGGAAAGGGTTGAAGAAGAAGCTCGGGCTAAAGCAGAGGAAGAGGCAAGAGCTCAAGAGGAAGCTGACAATTATCTTCAAGATAATCCAGAACATAACCTAGAACAATCTTCTGAGCCACCTAAAGACCCTGAGCCTTCTCATGACTCATCTTCAACTGATTCATCATCTCATTCATCACCACCACCATCCAAAGAGGCTACCACCAGATCATCATCCAGATCAATCAAGAAACCCACTGACACTTGGACATCACGTGCCAAAGCCAAGATTATTAAGGCTGTCAAGCAAGCAAGGAAACGAAACGTGGTTAACAAAAAGTTGAACCTGCTGGCTGATAGAGTTAACCTACTCGGTGATTTGATGAACGAGTTCTCAGATGAACGAGACCAGATCCAGCAATTCCTCAATCGTGATATTCAGGGTCAGATGGACAAGACGATTAGGGACTAAACTCATAAGTTCCTTCTCGACACCATCCCTGGAGTCACAAGAGAAATGTTCGCAAGACAACTCTACCCATATCTGATGTCATTGGTCAAGCATACACTTTCAACTACACCAGCAATGATGCAAATCCGACCAGTTCCACATCCTGTTGTCACTGATGCTGATTTGATTTCTAAACTGATAATGCAGATGTCTTCCCGATCTGGAACTTTCAATTCTGATGAATCAAAACTTTTTGAAGCATATCTTGCATATCAACTACAACAAACTTGCAAGGAAGGAGCTGGTCAAGAAAAGAGACCAAGAGACGAAGATGATGCGGACAAGGATTCAGAGCCTAAACGTCAAAAGAAAACAGGTGAATCCTCATCTATGCCTCCACCAACCCCAAGGACCACCACCACCACAAGCTCTTCTCAACAACCTCCTGCCTCTGATAAACCTCAGGAATTTGAGTCTCTACCACCATCGGAGAAAACTGGTGATCATTTCCAATACACCGGTGGTGACGACGAAGAGATTCCTGAGCCCCAACAACCACCCTCATCTCCAACATCAACTAAGCAAGCAACCCGGGACCATCATCAAAACCAAAGCAGAAGAGATCCAGCTCATTGTCTCATGGTTAGATGAAGATGAAACAGCAGAATACAAATGGTTTAGCAAGCTTGTTGATGCTACTCCTAGATTACCGGAAGGCCAAGAACCGGTAGATGGTCGAACTATGGAGCATCCTAAGATAATTCAGGATAAGTTCAAAGTGAAGAAGATGACGAAAGGGGAGTTACGCTGAATCAAGAATGATGAGTTTCAACTTCTTAAGGACAACTCCGATAGTGCTATTGAAGTTGAATATCATCTAGACAACATTGCACGAGCTATGTCCAACAACATTGATTGGCTCAAACCTGAATCAAACATTGACTTCACAAGACCTGATAAGACTCCATACTACACCGACTGGACCAAGTCACTACCAACCATTGGTCGACCAGATCAACAAAGGATTCCCTACCAATACTTCTTCAACAACGACCTGGAATTTCTTCAACACGGTAGCGATGTAAGCAAGAAATACGCTACGTCACTCACCTTTAACATCCCAGCAGCAGTCATCTCCAACAATGTTGCCATCGAGGAAGAAGCCACAAGAATGTTTGTTGAAAATGTGGTGAATTATGACCTCGATGCACAATATGGCATTCATCATTGGCCTGCAAGAAGAATACTATACTACAGAAGCTGCCAAGTTAGAATCAAACAAAGAGGTGTTGACAAACGTATTATTGCTATCATGAATGTCGATCGGCTACGAAGTGGGGTTACTCATTCCTGGGGGAAATCAAAGTCAAACGCCAAGACGAGCAAGAATATGATTTTACTGAAGCTGATTTTCCGAGATCGTCACTCAACGACATTGAAGACATGTATCTGGCTAAGGTACAAGGTAGGATGAAACATTTCTCTACCAACATCCAGCTCTAGTATATCACGTCCTTGTTAATATTCATTAGAAGCAAAGTGATCCAGGAACGTGTTAAAGATCTTCAACTTGCTGTAGAATCTTACCAGAAGAAAGTCAATCTCACTAAACCGCTGCTACACTTTCCCGATATCAACCAACTCTCTGAGTACACCATTGTGAAGAAACCAAAGTTTGGTGTTGTTTATCGCAGTGAACTTCACCACAATTGACTAATGGTGTGCGACAAGCTTCACAAGCTCTGTGATCATACTCTGTAACATATTGGATTTCACAAACACATCATACCTAATACATAAGAGGCGTATATAAGGTTTTAGAGAGAGAAAGTTTTAGAGAGAGAAATGGAAGAGAGTTAGGAACTATGTGAAACAAAGAAAAATGGTATTCAAGCTCCAACCCTCTACCTTGGGAGATAGAGGGTATTTATAGTGTCTTACAATAAACGCCTCCTGGCTGTGGATCAGGCATACAGTGGGTAAAGACCCGTCCGTCCTCCATGGTTTAACTTAACTAACTTCTTACTAACATTAAATAACTACGACTACGAGCTTTCTAATGATTACATATACTTGAGGTGACCGACACTTTAATGACTGAATTTTCTAATTCTTAACAATCTCCCCTAAGGAGGTCACTCAATTTACACAGAATACAAACAGATATTACATTGAGATTGTTCTTGAATTCTTGTTTAAGTTCTTTGCTCAGTAGCTCGTAGTCTTTGATTCTTCATGTTATCCATGTATGAATAATTCAAGTCGAGGTCTTTAAATGATCCATGTGATGATAAGTTTTGAGTCAGCTTTGAGATCATCAGCTTGCATTAATTTTTGACTCTTCCATTGTGGAGTTGACATTATGTGACGTTGTGACAGTGGACCGACATGCTCACATTCTGGATCATGATTACTTCTTATCAGACTAGCGGAAGCTTTAGATAATTCATGATATTTGCTGGCGATACAGAAGCATGGAGTGAGAATATCAGAGTCATTGATGCACTAATCATGATTTCTTTTGAAATGAATGTGTTGTGTGAGCATGCGGCTATGGATTGATCTCTCCATTATGATCATTACTGCAAACATGGTATGCACATACAACAGTTAGCAATAAAGCGCATGAAAGTGTCTTTGATCACTTTTGTTGAATTACCGCGACCCAACGGTTCCCCGTTGATCCGTTACAAAATCGCCTGTGATCAGTATAATTAAAGAATCTCCTTGACGAGGGTTTTAGCTGCTCTAGCTTTGTTCTCAAATCGGAACATCTCAAAGAAAACAACACGGAGTGAGTGAACCAGTGAATAGAGATTCACTGATTGATGGAAAATGATTTGAAAAACAATTGTGTACTGCTCAAAATAAAGTGTTTTTGCAATACAACGAAGGTTTTAACGAAAATCAATTATCAATCATAAAAACCTTTTAATTTTGAAATATTAATACACAGTCGATGTGCTAGAGAAAAGATTTTTAAGCACAACGACCGGTTTTCAAAGGTATCCGTCAATCCATAACCTGAACCAGGATTGATTCATAGATTTGAATTGCCCCATTGTTTCTGTTCAGTTGTCACATGGTTTATCTATTGGATAGATCTCACATGCCACCTACCAAGAGCTTGTTTGATGTTGGCTCTAGAAGGCTTTCCATCTTCATTGTGAATATGTTTGCATATCACTTAGATGTTTTGGCAATACCACAAGGATAGTGCGTAGGACTCATAAGATATAATCTCTCTTTCCACATTGTGTGAAACAGAGATTCTTCATTGACAGTGTCCTAATGAGATTTATTGATGATCTCGAGGCTCTAGACTCAATTGTGCACATTTGGTTCCTATTCCGGAGACTAGTGAGAGGGTCTCCTTCTTCAATATCAACCATCTCTAAGAGAAAGTCGATAGATAATGTCGGTTCCCCTGTGAGAATGAAACAAGTCCTTTTAAGAGGAACTTGAGTAGTTTAGGAAGATGTAGTGCAGTGCGTCACTGGGTCCATGACGTCTTGTCTTCAATACTAGTGTTACCTTAGTAACCACTAGTAGCATATGTATTGAACCCGGTTTCTACCCTAAGGTTGAATTATTGGAGGGCTATTTATTTTCACCCTCTTTACATTCAATTCTTTTTCATTCTTCAACCCCTTCAGTGCTTACCGAGACTTCATTACTAGAACCTTGTTGGGTTTATTCCAGTTCTAGCTCTATCTCAGTCCGCACTCTTCCCATATCTCACTTTTCTCCTTTTTTCATCATACTTAAGGACTCTATACTATCTAGTGGATTGTCCCTAGGTAGATCCCTCCGGCTCTGGCGGGATCATGGAAACGAATACATAACCTAACCATCCTTATAACACCATGCTTAAAATTAAATTGGTCGGTCTTTTGGTATTGTTTATCAGCCATTTGAACCAATTGAAAAACCATTTGAAAAACAATCCAAGTACTTGTGATATATTATCAAAGCATTTTGTACATGAATCGTTTTTGATATTTTTGAAAAACGGCTCCCCCTCAACATGTGCATCATATGTTTGAGATCATTTTGGCACATGGAGGCAAGAGGAAGAATTCACTTCTTTTGATAAATATTTTCTAAAAATATCGACATCACTTTCCCGATTAAAATCAGTGATTCACATATAGTTAAAGATATTTTTGGGAAAGAATGAGGTTTTCAATAAAAATTTCTCCCCCTCAATATGTGCATCGAGTTTTGAAAGAGTTTTGCACATATTAGGGAAAGCCTGCACTTTGGAACAAATTAATCACGTTTCAATCCTTTTTGGTTTAAAATAGATGCTCCCCCTTAACATGTGCATGGAAAATTTGAAATCGTTTGGCACATGAATGGAGGAGAGTTTGCTAAACACTTATAAAACCAGTTATCGAGTTATCAGTTTAAATCCAATTTAAATCACAAATTCTCCCCCGATCACAATCTTCAATCATTTGAGATTTTTGATCTTTATAGATTTAAATTGTTTTGAAGGCTTTGAGAATATTGTGACTTGCTTATGAAAACATTTAACTGATAAGGATCAAATCTGAGACTTTAAACTCCATTGTTTAAACATGCATGAGTATCTTTTGAAAACATAACATTAGCAAAGGTTTTGAATCAATTGTATAAAACATTGTTCATTTTGATTTTACAAAAGTAAACCATGCTCATTTACGTGCCAATTGTTTGAAAAGTAACCTTTTTTATTGAGTTGAAATCATTCTCCCCCTTAATCAATGACAAGAGTTGTTGATTGAGCATTAGAGAGTTTGACACAGATAAGCCCGGATGATTTTCAAAAATAAAGTATGAGGTATTTTCAAAGCAACTCTGTTTTCATTAGATGAAAAATATTTTTCAGAAAAATCATTAGACGGAAAAATATTTTGGAAAGAAAACATTTGTCTTTTTGGTGACAAATATTTGTTTTAGGAATCAGAGCACGAGATTTGAAAAATAAGATAAAGCATGGCTCTGTTCTTTGCTTTTTAAAACATGTTACTGCCTGAAACGACAATAAACCACCATTTTTCTCCCGTTTTTTTTTTTTTTTTTTTTAAAGCAATTTATGTACATTCTTTAAATGTCAACACAAAGTCCGTAGATGATATCGAATAAAGAAAAACATGACAAAATAACAATAATTTTAATTTTTTTTTTAATTTTTTTTATGGATTTTTGAAGTTTTATATTTTTCTATTTTCTTTTGTGGGTTTTATAATTTTGTATTTTTCTTTAAAAAATATATATACAAAAGATAGATGAAGCAAGACCTTTACTCCTCGTCTTCCTCTTGAAGACGTTTGAGTGTTTGCGGTTGTAGACTCTTTAGACCAAGTCGTGGAAGGATAAACTCAAAACGTTCTCTAGGAATAGCTTTGGTGAAGATATGCTGCTAAGCGGTATTCAACCTCACAAAATAGAGTTCTACCACACCTTTTTCCACTTGTTCCCGAATGAAATGATGTCGAATGTCGATGTGCTTTGCTCTTGAATGTTGAACGTTGTTGCAAGAGAGAGCAATGGCACTTTTGTTGAATTCAAAGCCATAGTCAGATTTGGGATCTCATCCATAGGATTTAAGCACAACAAGATGACATGGCTATGTATTCAGCCTCTATAGAGGATATAGAAGTACTCATTTGTTTCTTTGAAGACCAGCTTACAAGCTTATCACCCATGAGCATCTCGGGCGTGCCGGCGTGTATCTTGACATCTGCATGGTCAGCATCTGCATAGACTGTTAGTGACATACCGGTGTCCTTCGGGTACCAAAGTCCCATGTTGATGGTTCCTTGGAGATACCGAAAGACCCGTTTAACCGCTTCAAGGTGCTTTTTGGTAGGCTTAGCCTGGTAACTAGCACACATGCATACAGCGAACAGAATATCAGGATCTCTGGCTGTGAGGTACATCAGGGATCCAATCATGCTCGATATTTCGTTTGATCTACATGATCCTGAGTGGTCCTCATCTAGTTTAGTACGTTCCACCATGGGAGTGTCAACGGTATCACAAGTGTCAAATCCAAATTTCTTTAAAATTTCATTTGCATATTTAGATTGGTTAATAAAAATCCCTCCGGGACTTTGTGAAATTTGCAATCCCAAGAAAAATGACATTTGTCCCATCATTGACATTTGAAATTTGGAGCCCATCTCCTTAGAAAAGCGGTCACATTCATTGGGATCAGTCGAGGCAAAGATAATATCATCAACATAGATTTGAACGTGAATTAAATGTTTACCTGACTTTCAGGTGAACAATGTTGGATCAACTGCTCCTTTGCTGAATCCAGAAGATAGAAGAAAATTTGATAGCGTATCATACCATGCCCTTGGAGCTTGCTTCAAACCGTAAAGAGTCTTCTTCAAGCGATAGACATGAGTAGGATGCTCGGATTCACAAAACCCGGGTTGGTGACGTATATACAACTTCTTTAAGATCTCCGTTAAGGAAAGTCGTCTTTACATCCATCTGATAGACTACCATGTTCTTACTTGCATCATTAGCCAAGAAGATTCGATTGCCTCGTCACGAGCAACTGGAGCAAATGATTCTTCAAAGTCAATACCCTTCTCTTGACGGTATTCTTTTGCAACCAATCGAGCCTTGTTCTTTAATACATCACCATGCTCATCAAGTTTTACTTTGAAGATCCACTTTAGAGCAATGATCATAGCACAGTCAGGAGCAGGTACTAATTCCCATACATCTAGTCGATCGAGCTCATGTATTTCTGTTAGGAATTGGAAATTCTATAGTGAAGCATCGGTCACCCCTATTGCTATCTAGCTTAAGTTAGCTCGTAGACATACTGTTTAGTATGTTATTTGTTAATTAGTTATTAGCGTAGCATACTCTAGTGCAACACCGTGGAGGAAGGACGGGTCTTTACCCACTGTATGCCTGATCCACAGCCCGAAGGAGGGTGTGCTTCTTTGTATAAATATCCCTCTCCCCACAAGGGAGAGGGTTGGATGTTCATTTGGAATCTAATCTTCCATAAGTTTATCTCACTAGAATATCCCACTTTCTCTCTCTAAAACCATATGATTATATGCCCATATTTGTGATTGTTTGTGTGATTGTGAAATCCTATGTCTAACAATTGGTATCAAGAGCCATGGTTTGATCATCTCTCCTACTTATCCTTGGATTTCTAGTGGTTTTATATGGTTTTTTGGGTTTGAAAAAGTTTAGTGGTTTTTGCATCATTTGGATCATTTCTTGTGTTAAAGTTTGAATTTTGAGTGTACTTTTGTGTTTATAATCATTGTAAGTGCTTGGGTTTTGATTTGGGAAGCTTGAATCACTGTGGTTGAGCTTGTTTTGGATTGAAAAGTGTGGTTTTGAAGTTTTTCATCGTAGCGACTTGAGTCTGGTGATATTCTTCGTAGCGACTTGCTTTAGTAATTTCCAGCGAGTTGTAGTGTAAGTTGTAGCGACTTGATCTTAGCGACTTGTCTATTGAGACAAGCCGACAAACAATACAAGTTAGTGGAGGTTCCACTTCGGCTAGCGACTTGGTTGGGTTAGCGACTTGTCTCTATAATTTCTAGTGACTTGTCTTTGTTGCCGTGCTTGAGAGTTACTATAGCGACTTGGGGAAACTTAAAGCGAGTTGTTCTTGTGCGACTTGATACTTAGCGAGTTGTTCTTT
>OU343216.1:30481167-30540206 GCA_910596185.1 Chrysanthemum makinoi | reverse complement strand
TTAATGTTCCAAGGATTTCCTCTCCTAATATTTGGGTATATTCTAACGATGAGGGATCGAGGATTGTCGATTATGTACTTGTGGTATGCAATTTCCTCCTTTGTGGGATATTGGTTAAAGTAGGCATTGGTTTCTTCATCCTCATTTTCATTTACTATTTTGATGACCTCAACGTCACTTCCTCCTAAGTCATCGTCCGACCCATTGCTACTCGATGCGTTATCCGCTTTTTCAATTGCATCCCTAATTTTACTCTCAAGTAACCTATGTAATTGTTTAAGCTCATCGATTTCACTAGTGATATGGTTGCGAAGAAGATTGAAGGAATGTTAATCAATTGGTTGGTTTATAGTTGGTGGTAGTGGTAAGATGGTGGATGGTTGGGTGGAAGTGGTTGATGTAGTGGTGGATTGTCGTTTGGTGGTGGATTTGTCACCCATGGTGATAAGTAACAAGGTTACGAACAAAAATACGAAGAAGGGGGATAGACTACAAGGAAGCTAACGAAAATGAGAAAAAACATTACTTGATAGGAATCAAGCAAGGGAATCTAAACGAGGTAGAAGTTTAACTAGCTATTCTATTCAAAATTGGCGTAAAAACTTGATGCGTGGGTTCGGGGTGAAGAAACCTCCTTTTCTCTGAGCAAGCTTTTCAACCCTCTAGGCATTGAACCTAATGGTTGTAGTGTAGTATGGGGTGGCCTGGGGATTGATATCGTTCTCTAGGGGAATAGAAATGCTAGAAAGAAATTTATGACGAGAAGGTAGGGTTGAGGATGATTCTTTTTTTTTTAAATCTTTTTATGTTATTTAGAAAGCTATGGTAAAATATCAGGGCAATTAATTGGGGGGTGGTACTTCTACCGATTTCACTACTTTAACTAATTACTACGGATAGCTATGTTTAATTGAGGTGTGCTCGTAATGATGATTAAGACGTGTTCACTTAGATACTATAACTCCTAGTTATCTTTCATTAGTCAGTTGAATTGTCACACCTTTATCTTAATGTGTTGTATTCCTATTAGTCGTAGGGTGTGCGTATTCACTAGTTCTATGAGGTTATCTCTCTTATAAGATTCACGGGATCGACAAGCCTATGCTATTTCCCTCGAGCACCCTATCGTCCTCAAGCATACTCATGCCCTAAGCCTATATCAATTATGACAAGAAACAACCTAACAACAATCAATAACTAGGTTTCATAGATCTAAGCAAATACACAAGTAATTTAGCTAGACATGTTAGACAAGCAAGCATACACACAATAAATTGAACATGGGGTTTGAACATAGTGATAAATTGGAATAACAAACTTATCTTGATGTGTAAAATAGGGTATGGGACTAGAATCTGTCCAAGTTGGACTACAACTGAGTTAGGGTTTTGTTCTCCAAAATTCTACCTCTTAAATCTCAGAAAAATGAAATTCTATATATAGATTTACAATCGCGACGGCGGCGCCTTTTGCTAGCGACGCCATCAGGTCACCGTCATTAGGGTTCATCTGGCCAAGTCATCAATGGGACAGCGTCATACGAAATTTGTGGCGCGTGGAGTCTTTATTCGCGGCGTCGTGCGAATTCTACTATATGGGTCATCCGGAGTGAAAAGTGTGAGTGACGCCCTCCATATATTAGGCGTGACGCCGTCAGGTTTGGGACCAGAAATTCCACTAAGCCATCGCGAACACTTTTTGATCAAGTATTCATAGAGGGGGCGATAAGCCCTTTGGATGGGGTGCCGTCGAGTTCTGTGTCGATCTTGAGTGTCTTCGATCTTGACTTTGCCATTTTCTTCATGTTTTTGATCCTTTTTAGTCCAAATGTGCTTCATTCTAGCATTTTGCTTCCAAAAGACCTAAAAAGTGAAAAGGAACGATTTTAAAAGCTTGAATATAAAATGTGTCGAAATAGGGCTTAAATGACCCTCTAAAAGCGTACATTTTTAATCCTTATCAATTGCACTCAACTTAAGTATCCAAAAAATGCTGAGTACTTCAAGGATAACATGTTCAGCGTCTACGAGGAGGGCTCAAGGCAATTGGAGCTTGCGGTGTTGGTGAGGAGGAGTTGTTGTTTCTTGCTGATGTGAATGCCAAAACATTTGATCTTTGGCGTGGATGAACAACCATTATATGATTTGGCGCGAGAAAAATCCCAATGTCTTCAGGTTCTTTGATTGGTACCTTCGACTCACGTGTTGATGATGAACCAATGACACATACTATTTTCATCGCTAATATTTCTCCCATGGTTTAATCACCTCAACAAGATAGTCCCTCCAATGCTTCAGTCATATCAGATGTACTAAATCTATATGATATAGTTGATGAGCAAAAGATTCCCAACAAAGTACAACCAACAGAAGTCATTGAGTCAGATATTGTAAATATGGGTAATAGCAATATTATCCCATATGAGCAATATATGAAGCAGATAGTCATTGCTTTTCCAAGTGGTGCATCTTCTTTACAATGATGATGAATATGTGTTTAATGAGTATACTGAATATGTGCCTGATGACTCCATGATCACTAAGCTAAATATATATAAGGATCAAGTTGCCATCTACGGACATGCGTGCTAAATTTAAGCTGACCACACGTGAGCAGGAAATGGATTGCCGAATGCGTACATTGATTAATAAAAGTAATTTAAGGGAAGAAACATTAAAGCAAGAGTTAAATTCCTTACAAGAGAAACTTAATCAAACTGTTAAGCAAAAACAAGAACTTTAAGAAAATGTCAAAACGCTTAAACAGGAATTCAAAAGACAAGGAATCAAAACCCCTAAATGACTTTTCCAACCTTAAAACGTTAAAGAATAAACATGAAAACAAGCTGTACATACAAGGAAACACCATACAGATTGCTCACTTGATAACAAACCACATAATATTGAGTGATAAACATAGTGAAAAACTGGTAGAATACCCAAATCCTGTGTATCTTAAGAAAGCCAAAAGGTCTCAATAAGTGATTTATGATGGTAGTGAGATTCTTAGGTCCAAAAAAAAGCCAACTTGTGTACATAACATGATGCAGGTTTTACTGACCAGGTTTTAATATTTATAAAGTCTCGTTATACCTATTGTCTACCCTAATGCACTAGCAGGCGGTGTACTTGATGTCGTGTGTAGTGTAATGTCGGTAAAGCAGAATTAGATCCCAAGAGCTATGTGTGTTGGATTATTACTAAGTCCAGGTGTCACAGATTAATAATGGTTTCGATAGGGATTTAATTAATTAAACTACTAATGCAGAATAAATCAAGTAAATGGTAAAGGGAAATCAATAGAGGAGAGTGGTGCTAACCTAGTTAATCCTCCTATCAAGTTATGTATACGTCTACTTACTTCCAATTACTTCAGGTGGGGTCAAATTTGAGAGGACAACATTTGGTCAATTCGCCCTAACCTATCAGCAAAGATGCCACCACAGGAGAAGTCAGGTGTCCCCTCATAAGTCCTGTTGTTCCTGGTCCCCTAAGCCAAGTCATTAAGTACCGCTACATGCTAGATTTTATAATAGTGAATGGACATTACATAGGAACTTAGACACGCACCCCCTAATTCTTAAGTTCATCCAAATGATAGGTGATCAGTTGGTCAAATCGCACAAGTAGAAAGGGTCGTCAGTTGGTCATATCTTACCCTTCCCGTCTCAGTCCGCTCACCTAGGGTCAGTTGGTCATATCTCCTAGGCAATTGGCCTCTACCGCCATTCAAAACTACCGAACCAAGGGTGGATACCAATAAACTATGAATGCATACACTTAGAAATAATTATGCGGAGTAAAGTAAAAACGCAAACAAAACAATTAAGGAATCATAACTAGCTAGCACCAAGAGGGTGCTTAGCGCTCATATTAATCATGCAAACAATTCAATATTCAAAGTGCGAAAGACATGAATTGAAAGTAAAAGAAATATAAAACGCTAATGCTTATCATATGGAAGTGATTTCTCCCTTGGAGACAACTCAGTATGCTCCTAGACCTGCCTTGAGCTTTTTCATGTTCTCTGAGTGTTGTGTGTGGAATGGGATGATTAAATCTTTGGAATTAGTGGGGTATTTATAGGCGGTCGGGTTCTGGCGTAACCATAATAAGAGTTAATAACCTTCTATTTCTTCGTATTTTGCACTATATCTACTGGTTACGGCGTAACCTAATGAGTGGTTACACCGTAGTCTTCAATAAACTCGGTTACGTCGTAGTAGATGCAATAGTTACGGCGTAAGTATCAGCGACGTGGAACCTCATTTGACCTAATATAGTTCGCGTCGTAACCTTTGGGAAGATTACGCCGTAACCTTCTGATAAGTTGGTTTTGGTCACGCATAATAGTTACGGTGTAATGTGAGAGATGAGTTACGCCGTAACTTCTTCAAAGAAATAGCATCTTGTGATAAATCTTTAGATAATTCTCCAATTCAGCGTCTCTTGGCTCCAATGCTTGTAATTTACACGAAAGTGGAAAACAATGGAAAACAAGCGTAAATCCATATAAATGATATAAATTACAAGCATTATAGGGGAAATTGACACTTAATAATCAGGACTATTTGATGTTATCAAATATCCCCCCCACTTGAACTCTACTTTCCCTCAAGTAGACCTTATTAGAATGATTCCTAAAAAGATATCTCCCAAAAACTGGAAAATATAAGTTTACAAATCCCTTATGCTAGAATAAAACAAAGCCGAACACCTCACGAAAGGGGTACAAAACACTCAAATCTCTCAACTATTCTAAGTGTCAATTTCGGGGTGATCACTCAATCACACTGATCATATGTATTCTATCATAAGCTTGGCGGTTACACAAATCTCCACCACTAGAGTTAAGGGCTAAACAATTCTCGAAGGCAATATGGGTAGACTCGACAAAGGTTAAGGGGTGACTCGTCATTACTAACATGTCACGGCGAAGTGGACAAAATCAATGATACATGACCAAATCCATGGCCAAGACACCAAAGATTGCTCACTGCATCACCTAGACACGCTTCATTACTAAAGGGTAGGATAAGACATGGGATATATAATTGGTGTAAAATGAAAAACAAACAGGTAGTCTAATTCTATAACCAAGTCATCACCACTTACCGTCCGCCCAAAGTTCAAGCTTTGAAGTCAAGAAACCGGATCATGAAATATAAGGTAGATGTGTCATTAGAGGACGTCGTGATGGGCACACTACCTTTTCTCCAACTGTTGGCATAACTACCAACTCCAATCTTCAAATGTGACCGAGGTGGCCTCCTCGATACTAAATCTATAAAGCTCATAACATAGTGCGTATAACATTGCACTTTACAATAACATAACATCTATATATATATATATATATATTTTTTCAACATAACGATAATAACATAACATAATATCCCCCCACTTGAGATGAACAATGGGAATTCGAGGGGTCTTCAATGATCTTCAGGAATGTTGTCGATGAAAGCGTGATTTCTGAACCTTTCCACTTGAACCTTGAACTTAGGCAAATGATGACTTCCCAATCACAAATAAAGACTACAGGGTAGGCTAAGGTGTATAGGTGTAACGAAACAATATATTGGGTTATCAAAATGAAAGGAATGGCTTAGAAGGGTGTATCTTGCACTAAAGGTGAGTGCAACAAAAGGTTTTCAGATGGGGGTCGAGAAGTCGAGGTGACTAATCAATAGACACACAATGGTAGGCTGTTTGGGTGATAATCCTATATAATATTGCCTTCTAAAACTGAAAAGTCTAAATACATCGAGCTAACTCAACATACCTCGTCTATGGTCTCGAAATGATGCAAAGGCCAAGTTCTAAAGTTTACAAGCTACCGGCACACTCATAATTTGGTGGATTTGGGGTAAAATATTGGAAACGGATAAGGCTAATCTCACCATATGATATCAAGGGTTGTATGTGCTCGGCTAAGGTCTACTCTAGTTAGGTTAAGAAAAACATGTCAAAATTTTAAAAATGGCATAATTTTTCAAAATAAACTAGAAAAACGAGGGTAAAATAATGTTCAAGAGATAATTCTACTCACGTCCCCCCACTTGAATTGTACAAAGTCCCTTTTGTACTAAGAATTAAATAAAGGTGAAGAGAAAAGTATAAGTAGAGCGAGAACTTCAGAAATTGCTCCATAAAAAGAAGGCCCACGAAAAGAGGCGTGCCTTCGTATAAGCATCATGAACAAACTTCAATCCCTGAAATCACACTACCGACAAGCATAATTCTAAAAAGAAAAAAAATGAAAAATGAAAAATGAAAAACAAACCTAACTCACTTTCGTAGGAATCACGGTTGCATTTAGCATATGTAACAAGCCTTTTAAACCACTTGGTGTCCCAAGTGGACGAGTGAAGTCTCGTGAGGGTTTACCGGGAACACACCCACAAAGTTCATTTAAAATACTAATACAAGGTTATTGTGTTTTAAAATGAAAAAATTAAAGCAGAGGAAGGTTACGTCGTAACTCTTATGAGGGGAGTTACGCGTAGCTGGCAAAACTTTGACATAAGCTGCGAGGCGAATGGTTCGGTGTAACCAGAGATGGTATTACGTCGTGGAATGCTGCGTTAAAATTACTGCGCAAAAGGTTGGTTGGCGTAATCACCTAGATGAGTTACGCCGTAACTCTGTCAGAATCGACAAGCTGCAGCAGCAATTACTCCCTCGTTTTCTGCAAAATGGTTAGAAAACACAAAACCCTACGAAATGGAAATAAAACAAAGAAAGGGATAATTGGGTTGTCTCCGAAGAGCACTTTTCTTTATTTACAGTCTTTAAGTTAGACTGAGCCACGGGGCTTCTAGGGGGCCTTTGGACTTCCCCCCTCTTCAATATCTTTCATCAAGTTATGCCTCATCCAGGGCGACGTGCATTGTACGTTGAGGTATTCATTAGTTTCAATTTTTAGGATTTTACAAATTTTTCCTCCAGGTTAAAGTGGTAGCGAGTGAATTAGTATTTTTGACAATAATAGGTGGTGGTCTCTTATAGGGGATCCAAAGGAGTTTTGCACCTCCTTTGCTCATAAGCTTCGTCATTGGGATCAGTAAACTCCTCATTCCTTGCAATTCAAGGTAATCTAGGATCCCTTCAATGTCATGATCATCTAAAATTTGTTCTTTTTAAACCATTCTTGTCGAGCTGATTCTCCACTAATACACGCTTGTATTCTTCTTTTTCATCTCTAACAACTGTCTTGTCATCCTCAATTGTTATATCACTGCGTGTTGAGACTTTCGTTGTTTGAATTTTCTTGATCCATGTACTCCTTCCAAATCTTCTCTTTGGTTAACGTGTCCACATGTCTATACTTAATCTTCACCCACTGCCGAATCCTAGGTTGTCCAGCCAAGGCAAACTCGTTCTCTCCTCATCATTAGTTGAGGACCAAAAGAATTCGTCTTTTCCTATTCTCCCAGAGCTGCTTCCCCCATTACACATATCGTCAGGGTAAGCATGACACCCATAAAATTTCCTAGGAGATTTTACTCTACGCACCGATTGACTGCGTATACCTTGTTGTCGAGTTTCACTTAAATTTTCATCCCATCACAGTAGATGTCTTTATTAGCCACTTCCTTTTTCTGAATGTGCTCCTCGTAATCAATTTTTAGCTTCTTAAGAAGATTCGGGTTAATCTTGGCATCCTCGAATTGTATTGCGTACTATCATCAAATGCCAAGTCACCGAACTTTTACAATGTCTTTCCACGCTCATGAGGCATGTCACTCTTCCTCTCTTTTCACTATCGCCGTTGCAATACTCGCAGAAGGGTTGCATGTAAACCATGCTCATTAGTGGACTCCTCGTCAGTTATGATGACAGGAGTACACGGTGAGTGATAAGCGGCTCTTCTTCATCTTCTAGGGAAAGTTTCTCGAGTCTTTCATCATCAGTGTATGCATGCCACATAAATTTATTATGGTTGATCCTATCCTTATTGCTTCCTCCATCACAAACCTCATTTCTCAGGTCACACGAGGCCCATCATACCATCTCCCTTAGCAACTGGTATCATTTTGCACGGTGATATTTCTTCTTAGATCTGGGCAGAGGGCACAAGTCAATGTCGTGGGACCATTACGTTTCTGATTCGTCCCGCCGAGAATTTTTACGCCGCGGCGTATCCCGTTAAGCCTGGCGAGATTCTTAATTCTGGCGTAATACGTTAGAGTCGTTTTCCTCGGTATTCTTCATAACCACGCTATATTTGTAAAAACATAGTTACACCGTAACTCATAAGGTAGGATTCTGGCGTAACTTCAGAATCTGTCAAATAAATCAACCTGAATCCGTATCATTGGCACGAACTTGAGGTTATCATCGGCCAAAAATCACTTTACATTCCATAGCTGGTTTAGATCCTTGAGGTTTTATTGTTATTCATCCTTACTTTTCTTGAGCTTTTCCACCATAGATTCTAGGTTTTTAGGGTTGTGTGGGTTTGGAAAGGTTTTGTCGGTGTTTTCTGGAATTCTTTTAACCACCCATCTTGCTCCTTTTGTCTTTTGTTTCCAGAACTTTGATTGTTCTTCAGGCGGGCTTTCACCTCCATAAGGCCCACGGTTGTAATTTCCACGATACCGATTATTATTCGATTATCTCCATAAAATGGTCGATTTTATCCATACTTGGCTTCTTCAATATTTTCTTCATCGACATGAGGACAATTTCTTAGTGAGATGTCCTCCTCGCAGCTTTCACAACCCACTTGGATGGCATGAACGGTTTCTCTGATCTTGACATATCTCGACTAAGACTTTCAATTTTACTAGCGATGCGCTACAATTCCGTCAAAACTTCCGCCTTGGTCTCTATTACTTCCTCCGTCGTGCCACTTTTGAGAGTGATCAGCCATTTTTTGAATGGCTTCAATAGCAAGTAGGGTCATGTTTGGGATGGGTGCTTGATAGTCCACATCGCGCTTTAGTTACGTTAATCCCTTTGTAGAAGATGTTGACCTTTTTCTTTGGATTGTTCGGATCATTTGTAGGACATTTATAAAGGAGATCGTTGTATCTATCCTGGGCACGCGTTTAAATTAAGCCTTCTTGCTTGAAATTATGGATTTCCAAAAGCTGGTTAGAAATCTTCGATGGCGGACAATATCTCTGAATAAAGTGCTTCTTAAGTAGCGCCAAGTATTAATTGCCCCGGCGGGCAATCTTTCAATCCATCTTAGCGACTCGGTAGAGTCATTGGGAACACCCTTAGCATAACGACATCATGAGACAGCGCCAAGAATGTTGAAAAGGCTAGCGATATATAGGACATTTTCAGCGTTCATATCGTCTTCGTCCCTGTTTCACGAAAATGGGTTAGCACGAAGCTCCCTCATAAATTGGTCTTTGATTTGAAGCGGACATCTGCTCCAATGCGGTCTTGAGACTGGCCCTTGTTCAGCTCTTTGTCAATGCCAAGTATTCCAAGAGTGAGGTCATCGATGTTAACAACTTCCATGGTACACGGCTCGAATAATGATCATGAGAAAAGTTTAAAACAAAATGAAATACTTAATATCAATCTAATATAACTCCCGGCGTAAAAACTTGATGGGTTTTTCTTGACGAGGTTTTAATATTTATAAAGTCTCGTTATACCTATGGTCTACCTTAATGCACTAACGGGTAGTGTACCCGGGTGTGTAGTGTAATGTCGGTAAAGGCAGGTCGTCCCAGAACTATGTGTGTTGGATTATTACTAAGTCTAGGTGTCACAGATTAATAATGGTTTCGATAGGGATTTAATTAATTAAACTACTAATGTAGAATAAAGCAAGTAGATGGTAAAGAGAAATCAGTAGAGGAGAGTGGTGCTAACCTAGTTAATCCTCCTAGCTAGTTATGTCTACATCTACTTACTTCCAGTTACTTCAGGTGGGGTCAAATTCAGAGGACATTTGGTCAATTAGCCTTACCTATGACAAAGATGCCACCACAGGGAGAGTGGTCTCCTCATAAGTCCTTGTTCTGGTCCCTAGCCAAGTCATTATGTAGCTACATGCTAGATTTATAATAGTGAATGCGGATTTAGGAACTTAGACCGCCCCTAATTCTTAAGTTCATCCAAGCGATAGGTGATCAGTTGGTCAAATCGCAAGAAAGAAAGGTGTCGGTTGGTCATATCTTACCCTTCCCGTCTCGGTCCAGCTCACCTAGGGTTGAGTTGGTCATATCTCCTAGGCAATTGGCCTCTACCGCCATTCAAAACTACCAAACCAAGGGTGGCTACCAATAAACTATGCATGCATACAGTTAGAAATAATTGTATGCGGTAAAGTAAGCATAAACAAAACAATTAAGGAATCATAACTAGGCAACACCAAGAGGTGCTTAGCGCTCATATTAATCATGCAAACCAATTCAATATTCAAAGGTACGAAATACATGAATTGAAAGTAAAAGAAACATAAGCGCTAATGCTTATCGTAGGGAGTGATTTCTCATTTGGAGCGTCATTATGCTCCTCTAGACACGCCTTGAGCTTTTTCCCGTTCTCACAGTGTTGTGTGTGGAATGGGATGATTAGAAATCTTTGGAATTAGTGGGTATTTATAGGCGGATCTGGGTTACGGTAACCATAATAAGAGTTATCGTAACCTTCTATTTCATCGTATTTTTTACTAGATCTGGCGGTTACTGGTAACCTAATGAGTGGTGCATGCATAGTCTTCAATAAACTTCGGTTACGTCATAGTAGATGCAATAGTTATGGCGTAAGTATCAGTGGCGTGGAACCTCATTTGACCTAATATAGTTACGTCGTAACTTTTGGGAAGAGTTACTGCCAGTAACCTTCATAAGTTGGTTTTCAGAGTCGCACAATAGTTACGGCGTAATGTGAGATGAGTTCGCGCAACTTCTTCAAAGTAGCATACTGTGATAAATCTTTAGATAATTCTCCAATTCAGCGTCTCTTCAGCTCCAATGCTCGTAATTTACCTGAAAGTGAAAAACAATGGAAAACAAGCGTAAATCCATATAAATGATATAAATTACAAGCATTATCGGGGGAAATTGACACTTAATAATTAGGACTATTTGATGTTATCAGAACACTAAAGAGGACATAGAGTTAGAAAATGCCTCTAGATTGAAAATGGATAAAAAATTGAAGGAACCTAATTGTGTGAAGAATAGATTAAATGTCAAAACTCCCAACTATTCAAAGGAAAAATTCTTAGCCACGTTTAAACCACAGAATCAGTTAACCCCTGAACAAGTGTTTTGGAAGTTAGATATGGATACAGAAAGGCCGAAGAACTTGTTGTAAATAATCCTCCCCTTAGGCCTGCTGACTATTCCTACACGCAATGCACGAGAACTCTTACATAATTAGCATATACGTAGTCTACAACCTATTTGTTGATTTCGATAAAATATGTAAGAAGAGAATTACACCAACAGGTATTACTGAAGGGGAAAGGGGTTTTGAGCAAACAAAAGAGTGTTATATTACTGAGGTTATTCCGTTCATTAAACAATTGAAAGAACAATTCAAGGGTGTTCAAAAGTCCTTAGATAGAAAAGTTAAAGAAATGAAAAAGATGTTTAATGAAATGGAAAATGAGGCAAGAAATAATGCATATGAGCTTAAAAGCAATGAGATTGAGAGAAAGAATATTCACATCCTTAATGAAAATTTGATTGCCAGATGTATTGCCCAGGATGTGTTTTATACTGTCACGAATTATGCCATACTGCTTCTCAATTTCATGATTTGTCAATTGCATTTAAAGTTCCAAAGATCGTGTCAATGAGCTAGAATCTGAGAATTCAAAATTGCATGAAAAAATCCAAAAGGATGATCATGATAACATGATCAAGCATTTTTCTAAATTAGAAGTTGACTATCTTGATTTGCAATTAAAATATCAACATCTTGAAGAAAGAATCAAAACCTCAAATGCCAAGACATCTTCGGATGCTCCTGAGTTTGATGCATATTTTGAAATAAGCTCACGTGATGAATGGATTCAAGCTCACCGCACACACGATCCGTAAGTTGGCTCAAATTTCCCGGTTGAAGGGAAATAGGAGTGAAGTGGTTGCTCGAGATACCTCCGCTTTTAGATTTTTGAAATTTCCAATTTCAAAACATCATTAATAAATACAACAAGAATGAATGTTTTCATTTGAAAATTCAAAGGTTAAACTGCAATACAAAGAGTTATATGATTCAGTTAAGGTCAATCATGATAAACACATTGAAAAAATAACTTTTTTGCTTAACGAGATTAAGAATCTAAAGCGTCAGGTAAAAGGGAAATTGTCGATTCCCACATGCAAATATGTTAAATCCCCAGTAGATAAAGTTTGGAATGCAAAACAGGTTAAGCAATCTTGGAATCCTACAGGGAAAAGGTTTATTAATGTGGGTTTTCAGTGGAAACCTACAGGCCATAAATTCAAAATTAGTGAAATTTGCCCTTCATTGTCTAGATCAGTGCCCCTTAAGAAATGGAAGGCCACTGGTAGAATTATACCTTTAGGAACTCAGCACACTATGACTAGGTTCGTTGCTTCTACTAGTGCAACTCCCACTAATAATTTTATTGCATCTAGGGATGCTATAGGTTTACAAATTGTGTGTGATAACCAATTGAATCCCTCATTCTCATGGGGATCCAATGCTTCCAGTTATCCATTCTCGTCTGTTTTCAAATGCAGGTTGTAAAAATCGAGTCCTCACGGTATTTGGATTGTTTGTCAAAATATGACTTGGGATCGCTCATGGCTCAAGAACCGTGAATAAGTTCATGGGATTTGTTAGATTTGGGAATGATCATTTTCGGGAAATTATGGGTTATGAAGATTATGTTTTGGTGGCGAGTATTTATCTCAGGGTATACTATGTAAAAGGAATTGGGCACAATTTGTTCTCTGTTGGTCAATTTTTGATTCGATCTTGAAGTAGCCGAGAAAACACATGCTTCGTTAGAGAATTAGATGGTGTTGAGCTTCTAAAGGGATCTCGTGGCACCAACTTGTATACCATCTCTATCGAAGACATGATGAAGTCTTTTCCTATTTGCTTGTTATAAAAGGCATCCAAGAACAAATCATGGTTATGGTACCGTTGACTCAATTACTTGAACTTCGGCACCATCAATGATCTTGCTAGAAAGGACCTTGTGAGGTTTACCGGTTAAAATATGAAAAAGATCATCTTTGTTGCTTTTGCCAACTGGGCAAAGCAAAAAGTATGCCCATAAAAACTGAACGCCAATAGAAGTTCTTCATACCCTTCACATGGATCTATGCAGACCCATGAGAGTACAAAATATCAATGGGAAGAAGTTTGTGTTAGTTATTGTTGAAGATTTCGCCTTTAAAGTTTTTGAGAACTAAGGATAAAACTCCCGAGGTTATCATTAAGCTTATCAAAAAATTGCAGGTTAGGCTTAACAAAACTTTTAGAATCATCCATACAAACAATGGAACTGAATTTTTGAACAAATAGCTCATTCAGTTTTATGAAAGCATTGGAATTAGTCATCAGAAAAGTGTTCCACGACTCCTCGTGAGAATGGTGTAGTTGAAAGGTGTGTCATCGTACTCTTGTGAAGCTAGGACTATGCTAATATTCTCAAAGGCTCCATGTTTCTCGGCGGAAGCCATTGCCCTTTGCTTGTTACACTCAAAACCGATCCCTAATACATACTCTTCATGAAAAAACTCCATATGAATTAGTGCACACGAAAATTGGATCTCTGTTTCTACGTGTGTTTAGGGCTTTATGTTATCCAACCAATGATGGTCAAGATGCTGGAAAGTTGAAAGCTAAGGCGATATTGGATTTTTGTTGGTTATGCACTGAGGAAGGGTTACGAATCTACAACAAAAGAACCTGAGATATTATGGAAACTATTCATGTTACGTTTGATGAGCTGACTGAGCAAATGTCTCATGGACACTCCAGTTCTGGACCCACACCTCAACTTTTGACACCTGGACCAATTAGTTCGGGTCTTGTACATAATCCAACACCTGCAGCTCCTTATGTACCTCCCTTAGAAAAAGATTTAAAGATTCTATTTGATCCGATGTATGATGAATACTTTGAGCCTACAACTGATGATACTCCTGCACCACCGGTTTCTTTGCTCCTACACCAGCCAATTCAAATGGTCCATCGGTCTCAATTTCCATAACACAAGAAGCACCATCTGCTGACCATTCACCATCATCATCGAATCCTCAATCGTCTTCAGTACATCAAGGAAATGTAGTAGATAATTCTTTTGGAGATAACCCCTTTACTACTCCTGAAGATGCTTTATTTGAGAATATATTTACCCCTGAACCCACTCTTGAAGCATCTTCACCAGGGGATCCTAACTCTGCCACTTCAATACCTTAACAACAACCACATGAACATCTCAGAAAATGGACACATGATCATCCATTGGATAACATCATTGGGAATCCTTCTCGTCCAATATCTACTAGAAAGCCACTTGCCACTGATGCCTTATGGTGCTTCTTCAACTCTGTACTATCCAAGATCGAACCAAAAGATGTCAAGACTGTAATGTCTGAGGACAATTGGTTTAGTTCTATGCAAGATGAAATTCACGAGTTCGATCGTCTGGACGTATGGGAATTAGTGCCACCTCCAGATTGTGCTATGATTATCGCTCTAAAGTGGATCTTCAAAGTGAAACTTGATGAGCATGGTGATGTTCTGAAGAATAAGGCAATACTTGTTGCTAAAGGATATCGACAAGAGGAGGGTATTGACTTTGAGGAATCATTTGCTCCAGTTGCACGAATTGAGGCTATCAAAATCTTCCTTGCTAATGCTGCCATCAAGAATATGGTAGTCTACCAAATGGATGTAAAGAATCGGTCACCCCAATTATTATCTAGCTTAAGTTAGCTCATAGACATATCATTTATTACGTTATTTGTTAGTTAGTTATTAGCGTAGTTTAGTCTAGTGCAACACCGTGGAGGAAGGACGGGTCTTTACCCTTTGTATACATGATCCACAGGCAGAAGGAGTGCTTCTTTTATAAATAGCCCTCTCCCCACAGGAGAGAGGTTGGATGTTCATTTGGAATCTAACCTTCTATGTGTTTCTCTCACTAGAATATCCCACTTTCTCTCTCTCTAAAATCATATAATCGCCCATATTTGTCATTGTTTGTGTGTTTGTGAAATCCAATATGTTACAAATGGTATCAAGAGCCATGGTTTGATCATCTCTCTTACATATCCTTGGATTTCTAGTGGTTTTATATGGTTTTGGGTTTGAAAAAGTTTAGTGGTGTTTGCATCATTTGGATCATTTCTTGTGTTAAAGTTTGAATTTTGAGTGTACTTTTTTGTTTAGAATCATTCTAAGTGCTTGGGTTTTGATTTGGAAAGCTTGAATCACTGTTGTTGGGCTTGTTTTGGATTGAAAAGTGTGGTTTTGAAGTTTTTCAACTTAGCGACTTGTGTCTCGGAGTATTTTTCTTCGTAGCGACTTGCTTTAGTAATTTCCAGCGAGTTGTAGTTTAAGTCGTAGTGACTTGATCTTAGCGACTTGTCTATTGAGACAAGCCGACAAACAGTACAAGTTAGTGGAGGCTCCACTTGACTAGCGACTTGGTTGGGTTAGCGACTTGTTATTTAGCGACTTGGCTTGCAGGTTCTTAGCGAGTTGCTACTTAGCGACTTGGATACTTAGCGAGTTGTTCTTTACGACATGCCTTAGGCGGTACCTTAGCAACTTGTATTTAGCGACTTGGTGTCTTAGCGACTTGTTTCTAAGATTTATAGCAACTTGAGTACCTAACGACTTGGGTAAGTAGCGACTTGTCTTCAAGGTATTGACCGATTTGGTGAATTGATGCAAGTTACACGTTGCCTAATATCCATCAACACAATGACATACATCAGCGACCCTTTAATCTCCAAAGTACTTGAACTCTATGATACCTCACAGAACAATGAAACTGTCTGCTATTCAGAATGTTTAACCATGATTGATTCAACAAATCATGATCAAAACCCTTCACATTCTGAGTCAGATATCAATGAATCACACTTATTAATTGTGACAACTGGCAAATTTGGGGAGTCTATTTTAGGTAACCGCATTACGTTAAACTGAACCGAGATTTGCCTTTAACACTATTTTTATAAACCATGACTTGATTTTATATCGTCTATTGGTTTTACGGATTATTTCATTATTAAATGAGTTATCGTATGAGTTTTAACTCTATTTGGTAGGCCTATTCGATTGGCACTAGAAAAGCCTAAAACAAGAATTATTGTAACTTCGGACCGTAACACGAAATTGACAAATAAATAGTCAAAACTCATGGAAAAACGTAAATAACAATGTTGGAAAGTTGAATAAACGTTGTGGGACACTCGGGGGACAATATGTGAGCTCGGGATGGTGTAAAGGATAGTTATGAAAAATTACAACTCAGACCCCCAAACCCATGGCCTACCCCCTCCCGTATTTATTTATTTTTGAGTCCCAACACCCAAGTATAAAGAGACCTCCCTCCCTCCTGCTTCCACCCTTTATTTCTCTAAAACACACACACTAACACTTTCTCTCTCCCCCTTCTCTCTAAAAACCCTAGCCGCCCTTTGATTATCCGGCCACTATTCCGCCACCTTACGGCGAATCCGGGGCGTCACCCCCACCACCATATTGAAGCTTTCTTTCTCCTCTTTCCAACCATATATAACACGCTCCATTTGGACTTCAATAACACCTGCAAATCTTTGAATCAAGATTAGGTACTTTTAGGGTTTCAAAGGGGTTTTGCAATTGGTGTTTGAATAAGGTAAATGGAACATGATTTGAGCTTGTTTAAGCAATAAATAGCCACAATGGAAATGGGTTTTGACCCTATGAACAAATTTGGGGCTTTTGGGTGGAACATGAAATTAAGTCTAATTAGAGTCTAAATAAACAAGTAATTAGTGTTTGGTAAATGTGTGGTGTATTAATTTGATGGGTTTATGCATTTTAGGTCTAGATTCATATTTTTGGTTAGAATAGTTGATGGGTTTTGTGTTTGGTTAGTGTTTGGAGCTTGAATGATTGGATTGGGATGTTGTGGAAGTGATTTGGATGTGTTTGGATTGGTTTGGGATGCGTCTGAACCACCATGGTCACGTCACGTGACTCATGGGTTGGTGTACGTGACACTTCTACCCTTGTCGGGTTGGGGTGTTACAGATTTGGTAGCTTGTTGGTTGGTATTGTTGATGTTTGGGTGAGACGCGAGGAGCCGAAAAGCTTCTAGAGCTTGTTTGGTTCACGTGGTCTTGACCGCGACCGTGTCATGACCATTAGGGTCATAACATTGGTTTCGAGTACATTTGGTTGATTGATTGGTTGGCGAGATTGTTTTGAGTTGATTTGGGATTGAATTGCGCTAATATGACTTTTAATTTGGACTTGATATGTTAGGATTTAGTAAATCCAGTTATTAAAGTGTCAGTCACCTCAAGTATATCTATTCGTTAGAAAGCTCGTAGTCGTAGTTATTTTATGTTAAGTAGTATTTAGTTATGTAACACCGTGGAGGACGGACGGGTCCTTACCCACTGTATGCCTGATCCACAGCCCGTAGATGGCGATTTGTGTAAGACTATAAATACTCTCTACCTCCCAAGGTAGAGAGTTGGAGCTCATAATAAGATTTTCACTTTCTCTCACTAAGTTCCCAATCCCCTAACTATTTCTCTCTCTAAAACATCATTGTGTACGCCTCTTGTGATCATGGTTTGATGTGTTTGTGAAATCAGATATGTTACAAATGGTATCAAGAGCCATGGTTTGATCATCTCTCTTACATATCCTTGGATTTCTAGTGGTATCAAGAGCCATGGATTGCCTTTAGCTACTCGAAATGATGTCATCGCTGCCAAGCCAGTTAATTTGCAAGAGGCAATTGCTATGGCTCAGAGTTTGATGGACTCTTGTGTGCTAGAATTAGGAGACAAGGGTAAGAATGATAGTAGTGATAAGAGGAAGAGGAATGAAGTTGTTAAAGGGAATGGCAACAAACGGCATGAGACAGCCAGGGTGTTTACCATAGGAAATGGAGATAAGAAGGGTTATGAAGGTAGTAAGCCTGTGTGTGGTCGTTGTAACCGACACCACCATGGACCGTGGCCGATTGTGTGTAGGAAGTGCTCTAAGGTAGGACACATAGCTAAAACTGTAGGTCTCGTCCACTTGCTGCAGATCAAACTGCACAAGGAGCGGACTGGAAGGCTACTGTCACCTGTTTTGGATGTGGAAAGAAGGGAAACTTTAAGAATGAGTGCCGAGAGCCGTGGATGAGAGGAAATCCTGGTAATGTAGGAGGATTTGCCAATTGAGGTGTAGGAGGTAATGGCTTAAACCCTGTGAAGCATGAGGTTGTGGAAAACCAGGGAAACAATGGTGCTAGGAATCAGCAGAGAGACATGGGAGTAGCGCGTATTTATGCTATTGGGAAGGAAGCTTGTGAGAACCCTAACGTAGTTATGGGTACGTTCCTTCTCAATAATTGCTATCGTCCATACTGTTTGATACCGGTGCGGATATGAGTTTCGTATCCACCAATTTTATGCCATTACTAGGAATCTCCCAAACACCTCTAGGGTTTAGTTACGATGTGGAACTAGCGAATGGGAATAGAGAAAAGATAGACACCGTAGTTCGAGGTTGTACCTTAAGTTTCCTAGACCGCCCGTTTAGTATAGACTTATTAAGGTTACCTTAGGAAGTTTTGACGTTATTATCGGAATGGATTGGTTGTCGAAGAACGGTGCACACATCATTTGTGATGAGAAGATTGTGCGTTTACCGTATGGCGGAAAGGTTCTGAGCATACAAGGAGATCAGAGCGACTGTGGAACCCCTTCCCGGTTGAGCATCATCTCTTGTATTAAGGCCCAGAAGTACATCGATAGAGGAGGTTGTCTTTTCTTGGCTCGAATTTTTGAAAAGAAAAGTGAGGAGAAGAGTGAAAGACACCTTAACGATGTACCCGTTGTTAGAGAATTTCCAGATGTGTTTCCTGACGATCTGCCAGGGATTCCACCTATCCGACAAGTGGAATTCCAAATAGAGTTGATACCCGGTGCGGCACCGTAGCGGGCACTTATCGACTTGCTCCAAGAGACTTGGAGGAACTGCTTCTAACAGTTGGCGGTAATTGTCGGAAGGGATTCATTCGACCAAGTTCGTCACCGTGGGGAGCACCAGTGTTGTTTGTGAAGAAGAAGGATGGATCGTTTCGGATGTGTATTGATTATAGGGAGTTGAATAAGTTGACAGTGAAGAACTGTTATCCGTTACCTAGAATAGATGACCTATTCGACCAACTCCAAGGAGATAGTGTCTTTTCTAAGATCGATTTACGATCTGGTTATCACCAGCTTATAGTTCGAGAGGAGGATATCCCTAAGACGTCGTTTAGAACCCGTTATGGACACTATGAATTCCAAGTGATGTCGTTTGGTTTGACCAACGCACCAGCAGTTTTCATGGATCTCATGAACCGAGTGTGTAAGCCATACCTGGATAAGTTTGTGATAGTATTCATAGACGATATCTTGATATACTCTAAGAGTAGTGAGGAGCATGAAGAGCATTTGAGGCTCATTTTAGGATTGTTGAGAGAGGAGAAGCTGTATGCCAAATTCTCTAAGTGTGAATTTTGGATTCCGTCCGTGCAATTTTTAGGTCACGCGATAGATAGTCGAGGTGTTCATGTTGACCCAACTAAGATTAAGGCCATTAAGGAATGGGCAGCTCCTAAGAACCCATAAGAAATCCGACAGTTTCTAGGGTTAGCAGGCTATTATAGGAGATTCATTGAGGGATTTTCCAAAATAGCTAAGTCGTGACAAATTAACCGAAGGATGTTAAGTATGAATGGGGAGAAAAGGAAGAAGAAGCATTTCAACTTTTGAAAGAGAAGTTGTGTAGTGCGCCCATCCTAGCTTTGCCTGAAGGAAGCGAAGACTTTGTCGGTAATGCGACGCTTAGCATAACGGCTTAGGTGCTTTTGATGCAAGCGTGAGAAGGTGATTGCTTATGCATCCCGACAACTTAAGAAGCATGAGAAAAACTACACCACCCATGATCTTGAGTTAGGTGTTGTAGTGTTTGCTCTTAGGATTTGGAGACATTATATGTATGGAACCAAGTGTGTAGTATTTACCGACCATAAGAGTTTGAAGCATATCTTAGATCAGAAGGAACTGAACATGAGACAACGTCGTTGGTTGGAATTGCTTAGTGATTACTACTGTGAGATTCGTTGTGATCCTGGTAAGGCTAACGTTGTGGCTGATGCACTTAGTCGTAAGGAGGACATTCCACCCCTACTCGTTCGATCCTTAGGAATGACCATTGTTTTGCCCTTACCATCTCAAATTTTAGCATGGCGAGGCATTGAGGAAGAGAACCGTCCTTATGAGAATCTTCATGGAATGGTAGAAAGTGAAAACGGCTTCTTGAAGCTTTCCGATGGAACATTATGCTTCAAAGACAGAAGCTAGATACCATTTCATGGTGGAATCCGTGAGTTGATTGTGTACGAGTCGCATAAATCAAAATACTCTATTCATCCCAGAGCCGATAAGATGTATCAGGATCTTAAGAAACTTTATTGGTGGCCTAATATGAAAGCCGATATAGCTCAGTATGTTAGTTGGTGCCTGACTTGTTCTAAAGTTAAGGCCGAACATCAGAAACCATCGGGACTTTTAGTTCAACCCGAACTCCGGAATGGAAATGGGAGCGAATAACCATGGACTTTATCACTAAATTACCGAGAACAGTTAGCTGCAATGACGCTATCTAGGTATTCATTGATCGTTTAACTAAGTCTGCTCACTTCTTAGCTATTAGTGAAACCGATAGTCTTGATAAACTTGCTCGATTGTATCTTAAGGAGATAGTATCGCGTCATGGAGTACCGATATCTATCATTTCCGATAGGGATAGTCGTTTTACATCCCACTTTTGGAAGTTGTTACAAACAGCATTAGGAACGAATTTGGATATGAGTCTTTGCTTACCATCCACAGAAGCGAGAGAACCATTCAGACTTTAGAAGACATGCTTAGAGCATGTGTTATAGATTTCAGCAAAGGCTGGGAGAGACACCTCCCTTTGGCCGAATTCAGGTTGGAGATCGTGTTATGTTGAAAGTTTCTCCTTGGAAAGGAGTGGTTCATTTTGGGAAACATGGAAAACTCAATCCCCGATATATTGGTCCATTTCCAATCCTGGAAAGAATCGGACCGGTAGCATACCACCTGGAGCTACCATCGGAATTGAGTAGTGTACACAATGTCTTTCATGTTAGTAATCTTAAGAAATGTCTTTAGGAGGAAAACATAGTGGTGCCTTTAAGAGATATTCGTATTGATGAGAAATTTAATTTTGTTGAAGAACCGATTGAGGTTATGGAACGTGAGATTAAAAGGCTGAAGAATAGCCGTATTCTGATTGTTAAGGTTCGTTGGAACTCCCGGCATGGACCGGAGTTCACTTGGGAACGTGAGGACGTTTTCTGTAGGAAATATCCTAAACTGTTTATGGCACCAAGCAACTTCGGAGTGAAACTCGACGGGTTTCTTCGAGGCTCTGGAGGTCGTGACAATGACAAATTTAGGGAGTCTATTTTAGGTAACCGGATTACGTTAAACTGAACCGAGCTTTGCCTTTAACACTATTTTTATAAACCATGACTTGATTTTATATCGTCTATTGGTTTTTACGGATTATTTCATTATTAAATGAGTTATCGTATGAGTTTTAACTCTATTTGGTAGGCACTATTCGATTCGGCACTAGAAAAGCCTAAAACGAGAATTATTGTAACTTTTAGACCGTAACTCGAAAATTGACAAATAAATAGTCAAAACTCGTGGACAAACGTAAATAACGATGTTGGAAAGTTGAATAAACGTTGTGGGACACTCGGGGGACAATATGTGAGCTCGGGAATGGGCAAACGGGATAGTTACGAAAAATTACAACTCCAACCCCCTAAAAATACCCATGGCCGGCCACCCCCTCCTCCATATTTATTTATTTTTGAGTCCCCAACACCCAAGTATAAAAGAGACCTCCCTCCCTCACTTCCACCCTTTATTTCTCTCTCTAAAACACACACACTAACACTTTCTCTCTCTCCCCTCCTCTCTCTAAAAACCCTAGCCGCCCCCTTTGATTATCCGGCCACTATTCCGGCCACCACGGCCGAATACCGGGGCGTCACCCCCCACCTCCACCACCATATTGAAGCTTTCTTTCTCCTCTTTCCAACCATATATAACACGCTCCATTTAGACTTTAATAATACCTTCAAATCTTTGAATCAAGATTCGTACTTTTAGGGTTTCAAAGGGGTTTTGCAATTGGTGTTTGAATAAGATAAATGGAACATGATTTGAGCTTGTTTAAGCAATAAAAAGCCACGAATTATAAATTAGGGTTTTGACCCTATGAACAAATTTGGGGCTTTTAGGTGGAACATGAAATTAAGTCTAATTAGAGTCTAAATAAACAAGTAATTAGTGTTTGGTAAATGTGTGGTGTATTAATTTGATGGGTTTATGCATTTTAGGTCTAGATTCATATTTTTGGTTAGAATAGTTGATGGGTCTTGTGTTTGGTTAGTGTTAGGAGCTTGAATGATTGGATTGGGATGTTGTGGAAGTGATTTGGATGTGTTTGGATTGGTTTGGGATGGCGTACGAACCACCATGGTCACGTACGTGACTCATGGGTTGGTGTACGTGACCCACTTGGGTCATGGGTCTGAGTCGGGTTGATTTGGTAGCTTGTTGGTTGGTATTGTTGATGTTTGGGTGAGACGCGTGGAGCCGAAAAGCTTCTAAGGCTTGTTTGGTTCACGTGGTCTTGACCGCGACCGTGTCATGACTATTAGGGTCATAACATTGGTTTCGAGTACATTTGGTTGATTGATTGGTTGGCGAGATTGTTTTGAGCTGATTTGGGATTGAATTGCGCTAATATGACTTTTAATTTGGACTTGATATGTTAGGATTTAGTAAATCCAGTTATTAAAGTGTCGGTCACCTCAAGTATATGTATTCGTTAGAAAGCTCGTAGTCGTAGTTATTTTATGTTAAGTAGTATTTAGTTATGTAACACTGTGGAGGACGGACGGTCCTTACCCATTGTATGCGATCCACGGTACCGTAGATGGCGATTTGTGTAAGACTATAAATACTCTCTACCTCCCAAGGTAGAGAGTTGGAGCTCATAATAAGATTTTCACTTTCTCTCACTAAGTTCCCAAACCCCTAACTATTTCTCTCTCTAAAACATCATTGTGTACGCCTCTTGTGATCATGGTTTGATGTGTTTGTGAAATCAGATATGTTACAAATGGTATTAAGAGCCATGGTTTGATCATCTCTCTTACATATCCTTGGATTTCTAGTGGTTTTAGATGGTTTTTGAGTTTGAAAAAGTTTAGTGGTTTTTGCATCATTTGGATCATTTCTTGTGTTAAATTTTGAATTTTGAGTGTACTTTAGTGTTTAGAATCATTGTAAGTGCTTGGGTTTTGATTTGGAAAACTTGAATCACTGTGGTTGGGCTTGTTTTGGATTGAAAAGTGTGTTTTTTTGAAGTTTTTCGTGGTAGCGACTTGAGTCTCGGTGTGAATTTCTTCGTAGCGACTTGCTTCATTAATTTCTAGCGAGTTGTAGTGTTAGTCGTAGCGACTTGTCTATTGAGACAAGTCGACAAAAGATACAAGTTAGTGGATTCTCCACTACGGCTAGCAACTTGGTGGGGTTAGCGACTTGCTTTCATTATTTCTAGCGACTTGTACTTGTTGTTCTCAGCGACTTGACATTAGTGACTTGGATACTTAGTGAGTTGCTCTTTAGCGACTTGACTGTTTAGCGATTTGGTGCTTTAGCGATTTGTGTCAAGCAACTTGGGCCTTAGCGACTTGGTATTAGCGACTTAATTCATAGCAACTTGAGGTTTAGCGAGTTGCTACTTAGCGACTTGGTGCTTAGCGACTTGGTTCAAGGATTATAGCGACTTGGTTGATTTTTGTTTCTAATACGGTTTTCTCTTGATTTAGTAAAATCCCGTGAAAGAATCTATTTCCCGGTTTAATCATAGAGTTATAAAATCCCGTGAAATCTGTAAACATGTCTACCAACGAACCTACAATCATCTCCACATTGTTCGAGGATGTTCAAGCGGTGTACCGTTCGATACTCGTCCACCCATGCTTGACAGGCCGACTATGACTCTTGGGCTCAACGAATTAGATTGTATTGTCTTGGAAAGGAAAATGGGGTCAACATTCTCAAATCCATTGATGAAGGACCTTATCAGATTGAGACTACAAGAGACATAATTGATATGCTGCAGATGGAACCATGATCTTTGGATTGGACAGACCAAAGACGTATGATGAGCTCGGTGATAAGGAGAAAAAGAGATTCGATGCTGATATCAGGGCTTCAAACATTATACTTCGGCGTCTTCCAAAAGACATCTACAAGCTTATCAATCACAATGAAGCCAAGGTCGTTTAGGATAATGTCAAGATGCTTCTCTCGGGTTCTGAATTAACTAAGGAAGACAGAGAATCACGTTGTATGATGAATTTGAGCACTTCAAGATGAAACCAGAAGAGAGTATCTATGAATATTACGTGAGATTCCACAAGCTTGTGAATGATATGAGGAATATCAAAAAGACCATGCCAAATATTCAATTTGAACTCAAAGTTTGTGAACAACATGAATCCCGAATGGCACAAGTTTGTCACCTCTGTGAAGCTAACCAAAGGATTGAAGAACACAAACTATGAGCAACTATATGCCTTCCTTCTTTAGAATGAGAGACATGCTATGTTTGAAAAAAGGATTCTTGAACAGTTCAAAACCAACCAGGGAGAAACAAGTTCCTCAAATGACTCAACAGCCTTTTACACAAATGTTGGAATTACTACCAAAGCTTCTCAAGTCATACCCATGGGTAATGGTAATTACAAACTCATCCCTGATCCAGCATATAAGCCTCCCGACTCAAACACACTCATGGAAAAATTCATCAATCAAATGTCTCTCATGGTGAGTCAAAACATGAACTCTCTCCCACACACCAACAATAACCTCAGAACAACATCCAATCCATACAATCAAGCAACTGTCAGAGATGGGAAGGTTATGGTGCAACCAGTTCAAGAAAGGCAATATGAACAGGGAAGAGGAGGAGTTGGTAGAGGATATGTGGCAAATTTGAATAGGGGAAGGAATGGAAATCAAGGACAAGCAACCGATCAAGTGCTACAACTGTGGTGGTGATGGACATATAGCTAGAAACTGCACATCTCCAAAACGCACAAAATGTAGAGTACTGAGAGACAAGATGTTACTTGTGCAAGCTCGAACAATGGAGCGTGTTGGATGAAGAGGAGTTGTTGTTTCTTGCTGAGGGCAATGCCAAGACATATGATGCAGATGTGGATGAGCAACCAATTCAGGAGATAGGTCATAATCATCAGAATGCCTTTCAAGTCGCCGACTGTGATGCATACGACTCTGACGTCGATGATGAACCTACTTCACAGACAATTTTCATGGCTAGCATTTCTCCAATGGTCTCTCCAAAGGTCCCTCACCACAAAAGCTGGTCCATCCAAAGAAACAATCATCTCAGAGGTATTAAAACTATATGATGATGTTGATCAACAAAAGATACATGATAAGGTTCAATCGCAGGAAACCGTGATGAGATATTGCTAATATGGGTAATGATAATATTGTCCCATATGATCAATATGTGACCCAATGTGAGAGTGCGATTGAACCAAGTGATGTATCTAATGCTGTCAATGATGACTATATTTTTGATGAATACACTGCGGTGTTCCTAATGATTCGCCATCTCTGAACTTAATGCATATAAAGAACAAGTTGCCATTTATGAACAACGTGCTAAGTTTGAGTTAACTACCGTGAGCGGAGGAGATGGATGACCAAATGCATACAATTATTAGAAAAAGTAATTTTAGGGAAGAAATACTTAAACAAGAGTTAGATTCCTTAAAAGAAAAGCTTAACAAAACAGCTAAGCAAAAACAAGAACTTCAAGAAAATGGGAAAGTGCTTAAACAGGAATTTAATGCCAAGGAATCAAAACTCTTAAATGAATTTTCCAACCTAAATTTTTTGAAAAACAAACTTGAAAACAAATTGTACGTACAAGGAAACACCATTCAGACGCTCACATGATCACTAAGCATAGAGTTCTAAGTGACAAACATAGTGTTGCGTTAGTTGATGAACCAAACCCTAAGGCGTGTCTGAAAGCTAGAGAAGCACATAAGGTAATCTATGATGGCAATGAAATCCTTAAGCCTAGACAGAAACCTAGTTGCGCTGAGAATACCGAGGAAGATAAACAGTTAGAAGAAGTAACTAGAAAGAAATTGGATGAAAAGCTTAAGAGCCCTTTATGCATAGAAAAGAAAATCAGCTATAAAACACCCAACTATGCTAAGGATAACTGGATTGCCTTTAACAAGATTAGACCTCAAACACAGTGACCCCATGAACAAGTGTTTTGGAAAAAGGACATGGACATAAAAAGGCGATGAGTTTGTAGAAAAGAATCCCCATGTAGGAGAATGCTTCACTGAACTTGTTTATCCCCCAATACCCCAATGCATTTAGTTCCTAGATCTATTCCCCCTAAAAGCAAGACCTTAATCAGTCAATATGTAATTTTTCAATTATTTGTTGATTTTGAGAAAACTTGTAAGAAAAGGATCACACCCACTGGGATAACTGAAGGGGAAAGGGGTTTTGAGCAAACTAAAGAATGCTATTTAACTAAGGTCATGACTTTCTTTAAACAATTAAAAGGTCAATTTGAGAGTCTTAAAAATGGGATGGATTCAGATATTAAAGAAATGGAAAAGGAATTTGATGCAATGATAGTTGAGGTTAGTGACCGTGAGCGAGAATGAAAATATAATGAGATTGAGAGGAAGAACTTGCATACCTTGAATGAGAATCTTATTTCTGAATGTATTACTCAAGATGTGTTTTACCTATCACTAATTGTTCCATTAATGCTTCTCAATTTCATGAATTATCTGTTGCTCTAAAGTCTCCCATGATCGTGTCATTGAGCTTGAAAAAACTAACTCTAAACTGCATGATAAAGTTGAACAGGATGATCATGATAACCTGGTGAAACAGTTTTCTAAATTGAAGTTGAGCATCTTGCTTTGCAATTAAAATATCAACATCTAAAGAAAATGTTAAAACCTCAAATATCAAGACATCCTTGGATGCTCCGAATTTGATGCGCTTTTGAAATTAGCAAACGTGATGAACATATTCGAACTCATTGTAACATGATCAGAAAATTGAGAACCCAAATTTCACAATTAAAGGGTGAAAAGCACAATGTGACAGGCTCCCAAATGCCTCCTCCTTTAGATTCTCGAGTTCTCGACTTTTCATCTTCAAAACTTGGTTAATGTTTTACAAAAGGAAAATGAGAGTTTTCTAGAAGAAAATGAAAAGGTTAAACAATACTTTAAAGAGTTATATGATTCAATGAAAGTCACTGTGACAAGAACAACGAAAAAATAACGTCATTACAAAAGGAAATTGAGAATCGAAGAGTCGAAAAAGGGAAAATGCCACTTGTGTTTAATGAGAATGTTGCATCAAAGTCATCTGCAGACTGCAAATATCTGTGATCAATTAAATATATTCCTCCTCATCTTAGGAATAACGAACTTGCATTTCATAATTATCTTGCTCGTCTTAAGGATAGTCTTGAATGTCTTCGTGAGATTGTAGAAGAGGACTTCATAAATAAGCCACTTGATAGTGAAATTAGGTTTGATTGCATTTAGGCCAAACGATCTCAAGAGATGTTAGAATGTTTAATAGCAACATGTCCTAAATCCGTAGGTGCGAAAGATAAAGCTGTGATGCCTTGTTCCATGCCTAGTGCTAAGTATACAAACCATTCGATGCCCAGCATTAAGAAAGTGAATTTCAATGTGCCTTCAAGTAGTTCAGATCCCTGCACTTCTAGTTTAGGAATACAAAAAGTAGCAAAACCAACTAATGTTCCAATTCCCTCTACAGGAGTAAGAAGTGACACCAAAGCAAGCGGGTCAAAGCCTCAAGGCAACACAAAGAATGATAGGACCTTGCGTGCTAGGAATGTTCAGTGGAAGAAAGTAGAAGATCACCTTAGGGAGAATTTGAATAAAACGAATCGTGTTGATTCTATTGTTAGCTCTAAGCGTCTTTTTGTAATTAATTCCACTCGCTACTTTTGGCAAAACATGTAATGATGATTCGTGGTTTACGTTACTAATCTTGAATGTGGTGATTAATGCGATTAAATGCCTAGTTAAAAGCTGGTAATGTTAAAAATCAAGCTATGAAGGCTAAAAGGCAAAGGCGAAAAGAAAGTTAGAGGAAACCACATGAAGGAAATTTAGTAATATAGGTTATCAATGAATACCTACTGGCCGTAAGATTAATGAGTTGTGCCCTAAATTTGCTAAGTTAATGCCCACTAGAAAATGGATGCCTCTTGGTAGAACTATTCCCTTAAGAAGTGAACATACTTTGAATAGGTCAAATACGGACACTAGCAGCATCTATTTCGATGAGTCCATTGTTTCTACTTCGATGTGGGTGTTCCAATCACTGTTACTAACCAAATGGAACCCATTCTTGCATGGGGATCCCAATAATCCAGTTATCCATTCTTGTGCTGTGTTCAACCTGCAGATCGTTTAAATCGTTACGTGGTACTGACTCGTACGTTCCAAGCATATGACCGGAGACGGTCGCTCATGAACTTCGTGAGTAAATTCATCGAACCGTGAGATTCGGAACGATCATTTTGGTGCTATTATGGGTTATGGAGATTACGTGGTTGGAGATAGTGTGATTTCCGGGGTATATTATGTTGAAGGACTTGGACATAATCTATTTTCTCTGGACAATTTTTGACTCGATTTAGAACGGCCTTCGAAAACATACTTGCTTTGTTAGAGAACTTGATGGTGTGGAACTTCTCAGAGGAACTCGTGGTTCAAACCTATACACCATCTCTATCGTAGACATGATAAAATCTTCACCCATCGCTTGTCAAAGGCTTCCAAAACTAAGTCATGGCTATGGCACCGTCGTCTCAATTACTTGAACTTTGGTACCATAAAAAATCTTTCCAGAAAAGACTTAGTAAGAGGATTACCCTGTTAGGTCACTAGATTTACAACACAAGCTTAATAGAAAGATAGAGAGGTGATTGAACAATATCCAAACACACACACACGATATATTGTAAACGGTTATGCGTAGATGTGAGTGAAAGAAATAACTTGAACAACCAACCTTTAAATGAAGGTTTACAAGCGTATTTATAGGAGGGAAGCTAGGGCAACACTCCTAGTTCCCATCCTTTCCTTAATGGACATGGGCCTAAGCTCATGGGCCTTCTACATAAGATTAAGGCTAATAACAAACATAAATGCCATAATTAAGCTACCTATTACATATTAATTACTAACACTTGATTATGGTTTAGGAGTGATTCCAACAATCTCCCCCTCAAGTGTTGGTGATGAAAAACGGTGAAGGCGTTGATGTAATAGTAGCTTTGACGTCTTCTGACATTCTTCGTTCTTGTGAGAAGAATTGCCTTGATTTGAACCATCTCCCCGGTGTAGCGAGATAGTTTTCTTTGAGCAGTTATGCTTTGACGTCATCTTTAACTTTTTTTTTGATCATTGTTCTTTGTGATGAAAGTGATAGTATGTTGTTATCGCATCAAGTCTCCGCCTCAGGTTCTGCCATTTCGCCGCTTCGTGTCTCCACGTCTTTCTCCAACATGCTCACACACTCTTTAACGTTGGATTACAATTGATGAAGTTCTTTAAGTCTTTAACTTTGTAGATTCTTTGATTTGACGAAGAATCATTCTGACTTTTGTGTTGCTTTAAGGTAGAACTTCTTTGATGATGTTGTTGGTGTGAACAAGTGGAGAATCTGCACGATCATTCCGCTCCCGAGCTTCCATAAGAAGTAAACATTAAAACGGTTAGTAATAAGCGGATTCCGGCACTTACAAGTTTGAACTTCGAGTGTTAACAGCATAGTGTGAAAACACAACTCTAATTCTTACAAAGGCCGTTCTGAATCGGAGTCCCACAAGTGAGATAACACGATGTACCAAAGTACACCTACGATTCAGATGAGTCGCTGAGGTACACCGAAGCATCACCTCACGAATGTAGACCATTTGAGACCACTCAGCGCAATCCACGGGGAGTTGCCGAAGGCGACCTGCCTGTCGCTTGATGTTGACCACGGCAGGAGTTTCCATTCAATCACCGAGGATCACAAATGTGAACCTCTCATAAATGTTCTCGACATATTGCTAAGATCTGTGAAGGACTCGATAATGTACCACTGAAATTCTTATTGTTGAACGTCAAGTGATGAAATGTCAAGTGTACCTAAGAGATCTTTTGATGAATCTCGTGGCTCTAGACTCAATAGTGCATTTTGGTTTTCCTGAGCGGAGACTAGGGAGAGGGTCTCCTTCTTCAATACCAGCAATCTCTAAGAGAAAGCCGATAGTTTACGTAGGGTTCCCTGTGAGAATGAAACAAGCTTCTGTTGAGAGAAACTTGAGTGGCTAAGAAGGTTTAGTGCATGCGTCACTGGGTCCATGACGACTTTTAATCTTCAATACCGGTATCATCTAGTGACAACCAGTAGCATATGAATTGAACCCGATGTCTGTCCTAAGTTGAATAATCTGGAGGGCTATTTCTTTTCACCCTTTTCTTTGCATTTCTTTTAATTCTTCAACTCCTTCTTTCTCCGATTCTCATTCTCCTTTTTACAATCATACCTAAGGACTTCTAAATTCTAACTACTGGTAGTGTCCTTGGGTAGATCCCTCCGGCTCTGGCGGATCATAGGATAGTTATTCCTAACCTTAATCACCTTATAACTCCATTGCCATAAAACCATTTTCAAAAAAATCTCTCAAAGGGTTTCTAGATGAAAACATGTTTGAACCACTATGAGAGTTTTATCTTTTAGCAGAAATACTCCCCTCCACATGTGCTTTAGAGTTTTGACGGAAATGCACGCGATGAGGAAAGAGCGCACTTTTGAATTGATCGACTCAAGATAGACATTCCCCGCGAGACACGGTTACGTGGCATAGTTAAAGAGTTGCATTATCAACTTTTAGGTGACAACTAACTCTAATAACTATCTTGAAGGTGTGGACAACCCCGAAAGGTTGTCAAACCCGTCAAGGTTCATGTCTACCAAGAGTTTCTCAGATGGTACATTCTACTCGGACAAGTCCTTTGCGAGACACGTTTACATCACTAGCGAAC
The DNA here is from genome assembly GCA_910596185.1 of Chrysanthemum makinoi. Classification (NCBI taxonomy): domain Eukaryota; kingdom Viridiplantae; phylum Streptophyta; class Magnoliopsida; order Asterales; family Asteraceae; genus Chrysanthemum; species Chrysanthemum makinoi. The sequence continues at coordinate 30,508,757 of OU343216.1, read as the reverse complement.
TAGCTTGAAATTATTACCCGTCCCGGACAAGTCTTTTCGAGTTACTGACAGTTAAGATCTCGTCAATTCTTGGGTTAAAGTCTTTTCACACGAGAGTTCATATAGCAAAACACAACATATTTCTTATCACGTATTTTCTCCCCCTCAAAAATGGCATATAAAATGTTATTTTTGAAAAGTTGAGAATAAATATGACCATTTCGAGTGTTGCGGGAAGAATGACCACTGTGAACAATTTATGAACAAAGTTTTAAGTCAAGTACTCCCCCTCAACAAGTGATATAAACGGTTGAGGTTTTGAAAATCATAAGGGAAAGTACTTGTTCTTTTGAGCAAAACCTTGAAAAGTGAAAGGTTTGATAGGTTTTACTCAAAAGTAAGAAGCTTTCGCTCCTTTTATAAGGATTGTGGCACTGAAGCGTACCACACGGTCCTTTATTTACAAGTACGGGTTGTACAACGTAATGTGTGCACAAGCCATGACATAATAAATCATACATCCAAATTTATAATGAAAGAAGCAGTTCAAGGGGTACCCGGTAGTCCAGAGATGTCGCCAGGAGTGTGAATCGGGCGTTGAAAGCCGATGATGTTTCTCCTTGGTCGACCACCAGCATAGCTTTCCAATCTTACGGCGATCCCTTCTATACAACCGTTCATCAATCATCGTGATGATCCTCTTCACATCCCTTCGATCCCGAGAATTCCATCGCTTAGGAGACCCGATCTTTTGGTGTATATCCTTCAACCAGTAAGCCAATCCGTCCCTAACCATCTTCAAAGTGTGATCTCCAAATTTGTGAAGATCTCTGCACGCCATCAAGAAATTTCTTTGAAGTTCACCGCGTAAACGATGCCGAATGGGTTTGCGATGAGTGTAAATTGTGAAAGCTGGTTGATGTCGGGAAGATCAAGCTGCAGTGGAGTGAAGTTGACACGGTGCGATAAGATTCTACTGCAAGTGGAGATCTTCTACACGTTCTTTGATAACTATGCGTCTGATGAAGATGAGCACCGACTTGATGAATTCACGTTGTACTTCAATGGAGAATTGTCTCATACGACCTTGTACTTTGGCAAGGTACATGTCTTCGATGTCGTTGATAGACAAATTCTCAAAGTCGGCTTTAGAGAATGCATAATCCCTTCGATCTTGTCTTTTGACCACAATATTCTTGAGATAAGTGTAGTCCCATTTGGACGAAAGATCAACGTGTTTGATGGCAACGATGTTTTAGTAACTGAACACCTGCATGTTGAGACTTCGACCTGGCAGCTACAGTAGTAGATTCTTCGGCGTTCCGGCCAATGATGAATCCCATACATTGCATCTCGGTCGTATGCTTCCACTTTGTTGGAGAACAAGTGATTAGCTCTATCCTCGATAGCTATGCGTTTGAGTATTCGCTGCGGGAATGGAAGTGTCAGAGATGTAGCATATTTCCTTGAACCATCGCCACCGTGTAGAAGAAATTCCAAGTCTTTGTTGAAAAAATATCGAATGGGATCCTAGGCTCGATCTGTTGGCCGATCGTTGGTAGTGGTTTAGACCAGTCGGTGTAATATGGAGGGTTGTCCCGCTTCGTAAAGTCGTTGTTTGCTTCTGGGTTGAGCCAATCCATGTTATTAGACATAGCTCGAGCAATGTTATCAAGGTGATATTCGACCTCGATGGCACTTTCTGAGCTATCTTTCCACAGTTGAAAAGCTTCATTCTTGATTCGCGCAACTCGATTTCGTATCTTCTTTACTCGAAATTTTTCTTGCGTATCTTTACATGCTCCAATGTATTACCGTCTATCGGATCTTGACCTTCTTCGGGTAGGGAGTGGAATTAACAAGTGTAGAGAACCATTCAAATTCCTCGTGGTTATCTTCATCTAGCCATGATAGGACGTCCCTTGGGAGCCTTCTTCTTTTCTTAGGCCTAGATGAGGATTCGGTTTCGTACTTTGTCGGGAGAGGCGGGTTGTTGTTGGGGCTCATGGTATTCTTCATCGTCACCACCCGTATACTCAAAGTGGTCACCGGTTTTTGAGTCCGCAGGGTGGTGTCACCGAATCCCGAGGTTTATCATCGCAGAAGAGCGGGGAGGAGATCTTTGTTGAGTCTGGAGTCCTTTGTGGTGGAGGCGCATTGAGTATCTTGAATCGAAGATGATTCACCTGACTTCTTTGTGCGTTTAGGCTCCTTATCCTTATCTTGATCTTTGTCTTCATCATCTCTTGAATGCTTAGGCCTTATAGCCTCTTCTCTGAATGATGACTTGAGTTGGTATTCCAAAGAATGCTTCAAACATTTAGCTTCATGGGAGGCAAACATTGCGAGCGTGTTGACATTTGCGCTACCAGCCGGTTTACTAATTCATCATCTGAGAAGATTGTAGTTTCAACCGGATTGATGCTCAAATTCATCGGAGTTGATTTCATGGCTTGCTTGGCTAAATGTAAGAGATTTGGATAAAGTTGTGCGGTATACATCTCCTTTGTCGGCTAGGAATGACCTCCATTAAGAACTTGTGAGTGTATCCTTTTATCATCTCGTCCATGCTCCCTTGAAGATCATCCTTCATAAGCTTCTGTACATACTCCCTTTCAACTTTCATCTTGTCATTCTCATCATGAAGATAAGTTATCGATCAGACAATGAAATTCAACTTTCTATAGAGCATGTCTTTCTTTCGACTCTTGTGACACTTTGGTGATTCGAGTTCTTAGTTTGAGACATCCAAGATGGAGTTGGCTTCTTCACCGACCGATGATGATTTGGTTGATTTCTTTGATGGTGGTGGTGAAGAATGAGAAGAAGAATCTGATGATGAAGAGACATGAGGAGACTTTGGATCCTTTGGAGGTTCGAGAGGTTTTCCTCTGAGTGAGCGGGGACTATCTAGAAGAAACTTATCATAATCGGTGTCATCTCCAGGACTTATCTTTCTCTTCGCACTTTTTCTGTCTCGGCTTTTCTTTGTCACCCTCATCTTTCTCGGACTTTTCTTTAACTGGTTCCTCAAATTCATGCTCAATAGTTTCTTCCACCGGCTTTTGTTGTTGCTCCAAAGTGGTGGCACCAGATCCCTTATCGGGTTGATTAACCGCATCAGGATCCGGTGAAGGTTGAGCTGCACCACTTGACCCTCTGGGGCCACCCATTTGTTCTTTTGCAAATTCTTTTGCCACGTGTTGGAGTCTAAGGAATTTGAACTTCTTACTGTATGAAGTATCCAGTTGCTCTTCTTCTTCATCGAGCTTTCATAAGGCACAAGTACAAGAGTCTTCCCTTTTCCTTTGTCAGCTGGTGGACTTGGAGGTTTAGCTGCTGAAGAAGGTTCTTCGGTTGCTTGATTCAGAGTAGAAAGTCTCTTCATCGATTCAAGAGCCTCCGAGTCCTCGTCCATTAGCTTTCTCTGCGGTTCGGGCTTAGATACGGGAATAGGAACAGCTTCCTTGGCGGGAACTGTCCCCGTTCGTGGAGGATTCCTCCTGGAAACATCCTCGACTCTCGCTTGTAGCACTTCCAAAGACTTCCTCTTCTCGTTCTCCTAGTAGGTGTTCCGAAGTCTTTTCATCGAGATGACCAACTTTGCCTTCTCGCACGCTACTTGATACCTTTTGTATGTTTCAAGCTTTTTGATTTCATTTGTCGAAGGTGATCAGCAACACGACACCCTGTTTCTTTGTTGACGATTCCTTGATTCGACCGATAGGGTAGGCTCGATCAACATATCGTGATTATCCGGGTCATTGAGCCTCGTGGAATATCGGGATGAAGTCCAAGTGCTCTCTGGATCAACAATTTCGTGTATCCGACATAGGGAATCTTTGAGCCAAGTTTCTTGTGAAATGACATCATGTCTTCCCATAGAAGTGCTTCAATTTCGATGTCCTTTTTGTTGATTAATGACCAGAAGATTTGTAGTTCCATGAGCTTGGGATGCTCATAACCACTATCACGACCCGAGACCGATTTGGTAATGATGATGTAGAGGGTTCTCCACGGTTGAGGAATGTTCTTAAGCTCTACATGAGAGTGCTTAGTGATTATTCCTGAAGCTTCATCATCGCCAATATCAATCAGAATTTGAATCTGTCTCTTCAGAGGGTGTGGCATAGAAGTCGGTTGGCTCGATTTCGAGAATTAAAAGAACAGCCCGTAGATCTGCTTGTGTGATGGTGATTTGTTTGTGATTGAGCGTCACAGTCACCGCACTTTGACCTTTGATTCCTTGCATTGAATTTAATTGTTGTATGTAGATTTCCGATGCTGTAGCAGAGTGTGAGAGCATGTTTGGTAGGGATGATTCTTTAAAATATCCACAAAGCAATCAAGCAAGAAGATTCGAGCATGTGAGGGTTTCAAAGTCAACTCTGAGATTGTTCTTTACAATCTTTCTTGGATAGCCATTAGGGAAGATATCGGCAATTGTGAGAACCTCGGGTGCATCCACATTCATTTGAGCGACCATGTCGCGTGATCGAAATAACATTAGCCAAAAGAACCAACATATCGAAAGACATAATGTTAGTCAACAGAAGGTTTTATTGTCTAATTATTGAATATACAATGTTAATGATTGTTACGAGTCCTAAGTCACTTGTTTGTCCAATAGTCCAATGACGTCGTGAAATGTTTAGTGAGTTAGTTAACTTTAAGTTTTAAAGTTTATGTTATCACTTATAGTTCACAACATATCAAACGTTTAAGTTTATTAGTGACATTATTGGATTCGTGACGTTATGATTCATTTATTTACAAGTTTGCACGCGTAACAATTCAAAACGAAGGTTTGATCAAGGCTTATGCGTAGGAATAGTAGCTTATGCGTAAACAAGATAAGTATACGCGTAGATGTAAGCTTACGCGTAGGATCCTGACTTACGCGTAAGAGATATTACGCGTAGGAAGCAGAGAACCTTATGCGTAAAACTTAAGCGTAGGCGATATAAACCTTACTGCGCAAGGATTACTCGTAAGAGTAAACCTTATGCGTAGAGTCATTCGCTTGTTTACGCATATCCTTCACAGGATACGCGTAGTCCCATTGTAGAACCTTACGCGTAAAAATTTCTCTTACGCATAACTTTCTACGCGTAAGGTGATCCTTATGCGTAGAGTAACAAAGACCTTGATTATGAGTTTTATGCGTAGCAAGCCTAAAATAAAATCATCATATCATCAATCTTAACATGTATAGTCATTTAAAAAACAGATCATGGCATGAAACTCATTCAAACAGTTAGGCGTAGAAAACATTACGCGTAGCCAAAAACCCTAAAGTTCAAAATTTACAGTATGACATTTCTAGCCATAGGATATGCACCAAAGTGTTTCTGGTAAGTCTAAGATGTTGTGAGAGTGAAATGACCAAGTTTTAACACCTAATTCGCAGTGAATCAAAAGTACCCAAATCTCAAGAACATTAAACCCTAATTTCTAATTCACCATCAATTAATTCATCATGATAACAACATCACACAACAATATTTTTGACCAAAAACATTCACATTTGAAAATACCCAAATCCACGCATAAACCCTAATTTTGAAAACCAATCAATTGTGTTTCGGGTGGATTTTGAGAGATAAAACTAGTATCATTGATGTTAAAGACATGTTTTGACACTAACCTTTTAACCATAAACACACAATCTTGATCATGTGTTCATACACATACGCGTAGAACACAAAAACAAGATTATACAAAGTTTTGACCGTTGGATTCATGTAAAAATCAAAACTAATGTTTAAAAACACGTTAAGATTATGAAACAACTTACAAAATGATGATCCAAAACACAGATTTGATGAACAATTCTTAGGCGTAGGATGTTTTTAGGTGTTAGTAATAAATGTGAGTAGAAATGTTAGGTGGAAGAGTTTTTATTAAAAGTAACTTTAAACTTTTGGCAGTTTTGGTCCCTCCACCTTTTCCTTTTTCATACAAAGCCATTTAACTTCCATTTTGGTTACCAAACAAAGATTTTAAGAAAGAAACTTGACGACACTCCCCCTCGACTTAATAAATAATGAAAGGTTATAAATTTTAGTCCGAGGAGTGTCAGTTTAACCAGAAAAGTTTACCACCATTGATAAAAGAAAAAACCAGAATAGAGTAACATGCAAGTACACGGATGTTTTGAAACGCATTAAGCATTTATTTTCTCCCCTCAACACTTGATCGAAAAAATACTGAATTTTGAAAGATTAGAGTGTTGACGGATGAAATGTACTTGCCATGTTGAAAGAAAAATAGATAGAAGAATATTTTTGTTGTTTTATCAGTTTTATATTTTTGTATTTTGTTTTTGAAAAATATTTACAAAAGAGATTTTGGTGTTTGACAGGGTTTTAAGACTGTTTTAGGAGGTCATCCAATTCCTCTTGAGTCAAACACCTCATACCAATCCCGTGGACCAACTCATTAAACCTAGCGGGAGGCAAGGCTTTGGTGAGAAGATCTCCCAATTGGTATTCTGTACCCACAAAATATAATTCAACATTACCATGCTCCACGTGGTCCTTGATGAAATGATATCAAGATCGATGTGCTTTGATTTCGAGTCGAACGAGTTGCACGAGATCGCAATGGCACTCCGATTGTCGCAATACATCGGGATTCTGTTAAATACGTAACCATAGTCTTTGAGTTGTGTTCTCATCCAAATGACTTGAGCACAACACGCCAACATGGCTACATATTCTACTTCGGTTGAGGACAACGATGTACAATCCTGCTTCTTTGATTGCCATGACACCAGTTTATCACCAAGAAATTGTAAAGCTCTTGAAGTGCTTTTCCGTGGAATCTAAGCATCCCTGCGGGTCGGTCGCCCAAAAGCGATTAGTTCAAAACCGAATCCTTCGGATACCGATTCCCAAATTAATGGTTCCCTTGATGTATCGGAGGATTCTTTTAGCCTCAGAGAGGTGGGTTTCAGTTGGTCGCGACTGATAACGGAGCAAAGATATACGGCAAAGACAATATCAGTCTGCTAGCTGTTAGATACATGAGAGACCCAATAATACTACGGTATTTGTAGGGTCCACCAATTTCCCATGTAAATCAGCGTCTAGCTTCTTGGTATGAGCCATTGGTGTGGCATAGGTGTCACAGGTATGCATTCCAAATTTGTGTAACAATTCAAGGGCATATTTGGACTGACTCAAGAAAATACCACGGGTGATTGATGAACTTGTAGTCCTAGAAAGAACGTAAGTTCACCCATCATGGACATTTCAAAATGTTTCTTCATTAGTTTTGCAAAAGCGATTGAGTACTTTTTATGAGTTGACCCAAAATGATGTCATCCACATAAATTTGAACAATTAAAATATGTTCCCCGTGATATTGTATGAAAAGAGTTGGGTCGACCGAACCTTTGGTGAAATTATTGGCAATGAGGAAAGATGATAACTTATCATACCATGCCCGAGGAGCTTGTTTGAGACCATACTGAGCTTTGTTCAGTTTGTAGACATGGTTCGGTGGCGGGATCAACGAATCCTTCCGGTTGGTCGACATAAACCGTTTCTTTCAGTTGTCCATTTAGAAAAGCAGTTTTGACATCCATCTGAAAGACCGTTATATTCATATGAGCCGCGAACGCGAGAAATATCCGAACAACCTCAAGACGAGCAACCAGAGCAAAAGATTCTTCAAAGTCAATACCCTCTTCCCGACGATAACCCTTAGCCACCAGACGTGACTTATTTCTGATAACGTTTCCTTCATCCAATTTGTTTTTCCAAATCCATTTGAGACCAATGACGTAGACCCTGTTGGTCTTTCAACCAGTTCCCATACTTCAAGGCGTTTGAATTGGTTGAGTTCTTCTTGCATGGATTCAATCCAGTTGTCTTTTGTCATTGCGTCTTTGATGATTTTAGGTTCAGATTGAAGACGGTGAGTGCATAAATGCAATGTTCACCATCGAGTGAAGACGCGTTGTCTTGTAACGATCGGTTGATTCGGTTGCCAATAATGTTTTCCAGAGGATGGTCTTTTGTCCATCTATGTGTGGAGGGTTGATGTTGGTATACATTGTGCAGATTTTGAGGATTCAAATGGCTTGTTGAAGATTCCGCGACATCCGGTGCGCAGCGGTCTCATTAGCAAACGGGTTAAAGAACGCATTTGGATCAAAATCTGCAGGTGGGGGTACTTCATTCAGAACATCATCGGCCGGTTCATCATTGTTGGAAGCGTTTGTTCAACTGTTGTGTTGGAGTCAACTGGTGGTGCTTCTTCAACCGTAGTTGTTGTAGCGTGTATCGGTATAAGAGTATTATCGAGGTTGAGCAGCGGAAATGGATACACCGAGCACGTTCATCAATATCGATGAACAGCGGAGCAAATAACCTTTCCATTTGTTGACGAAAGTAGTCGAGCGGGGCTTGTTTGGTGATGATGGGGTTTGGGGAAGTTTAAGCGGTTGTGACCGGGTTCCAAGCTGTTATACTCAGAAGCCATTTCCGTGAGTTCATCAAAATGAGCATGAATCGTTTCCATAACCTCTTTTGTTCGACAATTCCAGCATTCGAAACCTTTAGAATTATCACAATATCCAATAAAGACTCCAATGTCAGCTTTGGCTTTGAGCTTTCCAAAGTCATCACGATCATTATTCCGATAGCAAAGAGATCCAAATACATGAAAGTGTTTGAGATTCGGTTTTCTGTTGTGGACAAGCTCGAAAGGTGTTTTGTTGTGGCGCTTTGTAATCATAGACCGGTTTTGAGTATAGCATGCAGAGATACGCCTTCGCCCATAAGTAATCTGGAAGTTTAGCATTGATTAACATTGTTCTTGCAGCTTCCACTAACGTTCGTTTCGTCTTTCAACAACTCCGTTTTGTTCGGTGTATGCGTGCAATAGATGTCTGATGCTCAATTCCCACTTTCTCATAAAATTCACGAAGAGTTTGATTAACAAATTTAGTGCCTCATCATTCTGATTTGTCGAACGGTGTTTCAGAGCTGAACTTGTATTTTCGTGAGAAAGGTGATGATCATCTGTGGAGCTTGATCTTTGCTTACAAGAAAGTAGACCCAAGTCCAGCGTGAATAGTCATCAACAATTACTAAGATGTAGCGTTTGCCATTGATCGTTTGCACGCATCGGGCCACACAAATCCATGTGAAGAAGATGAAGCACATGCCTTTGAGCCGTGTTCCACCTTTGAAGGAAAATGAGCACGAGTGCTTTTGCCTTGTTCACAAGCCGAGCAAAGGTGATCTTTAGAATACCGAAATCGTGGGAGTCCTTCAACTAGTTTGTGTCGAGCAAGGTTGGTGATGGTTTGAAAGTTTAGATGTGAGAGACGACGTGCCATAGCCGGGGATTTTGTTGATGTTGCCTTTGAAAGTAAGCAAATGGGAGAAGAAGCAACCATGTCTTGCATAGAGATAGTGTAAAGACTTGAATTACGCGAGCCGGACATAAGGTCGTTTCCTTGTAGATCACGAATGAAACAAGTTTTCTCCCTGAAAGCAAATTCTAAATCTCCATCACAAACCGACCTATGAAAACAGATTGTGACCGAGGCCTTCCACATAATAAACCCCGCTAATTTCGATGTTCCCATTGATATAGTCTCCGTAGCCCATGATAGCTGCGAAGAGATCATTCCCGAATCCGACAAAGGCCAATGAACTTTGCAATAAAGTTTGATAACAGTTTAAGGTTGCCTGTCATGTGTCGGGAACATCCGCTATCAACAATCCAGAGAATGATTTGTAACACCTGCATTACACAATGACGACGAGATGGAATAGAAGTAGATGTGGAACCCAAATGTTAGAGGGTTCCGAGCGCTTATAGTAGACATACACACATCAATAGCTTTAGGTATCCATTTAAATCCTAGTGTGTTATATATCCATTTCCGCCATCTCCAACTAGTATTTGCTTTAGTCTTAGTGAATGCACTAGGTGGTACTATATTCCTAGGAGGTGAAACCTGAGCTACAGGACAACAAAGCGTTTCTTAGAATCTAAAGAGGGCGGTCTACCAAGCAGAGACTTAGAAAGATTAGTGGGCCTAGAGGTATTCCGGTTCTTAGGATTCCTTAAACGAGATGATAGCTTTAGCAACACATTTATCATGACAATCAGAATTCATACTTTTACGACAAATAACACAAGGTGCATCGGACTGAATATCAAAAGTGCTTAAAGGTTTAGCATTCGTTTACATCACTATTTCTATTACATTTGCCGGACGCAATATCTATAGTGGAAGCAACGTGAGTCTTATTCATAGTCCTAGGGTGTTCTTCTACTTTAGCATTCCTTATTGATCTTTTCTTAGGTCGCAACTTCCTATTCTTTGATGTAGTGCTCCTAGGCCGTGAAGTGCGGACGCTTGGAAAAGACACAACTATTCCTGTTTCAGGAGAAGGAAGCACGTTAGCAACTTGTGATTTGGCAGTAGGGATTCTAGGTTCACGATTACTAAGTGTTACCGGGGCTATTCTCTTAATCACGGTAGGTAGAAGTTGTTCATACTTTCCTAACATTTCTCTTAACTTGAAGATAGTGTGAATCAGATCTTGATTTTCGGACCGAATATTTCCAAAGAAAATGCATAACTTCTTTAGTGTGTGCAAGATAATGATCAAGTTCATTTGATGCTTCATCACGAGTCTTTTTGAGTAAATCAAATATGACACCATATTCCTTTTAACTTTTACAAGTTCTTGTTCATATTTTGAGATTTGACACTTAAAAGACACGTTTTGATAATCTAGTTGCTCAATTTTGGATCGAAGTTTTGCACGAATCGGGCGATTTTGTGTTGAAAAGCAAGTTGTTGATCGTGAATATCTTTTGACACCAATTAAGACGACGTATTGCATTTGAAAGTTCGTTTGACAGTCGTTTGTTTTCAACTTTTAAGGACTCGATCTGAAGCACATTATCAGTGTTCTCAACATTTACCACAGAATCTGTCACAATTCTCAATTTCCGGTCTTTTCTCAAACTCTATATTCATCATTTCATATCAATTTAGTCATGATTTTTACATTTCACCTTAAACGCATAAATTTCATATTAAATAAACGTTATCGCGTGAGTTATTATTTTTGAACATTTGATCCGATACTTCCAAAATGATCCCGATACATTTTTATACTTACATTTAGTTATAAAAACTATATTTTGAGTTACCTCGTGTTTTAAAATTCATTTTTGTATGTAAATTGTTAAATTTATATTATTACGACGGTTTTCTTAAAAACTACACGAATATTATTTATTCACTCAAATCTTTCAAGAAATGTATTTTTATAATTTTTATGACCTCTATATATTTTATCTTGACCAAGTGAAATTTATTTTTATCTAACGCTACCTTATATATTCAAATGTGTATACAACTTACTAATATTTCTTAATAATACTACAAGTTACTACTATCCTCAAATAATATTACTTCTACTTACATTTATACACCTACATAATATATAATGTAAAGTATATGTACATGCATTATTAATTACATGATTTCCAAGATTTTCAAGATCTTTGTTTATATAAGTCTACACTCCAAGACTTTATTCAACACTACTCATTCAACACAATCATTCAAAGTGTGAAAGTCTAGTCTTCTCCTCTTCTTCTTCATCAAAAATCCGGCCAACCATAAGGATCAAGAAGTGATCATCAAAATTTTTCTTATCAAGTTCTACACAATCTAGTAACACTCTTTGTTTAGGTTTTGAAATAAAAACCTAGGGTGTTTAGGATAATCCTTGGTTCACTAAACCTCATCAAGCATTTGTAAGCATAAAACTTCATCTCTTACTTTTTCATATATATTTTTCATACATTTCATGAAGTCCATATGATCATTTTTGCTCAAGTTGTAGTTTTTATTCATGTTTATCAAATGTTATCACCCATATGTGTCCTATTAATTTTTATAACAAGTATGTACTAGTTAGAAGTTTATAAAAATGATAAGTTTGAAAAATGGATCATCAAAGTCTAGTTGTGAATTTTGGAGGAAATGATTACATAAATTTTATACATGTTTATTTAAGTTTGTATATATATTTTTAGCCTCATAATGAATATTTATTTTGGGTATGATCAAATGAAGTTGTTTTACTAGTAGGATTGGTGATGAGTAGATTAAGGGATTTTTGTGGTGAAGTTGTGGTTAAACAAGTAGAAAAATTGTAATTTTAAAATAAGCGGAAGCGCTGTCGAAATTTATAATTTTTCCGAAAAGTTAGTCATTTTTATAAGTTTTATTAAAGTTTTAGAAACTAGATTTTTAGTTATGAACGTGGCCTTTTGAACGGACTAAAACGGAGTTATAACGAAAAAGATACGTGGTTTTAAAGTTACGATTTAAAAACTACCATTTTCCGGAAAGTGTACATGCAGTCCCGATTTTCAACTGACCAAACAGTGTCCTTAAACTTTCTGTGAAATCCCCAAAGTTTAAAAATATGTTAGTACACTTAATTACCTTCGCGTGGATATAAAGAACTTGAAAACGGACTTAAAACGAGTGAGTTATGGTTAACCGAACTTTGAGTCGAAAACGTGCTGAAAACACTATTCACAGCATTAGTATGCTGTCAGGATTTTAATCAAGGTTTTGAGGGCCTAAACGGACGTTTCCGGGGAAACGGACCTTAAAAACGAGTTAGTTTTCCTATGTATATATTACTTCAAGTCTAACGTAAACCGATTTTTCAATTACAAAACCGTTACATAGTTTTAACTACATTTTCACCATTAGCTCAAAAGTATTTATTTTGACATGGAACCGTCACACATTCAAGTAACAATATTTCTATATTAACTAATTTTCAAGTAGCATATTGGGTGATACGTTTTCAAATCATGCATTCACGACAACATATCATAACTCAAGTCATGACATTCATTAGGTCGCGGAGAGTCTCCGAGCCTCATTTTAGTGCACTTCATTTTGTTAACATATCAATCACACCAGGTGAGTCATAGCCCCTACTCTTTTAATTGTTTTTATACTACTTTTGGGGGAGATACATGCTCAAACTGTTTTCATTTACTTTCACAAGTACTTTAACTTATATGAATTACCGTGAGTTCGTAGCCCCTACTTTTACTTGCTTTCATAACATGTTTTGGGGGAGATACATGCTCAAACTATTTTCATTTACTTTCGCAAGTACTTTAAACTTTGACATACTATTGTGAGTTTCATAACCCCTACTTTTATACATTTTCAATTACTTTTGGGGGAGGTACATGCTCAAACTATTTTCATTTACTTTCACAAATATTCTAAACTTTGACATACTACTGTGAGTTCATACCCCGCTTTTACTCATTTAAATTCCTATAAACTATTTGGGGCGAGATACATGCTTATTTATCAAACATTTAAACTCTTTTGCCAAACAACATTACTTATACTTTAGACTTGATTGCGTTTTATACTTGATTGGGTTATATTTGATTTCATATGCATACTTGCATTACATACTAGAATTAGTGGCACCAAATTAAGTTGTTGGAGGGCTACTAATTTACAAACATACAAGAATTAGTGGCACCAAATTAAGTTGTTGGAGGGCTACTAATTTACAAACATACTAGAATTAGTGGCACCAAATTAAGTTGTTGGAGGGCTACTAATTTACAAACATACTAGAATTAGTGGCACCAAATTAAGTTGTTGGAGGGCTACTAATTTACAAACATGCAAGAATTAATGGCTCCAAATTAAGTTGTTGGAAGGCTATTAATTTACAAACATCCCAACACGAGTGTTGGAAGACCCTTGTGGTGACACATATACTTTTTACTACTATGGCACATACATACATGATTGACATACTATTTTTAGCAGTGGGTTGTAAACACACAGGTTGCAAGTTTTGTATGGGCGGGACTTGGAACTGAGTGGATTTACGATGCCTTTGCTTTGCGAACTATTCTATATAACCAAAAACTTTGTTTTTGTTACATAAACACTCTTTTAAGGCTTTACTTGTTAACCAAACTCTATGAACTCACCAACCTTTGTGTTGACACTTTTTAGCATGTTTTATCTCAGGTATCTAAGGCATTCACTTCATGGCATGCATATGGACACATCATAGAGTCGTGGTGACGACGCGTCTCACATGGGATTTATACACTTTAAAAACATCGTTTGGCTTATATCAAACCTATTTCCGCATACATTGATTTTCATTTGGGACCTACATTTTTGTAATCTCTGATTATTTTAATTAATCAAACGATGTATTTTCCAAACGACACTTTAGGTCGTTCGATATAACTGTAACTTTGATGCTATGACAGTCCTCCCCCAAGGTATTCAATTCCGCTGCAAAACAGGTAATTTGGGGGTGTGACAGATTGGTATCAGAGCGTTGGTTATAGAGAACTAGGTTGCATCATTGACCCTAGACTATAACCACATCATCATAGCATCTCATCATATCATTATAAGTGCATATTCTTTATACATGCGAACTTATGACTCAACACCAAACATCATATGAGTCGATTAGTCCAAGCATTGCATAGTTACTCCTAAATTATACATAGCCTGATCACCTATGTCTAATTCAGGAAGAATCATGCAATGAAGGTAGTAGTAGTCTCATATGAGTAAGCTTCCAAATCGAGCCAAATTTTCAAAAGATTTTCTTTAAACCACTTGTTTCCAGTTTGATCCGCGTGACAGTTCTTGTTTGATGAGTTGCAAAGATCGAGCTAGAAACAAGTTGTTACCTAAACCGATTTAGCCTAATCGTATGACAGTTCTTGTTTGATGAGTTGTGGGATTAAGCAAAAATCGGTTACCTAAAAGTCTTTTGGAAATTTTGCTCGAGAATGGGAAAGCCTGCCTCATCGAGCCTAATCATAAGGGAGCATGTCTTTAGAATGGGATATAGTCACGACATATGCATGAGCATTGGCATAATCATTTAAATCATACATGAGCATAAACTTTTAAAACTCTTGTCGCGTTTTGGGCCATAGTATCATTAATCGAATCACGAGGACGTGATTCCTTTGACATGGGAAGAATGTCACAATTCTCAATTTCCGGTCTTTTCTCAAACTCTATATTCATCATTTCATATCAATTTAGTCATGATTTTTACATTTCACCTTAAACGCATAAATTTCATATTAAATAAACGTTATCGCGTGAGTTATTATTTTTGAACATTTGATCCGATACTTCCAAAATGATCCCGATACATTTTATACTTACATTTAGTTATAAAAACTATATTTTGAGTTACCTCGTGTTTTAAAATTCATTTTTGTATGTAAATTGTTAAATTTATATTATTACGACGGTTTTCTTAAAAACTACACGAATATTATTTATTCACTCAAATCTTTCAAGAAATGTATTTTTATAATTTTTATGACCTAAATATATTTTATCTTGACCCGTGAAATTTATTTTATCTAACGCTACCTTATATATTCAAATGTGTATACAACTTACTAATATTTCTTAATAATACTACAAGTTACTACTATCCTCAAATAATATTACTTCTACTTACATTTATACACCTACATAATATATAATGTAAAGTATATGTACATGCATTATTAATTACATGATTTCCAAGATTTTCAAGATCTTTGTTTATATAAGTCTACACTCCAAGACTTTATTCAACACTACTCATTCAACACAATCATTCAAAGTGTGAAAGTCTAGTCTTCTCCTCTTCTTCTTCATCAAAATCCGCCAACCATAAGGATCAAGAAGTGATCATCAAAATTTTTCTTATCAAGTTCTACACAATCTAGTAACACTCTTTGTTTAGGTTTTGAAATAAAAACCTAGGGTGTTTAGGATAATCCTTGGTTCACTAAACCTCATCAAGCATTTGTAAGCATAAAACTTCATCTCTTACTTTTTCATATATATTTTTCATACATTTCATGAAGTCCATATGATCATTTTTGCTCAAGTTGTAGTTTTTATTCATGTTTATCAAATGTTATCACCCATATGTGTCCTATTAATTTTTATAACAAGTATGTACTAGTTAGAAGTTTATAAAAATGATAAGTTTGAAAAATGGATCATCAAAGTCTAGTTGTGATTTTTGGAGGAAATGATTACATAAATTTTATACATGTTTATTTAAGTTTGTATATATATTTTTAGCCTCATAATGAATATTTATTTTGGGTATGATCAAATGAAGTTGTTTTACTAGTAGGATTGGTGATGAGTAGATTAAGGGATTTTTGTGGTGAAGTTGTGGTTAAACAAGTAGAAAAATGGTAATTTTTAAAAATAAGCGGAAGCGCTGTCGAAATTTATAATTTTTCCGAAAAGTTAGTCATTTTTATAAGTTTTATTAAAGTTTTAGAAACTAGATTTTTAGTTATGAACGTGGCCTTTTGAACGGACTAAAACGGAGTTATAACGAAAAAGATACGTGGTTTTAAAGTTACGATTTAAAAACTACCATTTTCCGGAAAGTGTACATGCAGTCCCGATTTTCAACTGACCAAACAGTGTCCTTAAACTTTCTGTGAAATCCCCAAAGTTTAAAAATATGTTAGTACACTTAATTACCTTCGCGTGGATATAAAGAACTTGAAAAACGGACTTAAAACGAGTGAGTTATGGTTAACCGAACTTTGAGTCGAAAACGTGCTGAAAACACTATTCACAGCATTAGTATGCTGTCAGGATTTTAATCAAGGTTTTGAGGGCCTAAACGGACGTTTCGGAGGAAACGGACCTTAAAAACGAGTTAGTTTTCCTATGTATATATTACTTCAAGTCTAACGTAAACCGATTTTTCAATTACAAAAACCGTTACATAGTTTTAACTACATTTTCACCATTAGCTAAAAAGTATTTATTTTGACATGGAACCGTCACACATTCAAGTAACAATATTTCTATATTAACTAATTTTCAAGTAGCATATTGGGTGATACGTTTTCAAATCATGCATTCACGACAACATATCATAACTCAAGTCATGACATTCATTAGGTCGCGGAGAGTCTCCGAGCCTCATTTTAGTGCACTTCATTTTGTTAACATATCAATCACACCAGGTGAGTCATAGCCCCTACTCTTTTAATTGTTTTTATACTACTTTTGGGGGAGATACATGCTCAAACTGTTTTCATTTACTTTCACAAGTACTTTAACTTATATGAATTACCGTGAGTTCGTAGCCCCTACTTTTACTTGCTTTCATAACATGTTTTGGGGGAGATACATGCTCAAACTATTTTCATTCACTATTACAAGTACTCTAAACTTTTACATACTATTGTGAGTTTCATAACCCCTACTTTTATACATTTTCAATTACTTTTGGGGGAGGTACATGCTCAAACTATTTTCATTTACTTTCACAAATATTCTAAACTTTGACATACTACTGTGAGTTCATACCCCGCTTTTACTCATTTAAATTCCTATAAACTATTTGGGGCGAGATACATGCTTATTTATCAAACATTTAAACTCTTTTGCCAAACAACATTACTTATACTTTAGACTTGATTGCGTTTTATACTTGATTGGGTTATATTTGATTTCATATGCATACTTGCATTACATACTAGAATTAGTGGCACAAAATTAAGTTGTTGGAGGGCTACTAATTTACAAACATACAAGAATTAGTGGCACCAAATTAAGTTGTTGGAGGGCTACTAATTTACAAACATACTAGAATTAGTGGCACCAAATTAAGTTGTTGGAGGGCTACTAATTTACAAACATACTAGAATTAGTGGCACCAAATTAAGTTGTTGGAGGGCTACTAATTTACAAACATGCAAGAATTAATGGCTCCAAATTAAGTTGTTGGAAGGCTATTAATTTACAAACATCCCAACACGAGTGTTGGAAGACCCTTGTGGTGACACATATACTTTTTACTACTATGGCACATACATACATGATTGACATACTATTTTTAGCAGTGGGTTGTAAACACACAGGTTGCAAGTTTTGTATGGGCGGGACTTGGAACTGAGTGGATTTACGATGCCTTTGCTTTGCGAACTATTCTATATAACCAAAAACTTTGTTTTTGTTACATAAACACTCTTTTAAGGCTTTACTTGTTAACCAAACTCTATGAACTCACCAACCTTTGTGTTGTCACTTTTTAGCATGTTTTATCTCAGGTATCTAAGGCATTCACTTCATGGCATTCATATGGACACATCATAGAGTCGTGGTGACGACGCGTCTCACATGGGATTTATACACTTTAAAAACATCGTTTGGCTTATATCAAACCTATTTCCGCATACATTGATTTTCATTTGGGACCTACATTTTTGTAATCTCTGATTATTTTAATTAATCAAACGATGTATTTTCCAAACGACACTTTAGGTCGTTCGATATAACTGTAACTTTGATGCTATGACAGTCCTCCCCAAGGTATTCAATTCCGCTGCAAAACAGGTAATTTGGGGGTGTGACAGAATCAATAGTATCAGCAGAGATATAATCAAATGCATATGACAAAGAATTGAATAGCACAACATTATGGACATCAGCACAGATGACATCTTCCAAGAGTCGATCAACATCTTTTCTCAACATTTTCTTTTTACGTTTAGTTATAGAAATAGATGTTTCGTTTTCGAAAACGACCTTCATCAATCCAAGATCCTTATGAAAGTCCCTTTCCCAAGACAATGCACAACTTTTCAAATTTTTAACATTTGGTAAAAGATTTTTCTAAAAGATGTCTCTTTGTTCTCGCCAGAGGCTTATTGAAAATGTTGAAATTTGATTTCGAATGATATTCTATCTCATGTTGTAAAGGTTTGAGGTCAGCCATGAAAAGGTCAAAATATCAAAGAATTTTGCGATTTTCAGGTTTTGAGTTTACTTCACCGATGGAAGGTAAAGGACCATAAGTTTGTGCATAATCTGGTTTGGGATTAACATTAGAAGACTCAGACGTTTTATGATAATCCTTGGTGTGTTAGAAGAATGCGTTGGTGTGACGAAAGTGACCGCTTTTTTATAATTAAAAGGTTTGTTGTAAACAACATTTTTTAATTTTGATCGACTCTCGTCTTCTGCATCTAATTTCTCTTGACGATGATATTCAACAACAATCATAACAGAATTATCAATTTTATATTCTCGTGACCGAAACTTCAGGATTTGGTTTGAATGCTTTGGTTGAAAGCTTAGGTTTGTAATCAGCGAGAGTCGGTCCATATCCATTTGGATTGGGTTTTAAAGTAAACTTTTCAATAGCGGTGACCGACTCGCCATGTTTGTAAACAACAGTTTTAAACTCTTTAAGTTTGTTTTGCAAGCCGATGATTTCTTCAAGATGATCATCTATTCGTTTCGTTGAATGCTTTTTGTATGCAGAGAACTATTTTTTACAAGTTAACAACTCAAATTTTAGCTTTTTGATTTTCCAAGGTGAGAGCGTTAATTTGCTTTTTATGTTCATGTTTCAGTTGTTCTATTTCAGACAACAAAGCATTCTTCGAAGCGGCTAGATCACGCATCTGTCTCTCTAAATATTGTTCATTTTGATGAGATTTGGCAAAGGCTGCTTCAGAACCTTTTTCACGTTTTTCTTGAGTTTTGAAAAGTTGAGTTGCTTTTGTAAACATTCAAAATCCTTGGTTAACAGTGCATATTTGCTTTTCAAGTCCGATTAATGGCATGACATTTTTCCACTATGGTCTGTTGGTCTTGTATTAAACGAGCAAAATCTGGATGAGGCAAAAGTTCGGTGTGTTCAACGTGAGTCACAACATGATCATTACTTAGATCCTCAAGTATAACCACGGAGTCAATTTGAGTATCAAGGGAAACCATAAGGTCATCTTGATCGTCAAATATAACTACGGGTTCTATTTGAAAATCGGTGGAATGAGATGTGGATGACTCATTTTGAACATTCGAGCCTTGCGGATTCGATGTTGGCGAGATATGAGATCGAGATAAATATGGTTTGTTCGGGTACCTGAGACAAGCCATCAGTGTCATACACTGGCCTGTGTCACTCATGTGTAACTCATGCATATTAGCCATCAACATAACTGCATTGGCACTGCAAGTCCTCCATATCATCATCTGAGTCGCATTTGCCATAAAGCTCGTTCTTTGTCTCGTGAGAGTTCCACCAGCTTCATCCTTAAGAGCCAAAAGAAGAGCCTCTTTGTGATAAGCACTGCCCTAGTCCTAGGCTTTGGGCATGCATTAGCCAGATGTCCCTTCTCATTGCAGTTGTAGCATCGAAGACCATTCAACCCATTTTGAGCATTTCCCTGTTCCACCACTTGAGCTCAATTGTTATTCCTACCCACAAAGATTAAACCCTTGACCACCGCCCATCTAACGACCATAACCACGATTCTGAACTTCAACTTGTCCATTGTTCACAACAACTTGATTCCTTGTGTTAGATGAGGAACGAATACGGTTGTTGGACATGTTGGTATAACGGCTAAAGGCATTAGCAATCATAGCAAATCCTTGTTGAAGTGCTTCGAACGGATCAGATTCCTCATTAGCTTCACTGACAAGTGCTTGAGCATTGTTGTTGTTGTATGGAACCAATTGAGTTTGTTGAGATTGAGGCTGTGAAGGATCATATGGTGTGATTGTAGCAGTTGGTTGAGTTGCTGTTTGAGGAGAATAACTGTTTTGAGCATATAAGGCAAGTTGTTGATTTTCCGGATGTGTCGGTGGAGCAATTTGAGCACGGAGAATCCTTTCCCTATCAACTTCCTTTTCATGAGGCTTCAAGTAATCGTACAACAATCCATATGCAGAATGATGCAAATTCTTCGCTTGATGAAGAAAAATGACATACTTCTCCCATTCAGGACCAAGACTACTCAGGAACTTAGTATTCACTGCAATTCTTGGCATGATGATGTTGTGTTTATCCAAATCATTGATGATGTCTGAAAACGATGATGATAAGACTCTAGTGTCTCTCCCGGTTCAATCATGAAGTGTTCATAAGCCAAGTAAATTTTGGATTCCAAATCCCCCTGATTGAGTACAGATCCTTCCATAAGAAGATGAATATGATCCCACATTTCCTTTGCAGTCTTTTGAGCATCAACACTTCGAAGAATTGGGTTAGGTAATCCTAAGAGGATATATTGCATTGCAAGTTCATCAGCTTCATATTGTAGAAGTTCCTCTGAGGCATTCGGTCGGCAACAGTAGAAATGTTGGATTGTTCATCTCTTGGTGGATTAGCATTTGGATCGGCGGGTACGATAATAGTAGGCATCTGAAATGGACCTTCCAAGATAACCTTCTTTAAGAACTTTCCGTGTGGCTTCTTTAGATCACAAAATCTAAAGAACCTTATCACCCATTGATCGTAGTTTCCTGGAGTGAGCATTGGAGGTCTATCAAGTGATTCAGCCTCATGAATTGATTGTTAGGTGCTTAAAGCTTCACACATCTTTGCAAACCAAGTGGGTTCCTTCATAGTGTTCCTTGATGGATGTTGATTGAATTCGTTTGTGTAGGGTTGTACTTGAAGACTTGGTGGTGGTTGAACCATTTGAGGTTGTGGAATTGTAGCAAGTTGTGGAGTATGTTGTTGATTAAATTGTTGTTGATAAATTGCTTGTTGTTGATTCCCTTGTTGATGTTGTGGAGTTAGTTGTTGTTGACGTTGAGAATAAGTGTAAGGGAAATAGTTAAAGTATGGTGGTTGTGACATGTTGAAAACTTGTGTTGGTAAAAATGGATCTTTGTAGTCGAATGAACCTTTGTTAATGAAGTATCCTTAGGCGTAGTAATCACAATAAACCAAGTAGGACTTATGCGTAGAAACACCAAAGTTACAGTAACAATGAGAGTTACGCGTAGTTTTAGCTTACGCGTAAGCAGGGAAAAAAATGCTAAAGTTATGCGTAGACACAAAGTTAGGCGTAGAAAGTTAGGCGTAGGATTACCTTATGCGTAAGACTAGGCTTATGCATAAGATGAATCTTATGCGTAGGATTTCTACGCGTATGCGTAAGTTTAGGGTTTTATCCCAAATGATCTTTTACACTATCACAAAGGCAAAAGATATCCAAAGTCGACGTATTTTCAGGCTTATCCAAGCAAGAAAATACGGAGTAAACCACAAAACTGAAGATCAAACCAAGGATAAAGTTACGCGTAAAAATAGGGTTTTAGTTACGCGTAGCTTACTCGTAAAAGTGATTTTGCCCAAAGTTGTTTCTAAACCAGATTTTTGTTATGGAATAGCTTCAATATCACCAAAATAACACAAAAGTGTGAAACTTGATGAATCAAAACGGCAAAACAGGTTACGCGTAGAACGACACCCACGAACAAAAACAAGCTTAAAAACTGAGATCCACGCGTAAAGGTTGAAACTTTTTGCCAAAAACAAGTATTTTAACACCTTAAAACGTTGAAAGTACAAGAATCTTGGATTAAAAAGTGTAAAAAACGAGTTTTTAAGCGATCCAAAGTGGTAACCACGTTTACGCGTAAGACCGAAAACAAAAAACTTCAAAAACGAAAGTGTTAACCCAACTATTTGGCGATTGATACCACTGTTAGGTCACTAGATTTACAACACAAGCTTAATAGAAAGATAGAGAGGTGATTGAATAATATCCAAACACACACACACACGATATATTGTAAACGGTTATGCGTAGATGTGAGTGAAAGAAATAACTTGAACAACCAACCTTCAAATGAAGGTTTACAAGAGTATTTATAGGAGGGAAGCTAGGGCAACACTCCTAGTTCCCATCCTTTCCTTAATGGACATGGGCCTAAGCTCATGGGCCTTCTACATAAGCTTAAGGCTAATAAAAAACATAAAGGCCATAATTAAGCTACCTATTACATATTAATTACTAACACTTGATTATGGTTTAGGAGTGATTCCAACATACCCAGATTAAAGTATGAAAAAGATCATCTTTGTTCAACTTGCCAATTGGGAAAAAGCACGAAATATGCCCACAAACCAAAACCCACAAACTCAGTAATGGAAGTTCTTCATACCCTTCATATGGATTTGTGCGGACCAATGAGAGTGCAAACGATAAATGGGAAGAAATACATTATAGTCGTTGTTGATGACTACTCTCGATTTACTTGGGTAAAGTTTTTGAGGACAAAGGACGAAACACCAGATGTCATCATCAAACTTATCAAACAGCTTCAGGTTCGACTCAACAATATTGTTAGAATTGTTCGAACAGACAATGGCACAAAGTTCGTTAACAAAGACTTAATTCAGTTTTATGAAAGTGTTGGAATCAGTCATCAAAGAAGTGTTCTACGAACTCCTCAACAGAACGGTGTAGTTGAAAGACGAAATCGAACTCTTGTGGAAGCTGCTAGAACAATGCTATTTATTCAAAGGTTCCAATGTTTCTCTGGGCTGAAGCCATTGCCACTGCTTGCTATACCCAAAATCGTTCACTCATACACACATCTCATGGAAAAACTCCATACGAACTTGTCCATAAACGAAAACCTAATCTTTCCTACCTTCGTGTGTTTGGTGCATTGTGCTATCCAACGAATGACAGTCAAGATTTAGGTAAATTAAGAGCTAAGGCAAACATTGGAGTTTTTGTAGGTTATGCATCAAACAAGAAGGGTTACCGAATCTACGACAAAAGAACCCAAAATATCATGGAAACAATTCACGTTACGTTCGATGAGCTGACCGGTCAAATGGCTCCAAGATAATCCAGTTCTGGACCCGCATTTCAACCTTCATCATGTAGTCCTATCGGTTCTACTCTTGTTTCTAATCCCTCACTAGCAACTCCTTATGTACCTCTTTCAGAAGATGATTTGAAGAAATTATTTGATCCAATGTTTGATGAACACTATGAGCCAAGTGCTAATGATCTGTCAATTCCGTCAACAGAGGCTGCTCCTATCCCTGTCAATGAAGTTAACCCTTCAGTTTCAATGTCATTAAGTCAAGAAGCGCCTGCTGCTGATCACTATGTCTCATCAACAAATCATCAATCATCAAATGTACATCATGGAATTGTTTCTGGTACCAATGATAGAGATAATCCCTTTGCTACTCCTGAAGATTCCCCATTTGAAAACATATTTGCTCCTGAATCATCATCAGAACCATCTTCATCAGTAGATATTGACTCTGCTACTTCTCGTTCTCAACAACAACCACATGAACACCTTAGAAAATGGACACATGATCACCCATTGGACAACATCATTGGAAACCCTTCTCGTTCAGTATCCACTCGTTGACAACTTGCAACCGATGCCTTATGATGCTTCTTCAACTCTGTACTCTCAAAGATCGAACCAAAAGACGTTAAAACTGCTATGAATGAAGACAGCTGGTTCAATGCCATGCAAGAAGAAATTCATGAATTTGATCGACTAGATGGATGGGAACTAGTACCTGCTCTCTGACTGTAAGTATGATCATTGCTCTAAAGTGGATCTTCAAAGTAAAACTTGATGACCATGGTGATGTATTAAAGAATAAGGCTCGATTGGTTGCAAAAGGATACCGTCAAGAGGAGGGTATTGACTTTGAAGAATCATTTGCTCCAGTTGCTCGTATCGAGGCAATCATAATCTTCTTGGCTAATGCTGCAAGTAAGAACATGGTAGTCTATCAGATGGATGTAAAAACGACTTTTCTTAACGGTGACCTTAAAGAAGTCGTATACGCCAGCCAACCTGAAGGCTTTGTGAATCCAGAGCATCTTACTCACGTCTATCATTTGAAGAAGGCTCTTTACGGTTTGAAGCAAGCTCCAAGGGCATGGTATGATACGCTATCAAAGTTTCTTCTATCTACTGGATTCACCAAAGGAGCAGTTGATCCGACATTGTTCACCAGAAAGTCAGGCAAACATTTAATTCACGTTCAAATCTATGTTGATGATATTATTTTGCCTCGATGACCCGTGAATGTGACCATTTTTCAAATGAAATGGGTTCCAAATTTCAAATGTCAATGATGGGACAAATGGCATTTTTCTTGGGATTACAAATTTCACAAAGTCCCGGAGGCATCTTTATAAATCAATCTAAATATGCAAATGAGATTTTAAAGAAATTTGGATTTTATTCTTGTGACCTGATTGACACTCCCATGATAGAGCGTACTAAACCGGATGAGGACCACTCAGGGATCATGGTGACGAAATATGAAGTAGTATGATTGGATCCTGATGTACCTCACGCCAGTGATGAGCCAGACATATCTGTTCGCAGTTGCATGTGTGCTAGATATCAGGCTAAGCCTACAAAAAGCACCTTGAAGCGGTTAAACGGGTCTTTCGGTATCTCCAAGGATCCATCAATATAGGACTAACCAGTACATTTGAAGGACACCGGTATGTCACTAACAGCCTATGCAGATGCTGATCATGCAGGATGTCAAGATACACGTCGAAGTACGTCTGGAGGTGCTCAGTTTTTGGGTGATAAGCTTGTGAGCTGGTCTTCAAAGAAACAAATGAGTACTTCTATTTCCTCTACAGAGGCTGAATACATAGCCATGTCATCTTGTTGTGCTCAAATCCTATGGATGAGATCCCAATTATCTGACTATGGCTTTGAATTCAACAAAATCCCTCTGTACAGTGATAATAAAAGTGCTATTGCTCTCTCATGCAACAACGTTCAACATTCAAGAGCAAAGCACATCGACATTCGACATCATTTCATCAGGGAGCAAGTAGAGAACGGTGTGGTGGAACTCTATTTTGTGAGGACAGAATATCAATTAGCAGACATCTTCACCAAAGCTCTTCCTAGAGAACGTTTTGAGTTTATCCTTCCACGACTTGGTCTAAAAAGTTTACAACCGGAAACACTCAAACGTCTTCAAGAGGAAGACGAGGAGTAAAGGTCTTTCTTCATTTATCTCTTGTAAATATTTATTCGATAAGCAAAATACAAAATTACAAAACCTACAAAAAGAAAATAGAAAAATATAAAACTTTCAAAAATCCATAAAAACATGAAAATCTTGAAAAATTTTAAAAAAATATTGTCTTTTTGTCATATTTTTCTCGATTCGATAATATCTACGGTCTTTGTGCTGTCATTCAAAGAATGACACGGGTCTTTAGATGTTGTTCGAATTTTCTCAAAAAAAAAATGTTTGGGAGAAAAGTGAAACAATGGTTTATTGTCATTTCAAGCAGTAACCCGCTTTTCAAAAAAAGAACAGAGCCATGCTTTATCTTAAATCTTCAAACCTCATGCTCTGATTCTAAAAAACAAATATTTGTCGTCAAAAAGACAAAGGTTTCCTTTCAAATATTTTTCCTTCAATTGATTCTTCTGAAAAATATTTGTCATCAAATGAAAACAAAATTGCTTTGAAAATACTTCGAACTCTATTTTTGAAAATCATCCGGGCCTTTCATGTGTCAAAATCTCTATCCTTCAATCAACAACATATGTCATTGATTGAGGGGGAGAATGATTTCAAATCAAAAAGAGTATTTTCCAAACAATTAGCACGTAATCGAGAAAGGTCTACTCTGAATAATAAAAAAAGAACAATGTTTTACAATATGTGTACAATGTACAAGACCTTTGTTATTATTATGTTTTCAAAAGATACTCAAACATGTTTAATCTTTGGAGTCTAAAGTCTCAAACTTGATCCTTATCGGTTAAATGTTTCTCATAATCAAGTCACATCTCCCTCAAAAGCTTTCAAAATCAATTTAAATCTACAGAGATCACAAATCTCAAATGATTTGAAAATTGTGATCGGGGGAGAATTTGTGATTTAAATTGGATTTAAACTGATAATTCGATAAATGGTCTTCATAAGTGTTTTGCAAGCTATCCTCTCCACATGTGCCAAACGATTTCAAATTTTCCATGCACATGTTGAGGGGGAGCATCTTTTAAACCACAAAGAATTGAAACGTGATTGATTTGTATCTAAGTGCATGTTCCTTCTGATATGTGCAAAACTCTTCAAACCTCGAGGCACATATTGAGGGGGAGCAAATTTATGAAAACATCATCCTTCCTCAATATGCTTTATCTACTTGATTTGATCAGGGAAGTGATGTTGATATCTTTTAGAAAATGGTAATAAAAAAAAGTTAATTCTTCCTCTTGCCTCCGTGTGCCAAAATGATTTCAAATACATAATGCACATGTTGAGGGGGAGCTCTGTTCCTAAAAATATCAAAAACAATTCAGGTACAAAATGCTTTGATAATATATCACAAGTATCTGAATTGATTTTCAAATGGTTTTCAATTGGTTCAAATGGCAGATGAACAATACTAAATAGACCGACCAAATTTACTTTATGCATGGTGATATAAGGATGATAAGGTTAGGTATTTGTTCCCACGATCCGCCAAAACTGGAGGGATCTACCCAGGGACAATCCACTAGATAGTGTAGAGTCCTTAGGTATGATGAAAAAAAAGGAGAAAAATGAGAAATGGGAAGAGTGCGGACTGAGACTGAGCTAGTACTGGAATAAAAACAACAAGGTTCTGGTAATGAAGTCTCGGTAAGCACTGAAGGGGTTGAAGAATGAAAAAGAATTGAATAAGAAAAGGGTGAAAACAAATAGCCCTCCATTTAT
>OU343216.1:30406011-30481067 GCA_910596185.1 Chrysanthemum makinoi | reverse complement strand
TCAACCTTAGGGCAGAAACCGGGTTCAATACATATGCTACTGGTGGTTACTAAGATAACACTGGTATTGAAGACAAGACGTCATGGACCCAGTGACGTACAACACTAAACTTCCCAAGCTAATCAAGTTCCTCTTAAAATGGCTTGTTTCACTCTCACGGGGAACCGACATAATCTATCGACTTTCTCTTAGAGATTGTTGATATTGAAGAAGGATACCCTCTCCCTAGTCTCCGATATAGGAAACCAAATGTGCACTATTGGGTCTAGAGCCACAAGATCATCATATAAATCTCTTTAAGACACTGTCAATGAAGACTCTCTGTTTCACACAATGTGGATAGAGAGATTATATCTTATGAGTCCTACGCATTATCCTTGTGGTACTGCCAGAACATCTGAGTGATATGCAAACATATTCATAATGAAGATGGAAATCCTTCGAGGCCAACATCAAACAAGCTCCTGGTGGGTGGCATGTGAGATCTATCCAATAGATCAACCATGTGACACCTGAACAGAAACAATGGGGCGAGTCATATATGATTCAATCTGGTTCGGGTTATGGATTGACGGATACCTTTGAAAAACCGGTCGCGTGCTTTAAAACTCTTTTCTTTAGCACATCGACTGTGTACTCATATTTCAAAATAAAAGGTGTTTATGATTGATAATTGATTTTCATTAAAACCTTCGTTGTATTGCAAAAACAATTTCTATTGAGCGGTACACGATTGTTTTTCAAATCTCTTTTCATCAATTAGTGAATCTCATATTCGCTGGTTCACTCACTCCGTGTTGTCTTCTTTGAGACGTTCCGGTTTGAGAACGGCTAGAACAGCTGCGAAAGCCTGTCAAGGAAATTCTTTGGAATTATACCTGATCACAGGCAGTACTTGTACTAATTAACGGGGAACCGTGGGCCGTGTACCTCAATTCAACGAAAGTGATCAAAGACACTTTCGTGCGCTTTATTGCTAACTATTGTATGCAGGTACGCCCGACGTTTGCAGCTGATTAGAATGAAGCGGTCAATCCATAGCCGCATGCTCACTCAACCCATTCATTTCTAAAGAAATCATGATAAGTGCATCAATGACTCTGATATTTTCACTCCATGCTTCTGCTACGCTTCTGCCAATATCATGAATCAATGAAAGCTTCCGCTACTCTGATGACAAGAAATCATGATCCAGAATGTGAGCATGTCGGTCCAAAAAGTCACAACATCACATAATACCAACACCACAAAGGATGAGTCAGAGATTTATAGTAGCTGATGATCTCAAAGCTGGCTCAAAACCCATTATCATGTGGATCAGTTAAAGACCTCCACTTGAATTATCCAAACATGCGGAACATGAAGAATCAAAGACTACGAGCTACTGAGCAATGAACTTAATCAAGAAACCAAGAACAATCTAATGTAATATTTGTTTGTATTCATTGTAATTTGAGGTGACCTCCCTTAGGGGGAGATTGTTAGGATTTAGTAAATCCAGTTATTAAAGTGTCGGTCACCTCAAGTATATGTATTCGTTAGAAAGCTCGTAGTCGTAGTTATTTTATGTTAAGTAGTATTTAGTTATGTAACACCGTGGAGGACGGATGGGTCCTTACCCACTGTATGCCTGATCCACAGCCCGTAGGTGGTGATTTGTGTAAGACTATAAATACTCTCTACCTCCCAAGGTAGAGAGTTGGAGCTCATAATAAGATTTTCACTTTCTCTCACTAAGTTCCCAAACCCCTAACTATTTCTCTCTCTAAAACATCATTGTGTACGCCTCTTGTGATCATGGTTTGATGTGTTTGTGAAATCATATATGTTACATGATATATATAATTGTCAACTTTGAGCTACGTCGGCGTTACTTTGACTTTTTAGTCAATAGTTGACTCCGACAAAGCCGTAACATGGACTTTAGTATAATTTGGACTATTGATTGATTAAAATCCGAGAAGTTATGACTCGTGCTTGTGGACTCGAAACGAATAACGATATGAGATTAATATTGGAATTTGGCGAAATATATATATATGTGAAAAATGCTAATAGACTATGAAATATAAATAATAAATGGGTTTTTGTACAAAAAACAACGATAACAAGAATTATCTTGTTATTTACTATTTTTAACGGAAACTAACGACTAAAAATGGAATTGTTTTCTAATAAATAAACAATTGATGTTTCGAGTACACATTTATCGATATATGCCAATTATGGGCATTTAATACTAGTTTTTCAAGTATTCAATCGTTACGTTGTGTGCATGGGTTACGGATAACCTAGCATTAATAGTATTAATCCACGTGGGTAGCGGACTTATTAGGTTGACGAATCTAATAAGAGCCCGCTACGTACGTTGGGTAACATTATTAATGGATGACTTATCCTTATGACTAGTTAGGATGCGACCGGTTTATGGAATAATAAGCGATACGAATGAATAATTGAGTTTATCGAGTTGACGAATTCGATAAGGTCTACCGTTTATTCCGAAACTTATTGGACCATGGAGCTTATCGCTTAGACATCTTATTGTGTCGCATTGAGTCACTTATTGTGTTGAATGGAGTCACTTATTGTGTTGAATGGAGTCACATATTGTGTTGAATGGAGTTTCATATTGTGATGCGAAGCATATTATATTGGTTGTTTGAGTGCATTCATGGCATCATATTGAGTCGATACACCCGCATGAGGAATACCAAACACTAGGATTAAACGGTGAAACGAGACATTTTGGAAATAACGAAATGGAATACATCGGGGTAGATAACGTTGATTTTGAGGAATGTATATATTAAGTTTGGTCTACATTAATAGGTTGTGCCGAGTCGATAGTTGCTGTGCAGTGATTACCATTATCTTACGCTAGTGTTTATTTGTGCGTTGATTGTGCGTTGATTGCTTGAGGTGAGTTTCATAGCCCCACTTTTATCTACGTTTTAACTACGTTTTGAACTATTTTGGGGTGAGAATCATGCTGCTGTTTTTGGACCGTGAAAACTATTTGGATTTGCTTATGTGCTTGACTGTATAGATAGATGTGCGGTAGTTATTTCCTTAGACTAGGTTAGACCGTTGCCTAGCAAAGAAGAGATTTCTACCTCGACCTAATCCGGGGTTGGCAATTGTTCTAGATTTTGCCACAACAGTGCTGGACTAGAGTCGCGATTTGATTGGAGATCCGGGTAGGATCATGTGTGAAACGGTATTTATCTATCTTAGGTTTTGCATAGCAAATCAACTCTTACAGGTCCACTATGATTTTGTTGAACTTAAACCTATGAACTCACCAGCGTAAGCTGACCTTTTAGCATGATTTCTCAGGTAATTGAGAGATGTTTGGATTACTTGATCGGTGGAAGCTTGGCAAGAAGGCGGGGTTCAAGGATCATTTCTGACTCTGATAAACTATTGGGACCTATTTTATTAAACTATGTTTTGGGCCTAATGATTACACTTTCGGATTAAATGTTTTGGATAACTAAATTTGGGATTGGTTTTGAATGTTAAATGACTATCTTTTTGCTATACTTGTGTGCGATACCAATCCAATAGTAATGCCCTGAAAATTTGATTAAGTCTTCCGTTGTACCGAGATTTGGGGGTGTTACAGATTGGTATCAGAGCTCAAGGTTATAGAGAATTAGGTATTTCATAAACCCTAAACTATAACCACTTTTGAGAAAAATTGATCCTCGACCGAGCCTTGCGCCCAGCTTGCCAAGCCGAAGCTTATTAATTGATTATGGTATGAACTGCGATTTGAATTATGAGATGATATATTAAGGGATATTGTGAACTGATTATGGAAACGTTATTAATTGGTTTTGGAAATGAGATATGATTATTGGTTTTGGAAAATGAGATGTGATTATCGAGATACAACGGTATTGGATTTGAGTAAACGGTATATTATGATTTTGGAGTTTTGAACTCGAATGATTTGACATGTGATTATGTGATGGAATGGAACTTATGTGTTTTATTTAAAGGCATATTTTGAGTAATGCGGTACCTACACTTTTAAAGATTTCATTATGTGATATATGTTTTGGTTGAGTTAATGCGCTTGTTAGAAATGGTTATTTTCGAACACTTATACCTACCCTATGCCATTGTCACAGACTATGCCTTCACTAGCTTTTGATGTGTCTGAGGAGGTCCTTGTTGTAGCTAGTTCGCCAGCATTGACTCTCATGACGGTTGCGCAGGGTGATCCTTATGAGATTGCCCGTCACACTAGTTCATCATCATCGGATCGTCCCTAGTTCATCTAGGCGACTCACTTTACATCGAGGTCTTAGCGAGCATAGACTCCTAGGCTTGCTTATAGCACGCCCGCATGTCCGTCCACCACCATCATTACTATCCGCTTACCGGTATCATCATGTCTTAGGAGGCCTAGATCTCCTAGTGTACCACTTCAGGATTTACCTGCACAGAGACTCCGACTCATGGACTCTCCCCCTATGGATGAGGGCTGATGAGTGTCTAAATACTCATCATTTTTGTACCATATAAACCAAAATCATTCGAAAACACTCAAAAACACATCAAAATGATAAAAATATCACAAATCAGTGTTTTATGTGTTTTAAATGCAAAAATATCAAAATCAGATGAAAAACGTAGCAAATTTGCAAAATTGGCGCTTTTAGTCCCCTAAGTTTCAAAATTGTCAAAAGCAGTCCCTGGTATTTCAAAATAAAGAAAAATGTCATTTAAGGTCCATGGGATTCAAAAGTTGTTAAAACAAACCTTTGAAATGTAAAATTGCAAAATTACAACTTTGGTCCCTCAAATTTGAAAATTGTCATGTTTAGTCCTTCAAATTTCAGAAAATGGCAAATATGGTCCTTTAATTATTTGAGAAGAACAAGTTTGGTCCTTGGATAATATTTCTGAAATCTCGACTTTGGTCCTTGGAGTTTCTAATTTACATGTTTGGTCCTTGTTGTTACCATTTAACCAAACCGGACCCTAAATTGTTACCCAAGCCCAATCCTACACCCCTGGCCCAAAACACTTTACCAGTCAATCCCTTAACCCGTTTTACCCACAACCCGGTCAACAAACCACCCAAACCCACATTTCAAAATAAAACAGACCCGCGCCTTTTCCTCCTTTCTTCTTCACTGTTTCCTCGAAATTCCTCCAACACCATCCCCTAGCTCACCTTCACCTTTTCCTTGTCCCCCCACCTCAACACAAATCCAAGAACCATTAAATGATCCTTCAACCCTTTACTCAACCCTCCACCTGTTAAAACCCACTTTGGCGCCAAAAATGATCAAACGGCTAGAACTTATCCAAAGCATCCAACGGCCAAAATGATTGGTGGAAAGGTTCGAGTTCAAGTGGATGCACTTTTGAAGTATAAATAAGTGAAGAAAGAGAAGCTAGAGGACCATGTAGTGTAATTTTAATTTTTGTCATGTCGTTTTAATTATTTTTAAGTTTCCAGTCTTTGTTTCAGTTTTCAAGCACTTTATTATGTAATCTCAGTGTGATAATAAACTTTTTAAGTGATCAATTTTAAATTCCAAGTTCAAATTTATGTTATGCAATTTACAAGTTTATGTATCTGTGATTATCGATTGAAAAGGTATAATAAGTTCACATAAGCTTTCAAATAAGCTTTTATAAGTTTACTCTAGCTTATTACTTACTCAGAAAATCATTATTCCAATTTTACTCTCAAAATTACCTTGGTCAACGAAAGTCAACTGTTGAAGCCTCTATTGGTTTGGACATGAAATTTGGATGATGCAGAGGTGAAATCTGGTTAAAATGGATTAGTTTAGAGTAGTATTGATTCTGGTTTTAGTCTGGTACACAAGCTGGATCCATGTGAGTATAATTCTCATTTTCAATTTTCAAGTTATATTGCACATTTTGCTCATAAGAGTATCTGTGGTCACAACTTGTTTCTGTGTGTTTAGATAGTTGTCATTTGGTCATAAGAACTTAGTTTGCTCCTTAAATCATGTTTGTTCAAGAGGTTGTTCATTTTATTGCATAACAAATAGATTTAAGGTGTGTTTTTTTTCTTTGCACAAACCGTGCTAGAGGGTTGTGCAGTGGTAACTTCTTGCTTGTTCAAGTTTATGTCACTCATGTATGCTCATATCTGTCCTTAATTTGTGTGCCGCAAGCCTAGAAAGTCAAAATCCAACTTAATTCATCTCAACAGTTAACTGTTGAGACTTTTGTAAAACCAAATCTTGTTTTTGTGTTCCAAATTCATAAACAAAGCTTGCTCTAGCCTCATTTCATCAAATTACATCATTTCTAGTCCTTAAATTGATCCCTAAGTTCATAAAAGTCAACTTCTCATCATTTCATCAAAAGTCAAAATTGCAAACCTTGTTTTGAGCCTATCTAAGAGGAATTTTCTAGGACTCATTCTTGGGCCAATTTCAGTGATTCTAGTTGTTTTTAAAACCTCTCCTGGTCTAGTTTCTTATCACTATTTTTGTTGATTTTTAGATTTTTTTCAAAAGCTCCAAATGAGCCTGTTAAAATTGGCAAAAGTGCCCGTGATTGTCAACCTGTGTGTTTGTGCAGGTTTTGCAGACCTTGCACAGGGCTCACTTGAGCTCCTCTGGGTCTGTAATTTGGTTTAGATACTCTCACCTAGGTCTAGTGTTAGTTCCAATAATTGGTTTTCTGTTTACAGCTTATTTAGGTGCTTGTTTTTAAGCTCAAACTAGACACCCTCTTAACTTGCTTTTAGCTATTAGCTCATAATCACCAAATCATTGCATCTTGATATCCAGAGGTTTGAGCTTATTGATTTATGTTGCATTTTGATTATTTTAGCATATTAGATCCTCTGTTTTAGTTTGTGCTTGTTGTGCTCATCTAGCTTATTGGAAGTGCTTATTTTTAAGCTCATTCCTCATCAGTTCCTAATCCTTCCACACAACCCCTTGTTTTTCTAATTTTCATAGCTTCTATATATAATTTTAGAGTTTTCCTTAAATTTTCAGATTTTTCTAAGGTGTTTAGCTATTTTTCTTAATTTAAACTAGTTTTTAAGCATTTTTAATTAGCTTTAAATACAAATAATTAAGAAAAGTTTCAAAAAAAATAATTTTTCATTTTTCTTAAGTTTAGATAAATATAAAAAGCCAAAAAAGTATTTTTCCATATTTTTCTTAGTTAAATTTGTATTTTTAAATAATTTAATTAGTTTTTAATAGTATTAAATTCCTAGAAAATAGAAAAATAATCAGAAAAATACAAAAATAGTTTTGAAAATTCTAATTTGGTATTTTAGACTTTTCCATTTCATAATTTTATTTTTCTACCTTTATTTCCTAATTTCTTGTATTTTAGGTGATTATTAAATAGTTAAAAATAGTTTTTAATTAATAATAATTAGATAAATAGTTGTAAAAATAATTTTCTTTTTCTAATAATTTTCTAATATTATTAGGATTGTAAAAATGTATTTTTCATATTTTTAGGACTTTTATTTCTTAGATCTCACTTTTTATTTTGTACGTTAACGTAGTTTTTAATTTAAACGTACGTTTTAGGTTTTAAGCGTTCATCACTTTAAATATAGTGATAGCGTTTATTTAATATCTTTTATCTTTTTAATTTTCTTAATTTGTATTTAAGTCGCTTTAATTTATAAACTTTTTCTTGAGTGTAATTATCATTTTCAAATCCTTTCGGATCATTATCCTTAGTGATCCTTCTATCGTCTGAATCAGTGTTGTACACACCATTCATCCTCCGTGGGACTTAACGACCCAGGAATTCACTATATTCCTCTGATCTTAAATTGCATTCGTGCTTGAGCGGTTTTAAGTTTCTTACAGTTGGTCATTCACAAGTGGCTAGCTTGCGTGAGATAACTTGACGGTTCAGCATAGATCAAATTTTGGCGCCCGCTTAGATCGAACCGGGTCACCAGCGTGGACAGTGGGAATACTTACCACTATACTTACCACCCGCGTTGAAAGCTTATGATTTGCTCAAAATCATATGGTTATCGGTGTACCATGGTTCTTACTTGAACTAAAACATTTGGCTACTCCAGAAGTGATGGCTTTTGGTAAAGAGATAAAATCCATTATGTTTTCTCAAATCATTGCTAGGGACTAGCAATATCTTAGTGTGGGGGATTGATGAGTGTCTAAATACTCATCATTTTTGTACTATCTAGACTGCAAAAACATCTGAAAACACTCAGAAATACATCAAAATGATAAAAATATCACAAATCAGTGTTTTATGTGTTTTAAATGAAAAAATATCAAAATCGATGAAAACGTATTAAATTTGCAAAATTGGCAGTTTTAGTCCCCTAAGTTTCAAAAATTGTCAAAAACAGTCCCTGGTATTTCAAAATAAAGAAAAATGTCATTTAAGGTCCATGGGATTCAAAAGTTGTTAAAACAAACCTTTGAAATGTAAAATTGCAAAATTACAACTTTGGTCCCTCAAATTTGAAAATTGTCATGTTTAGTCCTTCAAATTTCAGAAAATGGCAAATATGGTCCTTTAATTATTTGAGAAGAACAAGTTTGGTCCTTGGATAATATTTCTGAAATCTCAGCTTTGGTCCTTGGAGTTTCTAATTTACATGTTTGGTCCTTGTTGTTACCATTTAACCAAACCGGACCCTAAATTGTTACCCAAGCCCAATCCTACACCCCTGGCCCAAAACACTTTACCCAGTCCAATCCCTTAACCCGTTTTACCCACAACCCGGTCAACAAACCACCCAAACCCACATTTCAAAATAAAACATGACCAGCGCCTTTTCCTCCTTTCTTCTTCACCTGTTTCCCTGAAATTCCTCCAACACCATCCCCTAGCTCACCTTCACCTTTTCCTTGTCCCCCCACCTCAACACAAATCCAAGAACCATTAAATGATCCTTCAACCCTTTACTCAACCCTCCACCTGTTAAAACCCACTTTGGCGCCAAAAATGATCAAACGGCTAGAACTTATCCAAAGCATCCAACGGCCAAAATGATTGGTGGGAAAGGTTCAGAGTTCAAGTGGATGCACTTTTGAAGTATAAATAAGTGAAGAAAGAGAAGCTAGAGTACGATGTAGTGTAATTTTATTTTTTGTCATGTCGTTTTAATTATTTTTAAGTTTCCAGTCTTTGTTTCAGTTTCAAGCACTTTATTATGTAATCTCAGTGTGATAATAAACTTTTTAAGTGATCAATTTTAAATTCCAAGTTCAAATTTATGTTATGCAATTTACAAGTTTATGTATCTGTGATTATCAGTTGAAAAGGTATAATAAGTTCACATAAGCTTTCAAATAAGCTTTTATAAGTTTACTCTAGCTTATTACTTACTCAGAAAATCATTATTCCAATTTTACTCTCAAAATTACCTTGGTCAACGAAAGTCAACTGTTGAAGCCTCTATTGGTTTGGACATGAAATTTGGATGATGCAGAGGTGAAATCTGGTTAAAATGGATTAGTTTAGAGTAGTATTGATTCTGGTTTTAGTCTGGTACACAAGCTGGATCCATGTGAGTATAATTCTCATTTTCAATTTTCAAGTTATATTGCACATTTTGCTCATAAGAGTATCTGTGGTCACAACTTGTTTCTGTGTGTTTAGATAGTTGTCATTTGGTCATAAGAACTTAGTTTGCTCCTTAAATCATGTTTGTTCAGCAGGTTGTTCATTTTATTGCATAACAAATAGATTTAAGGTGTGTTTGGTTTTGCTGCACAAACTGTGCTAGAGGGTTGTGCAGTGGTAACTTCTTGCTTGTTCAAGTTTATGTCACTCATGTATGCTCATATCTGTCCTTAATTTGTGTCTGCAAGCCTAGAAAGTCAAAATCCAACTTAATTCATCTCAACAGTTAACTGTTGAGACTTTTGTAAAACCAAATCTTGTTTTTGTGTTCCAAATTCATAAACAAAGCTTGCTCTAGCCTCATTTCATCAAATTACATCATTTCTAGTCCTTAAATTGATCCCTAAGTTCATAAAAGTCAACTTCTCATCATTTCATCAAAAGTCAAAATTGCAAACCTTGTTTTGAGCCTATCTAAGAGGAATTTTCTAGGACTCATTACTGGGCCAATTTCAGTGATTCTAGTTGTTTTTAAAACCTCTCCTGGTCTAGTTTCTTATCACTATTTTTGTTGATTTTTAGATTTTTTTCAAAAGCTCCAAATGAGCCTGTTAAAATTGGCAAAAGTGCCCTGTGCAGGGCCTGTCCAGCACAGGTTTTTGCAGCTTTTGCAAACCTTGCACAGGGCTCACTTGAGCTCCTCTGGGTCTGTAATTTGGTTTAGATACTCTCACCTAGGTCTAGTGTTAGTTCCAATAATTGGTTTTCTGTTTACAGCTTATTTAGGTGCTTGTTTTTAAGCTCAAACTAGACACCCTCTTAACTGTTTTAGCTATTAGCTCATAATCACCAAATCATTGCATCTTGATATCCAGAGGTTTGAGCTTATTGATTTATGTTGCATTTTGATTATTTTAGCATATTAGATCCTCTGTTTCAGTTTGGTGCTTGTTGTGCTCATCTAGCTTATTGGAAGTGCTTATTTTTAAGCTCATTCCTCATCAGTTCCTAATCCTTCCACACAACCCCTTGTTTTTCTAATTTTCATAGCTTCTATATATAATTTTAGAGTTTTCCTTAAATTTTCAGATTTTTCTAAGTTGTTTTGCTATTTTTCTTAATTTAAACTAGTTTTTAAGCATTTTTAATTAGCTTTAAATACAAATAATTAAGAAAAGTTTCAAAAAAATAATTTTTCATTTTTCTTAAGTTTAGATAAATATAAAAAGCCAAAAAAGTATTTTTCCATATTTTTCTTAGTTAAATTTGTATTTTTAAATAATTTAATTAGTTTTTAATAGTATTAAATTCCTAGAAAATAGAAAAATAATCAGAAAAATACAAAAATAGTTTTGAAAATTCTAATTTGGTATTTTAGACTTTTCCATTTCATAATTTTATTTTTCTACCTTTATTTCCTAATTTCTTGTATTTTAGGTGATTATTAAATAGTTAAAAATAGTTTTTAATTAATAATAATTAGATAAATAGTTGTAAACATAATTTTCTTTTTCTAATAATTTTCTAATATTATTAGGATTGTAAAAATGTATTTTTCATATTTTTAGGACTTTTATTTCTTAGATCTCACTTTTTATTTTGTACGTTAACGTAGTTTTTAATTTAAACGTACGTTTTAGGTTTTAAACGTTCATCACTTTAAATATAGTGATAGCGTTTATTTAATATCTTTTATCTTTTTAATTTTCTTAATTTGTATTTAAGTCGCTTTATTTTATAAACTTTTTCAGTAGTGTAATTATCATTTTCAAATCCTTTCGGATCATTATCCTTAGTGATCCTTCTATCGTCTGAATCAGTGTTGTACACACCATTGAGTCTCCGTGGGACATAACGACCCGGGAATCCACTGTATTCCTCTGATCTAAATTGCATTCGTGCTTGAGCAGTTTTAAGCTGATTACGGTCTGCCATTCACAAGTGGCAGGTTTGAGTGATTTAGCTTGACGGTT
Organism: Chrysanthemum makinoi; assembly: GCA_910596185.1. Taxonomy (NCBI): domain Eukaryota; kingdom Viridiplantae; phylum Streptophyta; class Magnoliopsida; order Asterales; family Asteraceae; genus Chrysanthemum; species Chrysanthemum makinoi. Next base: position 30,469,509 of record OU343216.1, on the reverse strand, counting down.
CAGCGCGGATCAAATTTTGGCGCCGCTGCCGGGGAGGCTTTAGCGTGTGTTTAGCCTTTTTCAGACCCACTCTTGCACATACCCCATCTTTTGTAAAAAGTTTTTTGTAAAGTTTTCAAAAATCCAAAAAGTTCATTAGCGCTTTTCCTAAAATGCTAAAAACGCCAAAAATATTTTCCTCCTTTGTTTTTATCATCATGTTTTTCAAAAATCCAAAAATATCCATCTTTTATCCTCTAATCTGTTTAATTCTACATTTCTTTATCCTCAAACCTGTTAAATTCTTCATCTCTTATCCCTTTTATCCGTTTAATTCTCTATGTCATGGTATTTGACATGTTCCGGTGTGGAGGTCCATTTAACGGTGGAAATTGTCGGCGATGTACCAATGTGAGTTTCGGAGACCAATTTGTCGGTAATCCCGATCCCATTTCAAATGAAACACCCGATTTTTCCTACCTACCTCCGCAACCCCAATACGAATCCTACTCATGCGAGTATTGTGGGAATGATTCTCATTACGGTTTTGATTGTCCACCACGAGTTCCTCTTGTCTATGAGCCGGAACCATGTTACAATCCGAACTTTGGTGAAAGTTATTTTCCCAATTATCTCTGTTGTGAGAATTGCGGGGATCCTCATGAGACTTTTGAATGTCAACCGATGAATCAAAATTTTCAAAATTCCAATTCTCCGGTTTTGACAATTTCCAACCCCCACAGTATTCCATCAGTCATCAGACTTCCGAGCCTTCACAGCATCCCAATGATTACGAGGAGTGTAATCTTCCTCAAAGTTCTGAAGAAATACGCATTCTAAAGAAGCTACAAATGAAAAGAATGGTGTGTAAGCTTCGGCAGATGAATATAAGAATCAGATATGATGACGATGACGATGATGATGAGGATAGTATTCAAATGAGGGAATACTATGATTGTGACGAGGAGAGTGTTATTCCTTGGAAAGATATCATTTCTCAACTCCCTCAGTCTATTGCTATCACACCTATCTTACCTTTTATTACTTCCAAAGACTCTCTTATAATGGGGGACGAGCCTTCTAGCACTATTCCAGAAATGGAACCGTCTAGTGTTGAGGGCCTTGTTCCAACCCCAAGTGAGTCCGAGGTTATCTCTGGTAATATGTGTGATGAGCCTCTTGATGATAATTCTTCTCCTCCTCTTGACATTCCATATGATCATGTCGAGATGTTCTCCGATTCTGATAACGATTGTACTTCGTTTGACGATTCTTTATCCTTTGGAGACATCGATTATGTCGAGGAGCTACCTTCTGAGCTAGTTAGCTTAGAGGAAGTGAGAGATTCTGATGATCTGGAAATTGAGGACGAGATACTTCGTGAACAATTGTTCAATATAAATCTCCTCGTTTCTAAGATCGAATCATTTTGTGCTAAGTCAGCTTCATCTCCTATCCCCGTTGTGGATAGTGACTCTACATTGGACAAGCCCGAGCTTGAGGCTTTTTCCAATGATTCTCTTCATGAAGAGTTCTCCGGTGAACTCTCTCATGACATATCTCCTCCGGAATATGATCATTTATATTTTGATCTTGAGGATGATATTGGCTCGGAGGAAGGTATACTCTATCATAAGAGTTTGCTTATTGATGATACTACCTTCACCCTTCCTCCCGACATGTCTACATTTGAGGATGAAGAATGGATCCTAATTGTTATAAACATCTTCCTTCCATTCCTCACTTATGATGTGTCTTCTTCTCTTCTTCACTCCTTCGGGAGTGAGGACACTATCTTTGACCCAGGCATTTTCATTTATCATCTGTGAGCCGGGTCTGTTTCTCTTTATCTCATCGGTGTGGAACTTTCACGTGCTTCAAATGTTATCCAAACATTTTGAATGAAAGTCCGATGGAGATTGTTTCTTCCACTTTGCTTCCCCATGAACCAATGAATTCGGGGTCGAGTCAAGCTAGCGACTCGGAAATCAAAAACATTAGCACGCACCATATGGGTTTTCACCCATATTTCTGTCTTCTTACCCCCTTTCTACCACCTAAGTGTGGGGGTGATGCCCCACATGTTATATATATATCTAAAAAAAAAAAAAAAAAAAACTTTCTAAATAATGGCCGTAGTATTTCCCTTTTACGTTCTTTGTTTCGGCATAACCGCCGGTACTTTGAATATTGAGGGCAATATTCATTTCTAAGTGTGGGGGGGAATTCTCACGAATTTTATCATATAATTATACCCAATTCCCCCGTTTTTGGCCAAAATTTTTTTTTGGAGTAAGTGTTTTACACTTACTCAATTGGTTGTTAGTCCGCCATGTTTGATAAACTAAAGGATTGGCTAATCCAGGAGCAAACGGCTCTTGGTAAAGATATATCAAATCCGTTTATATGGCTTGCAATTTGCCCAAAATTGTATGGTTCTCAACTCACCATATCCTAAAAAGTGAAGAGTTGGCTAGCCCTCAAGATTATGGCTTGTGGTAAAGGCAGTGGAAAAACCATAATTGGTAATCAGCTCACCAAAGATAATTCCGATAATTTATCTAAGAGTTGGCTAGTCCAGAAGGGTACGGCTTCTGGTAAAGACTAATCAAATCCGTTTATAGCTGGTGGTTTGCTCAAAATCACATGGTTATCGGTGTACCATGGTTCTTACTTGAACTGAAATATTTGGCTACTCCAGAAGTAATGGCTTTTGGTAAAGAGATTAAAATCCATTATGTTTTCTCAAATCATTGCTAGGGACTAGCAATATCTCAGTGTGGGGGATTGATGAGTGTCTAAATACTCATCATTTTTGTACCATATAAACTGCAAAATCATCTGAAAACACTCAAAAACACATCAAAATGATAAAAATATCACAAATCAGTGTTTTATGTGTTTTAAATGCAAAAATATCAAAATCAGATGAAAAACGTATTAAATTTGCAAAATTGGCAGTTTTAGTCCCCTAAGTTTCAAAATTGTCAAAACAGTCCCGGTATTTCAAAATAAAGAAAAATGTCATTTAAGGTCCATGGGATTCAAAAGTTGTTAAAACAAACCTTTGAAATGTAAAATTGCAAAATTACAACTTTGGTCCCTCAAATTTGAAAATTGTCATGTTTAGTCCTTCAAATTTCAGAAAATGGCAAATATGGTCCTTTAATTATTTGAGAAGAACAAGTTTGGTCCTTGGATAATATTTCTGAAATCTCAGCTTTGGTCCTTGGAGTTTCTAATTTACATGTTTGGTCCTTGTTGTTACCATTTAACCAAACCGGACCTAATAGTTATAACCCAAGCCCAAAACAAAACCCCTGGCCCAAATCTTTAACCCGGTCCAATCCATGACCCGACCACCCAAACCCACATTTCAAAATAAAACAGACCCGCGCCTTTTCCTCCTTTCTTCTTCACTGTTTCCTGAAATTCCTCCAACACCATCCCCTAGCTCACCTTCACCTTTTCCTTGTCCCCCCACCTCAACACAAATCCAAGAACCATTAAATGATCCTTCAACCCTTTACTCAACCCTCCACCTGTTAAAACCCACTTTGGCGCCAAAAATGATCAAACGGCTAGAACTTATCCAAAGCATCCAACGGCCAAAATGATTGGTGGGAAAGGTTCAGAGTTCAAGTGGATGCACTTTTGAAGTATAAATAAGTGAAGAAAGAGAAGCTAGAGTACGATGTAGTGTAATTTTATTTTTTGTCATGTCGTTTTAATTATTTTTAAGTTTCCAGTCTTTGTTTCAGTTTTCAAGCACTTTATTATGTAATCTCAGTGTGATAATAAACTTTTTAAGTGATCAATTTTAAATTCCAAGTTCAAATTTATGTTATGCAATTTACAAGTTTATGTATCTGTGATTATCAGTTGAAAAGGTATAATAAGTTCACATAAGCTTTCAAATAAGCTTTTATAAGTTTACTCTAGCTTATTACTTACTCAGAAAATCATTATTCCAATTTTACTCTCAAAATTACCTTGGTCAACGAAAGTCAACTGTTGAAGCCTCTATTGGTTTGGACATGAAATTTGGATGATGCAGAGGTGAAATCTGGTTAAAATGGATTAGTTTAGAGTAGTATTGATTCTGGTTTTAGTCTGGTACACAAGCTGGATCCATGTGAGTATAATTCTCATTTTCAATTTTCAAGTTATATTGCACATTTTGCTCATAAGAGTATCTGTGGTCACAACTTGTTTCTGTGTGTTTAGATAGTTGTCATTTGGTCATAAGAACTTAGTTTGCTCCTTAAATCATGTTTGTTCAGCAGGTTGTTCATTTTATTGCATAACAGATAGATTTAAGGTGTGTTTGGTTTTGCTGCACAAACTGTGCTAGAGGGTTGTGCAAATGGTAACTTCTTGCTTGTTCAAGTTTATGTCACTCATGTATGCTCATATCTGTCCTTAATTTGTGTCTGCAAGCCTAGAAAGTCAAAATCCAACTTAATTCATCTCAACAGTTAACTGTTGAGACTTTTGTAAAACCAAATCTTGTTTTTGTGTTCCAAATTCATAAACAAAGCTTGCTCTAGTCTCATTTCATCAAATTACATCATTTCTAGTCCTTAAATTGATCCCTAAGTTCATAAAAGTCAACTTCTCATCATTTCATCAAAAGTCAAAATTGCAAACCTTGTTTTGAGCCTATCTAAGAGGAATTTTCTAGGACTCATTACTGGGCCAATTTCAGTGATTCTAGTTGTTTTTAAAACCTCTCCTGGTCTAGTTTCTTATCACTATTTTTGTTGATTTTTAGATTTTTTTCAAAAGCTCCAAATGAGCCTGTTAAAATTGGCAAAAGTGCCCTGTGCAGGGCTTTTCAACCTGCATGTGTTTGTGCAGCTTTTGCAAACCTTGCACAGGGCTCACTTGAGCTCCTCTGGGTCTGTAATTTGGTTTAGATACTCTCACCTAGGTCTAGTGTTAGTTCCAATAATTGGTTTTCTGTTTAACTTATTTAGGTGCTTGTTTTTAAGCTCAAACTAGACACCCTCTTAACTGTTTTAGCTATTAGCTCATAATCACCAAATCATTGCATCTTGATATCCAGAGGTTTGAGCTTATTGATTTATGTTGCATTTTGATTATTTTAGCATATTAGATCCTCTGTTTCAGTTTGGTGCTTGTTGTGCTCATCTAGCTTATTGGAAGTGCTTATTTTTAAGCTCATTCCTCATCAGTTCCTAATCCTTCCACACAACCCCTTGTTTTTCTAATTTTCATAGCTTCTATATATAATTTTAGAGTTTTCCTTAAATTTTCAGATTTTTCTAAGGTGTTTAGCTATTTTTCTTAATTTAAACTAGTTTTTAAGCATTTTTAATTAGCTTTAAATACAAATAATTAAGAAAAGTTTCAAAAAAATAATTTTTCATTTTTCTTAAGTTTAGATAAATATAAAAAGCCAAAAAAGTATTTTTCCATATTTTTCTTAGTTAAATTTGTATTTTTAAATAATTTAATTAGTTTTTAATAGTATTAAATTCCTAGAAAATAGAAAAATAATCAGAAAAATACAAAAATAGTTTTGAAAATTCTAATTTGGTATTTTAGACTTTTCCATTTCATAATTTTATTTTTCTACCTTTATTTCCTAATTTCTTGTATTTTAGGTGATTATTAAATAGTTAAAAATAGTTTTTAATTAATAATAATTAGATAAATAGTTGTAAAAATAATTTTCTTTTTCTAATAATTTTCTAATATTATTAGGATTGTAAAAATGTATTTTTCATATTTTTAGGACTTTTATTTCTTAGATCTCACTTTTTATTTTGTACGTTAACGTAGTTTTTAATTTAAACGTACGTTTTAGGTTTTAAACGTTCATCACTTTAAATATAGTGATAGCGTTTATTTAATATCTTTTATCTTTTTAATTTTCTTAATTTGTATTTAAGTCGCTTTATTTTATAAACTTTTTCAGTAGTGTAATTATCATTTTCAAATCCTTTCGGATCATTATCCTTAGTGATCCTTCTATCGTCTGAATCAGTGTTGTACACACCATTGAGTCTCCGTGGGACATAACGACCCGGGAATCCACTGTATTCCTCTGATCTAAATTGCATTCGTGCTTGAGCAGTTTTAAGCTGATTACGGTCTGCCATTCACAAGTGGCAGGTTTGAGTGATTTAGCTTGACGGTTCAGCGCGGATCAAGGGCGAAGAGAAGCATGAGGTCGAGGAGGAGGATGAGATTGAGGAGCAGCATGTAGATGAGGATGAGGATCCTCAGGAGGAGGATGATGAGGATATCCCAGAAGGGGGTACTCCTCCATTGTAGAGTCATGCACATTCTCCGGGACCGGTTCTCCTTTTCGAGCCGAGTCCCCTGGACAGCCTTTAGACATCGACTCACCACCTTACTCACCTTATATAGGTAGCCCGTTAGGATCTGAGATACCATCGGAGATTGTTTTTGAGCCCGAGGAGTATGGTGAGATGGGTCTGATGTGGGAGAGGATTACCTCTCATGGTACTAGGCTTAGTCAGTTGACAAATCATTTGGTTGGAGTATCTAGGGCTAGTATTTTGGATCTGAGTGTTGATATGGGTAATGTAGTCAGGAGGACTAGGGTTTTGCATGATGGTATGTCGGAGCTCCAGGAGCAGGTTGGGGACCTACGGAGAGAGAGGTCGCAGAGCTTAAGAGTGATCGCAATGCTCGACGTGTTGAGTTAGCATCTTTGTGGAGAGAGGTTGATGATGTTAGGAGATCAGTTAGTGATATTCGTAGACGTGGCTAGATTGTATCAGATTCATGGTTTTGTACCATCTTGAAACTAAGTAGTACTTGGTTCGAGATGTAGGATTATCCTAGTTGTCTTATTGGTATCGTCGTTAGGATCGTTTTTGATTTCTTCGTATCCTTCCATGTATTTCCACTTTTGAAACCTATGAGTTATGGTTATGGGAACATGCATCCTTTAGTTATGATGCGGTATCTGATTGTTTCGCTTTGGTATAGCGTTGTCCTTGTTGACCTTGATTATGTATTGAGCGATAATTAGTGATCCTTGGAACCCAACTCTATTTTTAGAGCGTGAATTGTGAACTTATGAAACTGTTCTTCTTGCCTCCAGAATGGTGGCGACAAGACGAAACTCGCTTAGGAACAACCGAGTAGTTCCTACTGCTGCTGTTGCCCCTGGTCGTCGAGGTCATCGTCCGGCCCCGACCACACCACATGTTGAGAACCCGAACATTGATAACCCAGCTATAGAAAACCCGAATGTGAATGACCGTGCTGAGAATGGTCCTGTTCCACAAAACCCTCCACCTGTGAACCCAACCCACATTGACCGGCTAGTGTCGCGTGTCGCTGAATCGCTAGGCTGAGGCTAAACTCTCTAACACTTCTAGTGGAACCCCAATGCTGAATCGAACTCGAGGTTGTACCTACAAAGAGTTCCGATTCTGTGGTCCCATTGAGTTCGAAGGAACTGAGGGAGTAGTTTACCTGACTAGGTGGTTGGAGAAAACTGAATCTGTGTTTGCTGTGAGTAACTGTGATGAGGATTGTAAGGTTAAGTATGCAACATTTACCTTGAAGGACGAGGCGTTGACCTGGTGGAATAACTACCACAGATCAGTAGGAATCGATGTAGCTTATAGTATGACTTGGACTCAGTTTAAGGCTCTCCTGATTAAGACTTACTGTCCTAGGAATGAAGTTAAGAAGTTAGAAAGTGAGTTCTTGAACCATAAGGTTAAGGGTACTGACATGGCGACTTATACTCGTCGTTTCCAAGAGTTGTCATTGCTTTGCCCTGAAATGGTTCGCACTGAAGAACTTAAGATTGAGAGGTATACTGATGGATTGCCTTTAGCTACTCGAAATGATGTCATCGCTGCCAAGCCAATTAATTTGCAAGAGGCAATTGCTATGGCTCAGAGTTTGATGGACTCTTGTGTGATAGAATTAGGAGACAAGGGTAAGAATGATAGTAGTGATAAGAGGAAGAGGAATGAAGTTGTTAAAGGGAATGGCAACAAACGGCATGAGACAGCCAGGGTGTTTACCATAGGAAATGGAGATAAGAAGGGTTATGAAGGTAGTAAGCCTGTGTGTGGTCGTTGTAACCGACACCACCATGGACCGTGCCCTATTGTGTGTAGGAAGTGCTCTAAGGTAGGACACATAGCCAAAGACTGTAGGTCTCGTCCACTTGCTGCAGCTCAAACTGCACAAGGAGCGGACTGGAAGGCTACTGTCACCTGTTTTGGAAGTGAAAAGAAGGGACACTTTAAGAATGAATGCCGAGAGCCGTGGATGAGAGGAAATCCTGGTAATGTAGGAGGATTTGCCAATTGAGGTGTAGGAGGTAATGGCTTAAACCCTGTGAAGCGTGAGGTTGTGGAAAACCGAGGAAACAATGGTGCTAGGAATGTGAGAGAGACATGGGAGTAGCGCGTGTTTATGCTATTGGGAAGGAAGCTGGTGAGGACCTTAACGTAGTTACGGGCGTTCCTTTCAATAATCGCTATGCTTCCATACTGTTTGATACCGGTGCAGATATGAGTTTCGTATCCACCAATTTTATGCCATTACTAGGAATCTCCCAAACACCTCTAGGGTTTAGTTACGATGTGGAACTAGCGAATGGGAATAGAGAAAAGATAGACACCGTAGTTCGAGGTTGTACCTTAAGTTTCCTAGACCGCCCGTTTAGTATAGACTTATTTCCGGTTACCTTAGGAAGTTTTGACGTTATTATCGGAATGGATTGGTTATCGAAGAATGGTGCACACATCATTTGTGATGTGAAGATTGTGCATTTACCATATGGCGGAAAGGTTCTGAGCATACAAGGAGATCGGAGCGACTGTGGAAGCCCTTCCCGGTTGAGCATCATCTCTTGTATTAAGGCCCAGAAGTACATCGATAGAGGAGGTTGTCTTTTCTTGGCTCGAATTTCTGAAAAGAAAAGTGAGGAGAAGAGTGAAAGACACCTTAACGATGTACTCGTTGTTAGAGAATTTCCGGATGTGTTTCTCGACGATCTGCCAGGGATTCCACCTGTCCGACAAGTGGAATTTCAAATAGAGTTGATACCGGTCTGCGACACCCGTAGCGGGCACCTTATCGACTTGCTCCAAGAGAATTGGAGGAACTGTCTAAACAATTGGCAGAATTGTCAGAGAAGGGATTCATTCGACCAAGTTCGTCACCGTGGGGAGCACCAGTGTTGTATGTGAAGAAGAAGGATGGATCATTTCGGATGTGTATTGATAATAGGGAGTTGAATAAGTTGACAGTGAAGAACCGACATCCGTTACCTAGAATAGATGACCTATTCGACCAACTCCACGGAGCTAGTGTCTTTTCTAAGATCGATTTACGATCTGGTTATCACCAGCTTAGAGTTCGAGAGGAGGATATCCCTAAGACGGCGTTTAGAACCCGTTATGGACACTATGAATTCCAAGTGATGTCATTTGGTTTGACCAACGCACCAGCGGTTTTCATGGATCTCATGAACCGAGTGTGTAAGCCATACCTGGATAAGTTTGTGATAGTATTCATAGACGATATCTTGATATACTCTAAGAGTAGTGAGGGGCACGAAGAGCATTTGAGGCTCATTTTAGGATTGTTGAGAGAGGAGAAGCTGTATGCCAAATTCTCTAAGTGTGAATTTTGGATTCCGTCCGTGCAATTCTTAGGTCACGCGATAGATAGTCGAGGTGTTCATGTTGACCCAACTAAGATTAAGGCCATTAAGGAATGGGCAGCTCCTAAGAACCCATCAGAAATCCGACAGTTTCTAGGGTTAGCAGGCTATTATAGGAGATTCATTAAGGGATTTTCTAAGATAGCTAAGTCGCTGACCAAATTAACACAGAAGGATGTTAAGTATGAATGGGGAGAAAAGGAAGAAGAAGCATTTCAACTTCTGAAGGAAAAGTTGTGTAGTGCGCCCATCCTAGCTTTTCCTGAAGGAAGCGAAGACTTTGTCGTGTACTGCGACGCTTCGCATAAAGGCTTAGGTGCTATTTTGATGCAACGTGAGAAGGGGATTGCTTATGCATCCCGACAACTTAAGAAGCATGAGAAAAACTACACCACCCATGATCTTGAGTTAGGTGCTGTAGTGTTTGCTCTTAGGATTTGGAGACATTATCTGTATGGAACCAAGTGTGTAGTATTTACCGACCATAAGAGTTTGAAGCATATCTTAGATCAGAAGGAACTGAACATGAGAAAACGTCGTTGGTTGGAATTGCTTAGTGATTACGACTGTGAGATTCGTTATCATCCTGGTAAGGCTAACGTTGTGGCTAATGCACTTAGTCGTAAGGAGGACATTCCACCTCTACTCGTTCGATCCTTAGGAATGACCATTGTTTCGCCCTTACCATCTCAAATTTTAGCCGCCCAAGCAGGGGCATTGACGGAAGAGAACCGTCCTTATGAGAATCTTCATGGAATGGTAGAAAGTGAAAACGGCTTCTTGAAGCGTTCCGATGGAACATTATGCTTCAAAGACAGAAGCTGGATACCATTTCATGGTGGAATCCGTGAGTTGATTGTGCACGAGTCGCATAAATCAAAATACTCTATTCATCCTGGAGCCGATAAGATGTATTAGGATCTTAAGAAACTTTATTGGTGGCCTAATATGAAAGCCGATATAGCTCATTATGTTAGTTGGTGCCGACTTGTTCAGTTAAGGCCGAACATCGAAAACCATCGACTTTTAGTTCAACCCGAACTCCGGAATGGAAATGGGGCGAATAACCATGGACTTTATCACTAAATTACGAGAACGCTAGCGGCAATGACGCTATCTGGGTAATCGTTGATCGTTTAACTAAGTCTGCTCACTTCTTAGCTATTAGTGAAACCGATAGTCTTGATAAACTTGCTCGATTGTATCTTAAGGAGATAGTATCGCGTCATGGAGTACCGATATCTATCATTTCCGATAGGGATAGTCGTTTTACATCCCACTTTTGGAAGTTGTTACAAACAGCATTAGGAACGAATTTGGATATGAGTACTGCTTACCATCCACAGACCGATGGTTAAAGCGAGAGAACCATTCAGACTTTAGAAGACATGCTTAGAGTATGTGTTATAGATTTCAGCAAAGGCTGGGAGAGACACCTCCCTTTGGCCGAATTCTCTTACAACGATAGTTATCACTCTAGTATTAAGGCCGCCCCATTTGAGGCACTGTATGGCCGAAAATGTCGTTCTCCTGTTTGTTGGGCTAAAGTTAGCGAGAGTCAACTTACAGGTCCCGAACTTGTCTTAGAAACCACTGAGAAGATAGTTCAGATTCGTAATCGGTTGCAAACCGCTCGTGATAGACAAAAGAGTTATGCCGATAAGAGACGTAAACCTTTAGAATTTTAGGTTGGAGATCGTGGTATGTTGAAAGTTTCTCCTTGGAAAGGAGTGGTTCGTTCGCTGATATATTGGTCCCTGATGAGTGTCTAAATACTCATCATTTTTGTACCATCTAGACTGCAAAAACATCTGAAAACACTCAGAAATGTATCAAAATGATGAAAATATCACAAATAAGTGTTTTATGTGTTTTAAATGCAAAAATATCAAAATATGGTGAAAAACGTATCAAGTTTGCATAATTGGCAGTTTTAGTCCCCAAGTTTCAAAAGTTGTCAAATCTAGTCCCTGGAATCAAAATAAAGAAAAATATCATTCAAGGTCCCTGAAATATTCTAAATTGTCAAAAATGGTCCTTGAATGAATCTTTGGGCAAATGACAGAAAAGGTCCCTCAACTTTACAAAAGTGTCAAAATTGGTCCTTGGATATTTAAAAAAGGAAAATAATCAAATGTTATCCTTGTACTATTCATATTTGGCAGGAATGGTCCTTATTATAACCTTGGAAAAGTGGCAGTTTTGGTCCCTCATGTTTGGCCTAATTGCATGAATGGTCCTTGTGATTATCTACAAAACAAACGGACCCTTGGTGTTATTATCCAATCCAAAACAAATCCAATCCAAAACCCCATCTAGCCCAATCCCTACCCAAGCCCAACATCACGTTATTAATAAACGCTACGGTCAAAAAGTCAAAACCAGAGACACTGTTCATCGTCTCTCACAAACGCGCCAAAAACCAGACACGCATCAAACCACCATGGTTTCTCATTTTCCACCTTTCCACCTCACCCCTAACAGCTGGTTACCAACTCTTTAACACCTCCACATCTTCCAAAATCCAATTAATACACAAAACCTGCTCAAGAGGAATTTGGCGCCAAAAATGACAAATGGCGAAATTGATGAGTTGGATGAATCCAATGGCTGAAATAAGTGGGAAATGCTCAGATGTCGACAAGGGACTCAAAAAGATCTCTATAAACAAGAGGAGAAGCAATGTGGAATAATATCTAGCTTAATTTAGTTTTATGTATGTCGTTTTAATTATTTTTCAAATTTCCAGTGTAATTTAAAAGCTTTCAAGTACTTTTTAAGTAATCTTAGTGTGTTGTGAATCATTTTCAGTTATAAATTTCAAGTTTCAATATCCTTTTCAAGTTTATGCATTTCCTAGTTCAAAAAAATTTCATGAATGTTTGAATGTTGTTTGTAGCTGTTAATTTGGACTCTTAAGCCAACATAAGCTCCTATAAAGCTTATCTAAGCTTTTAGAAACCCTTAAAATCAGTCTAATAGCAAAAAGAGAAAAATACCAAAAATACCAAAAAAATTAGATAAAATAAAAAATCAATGGAAGGTTATCAAGAAGCTGGGCAGGGTTAATAAAGGATTGCCCTTGGGTTTAGTGCTTATTGGGAAGCTTTAGGTTGTGTTTGTGTGCCTCAGTTCTCAGTCTTGTGCTTGGATCCAATTTGTAAGCCTTTTAATCCATTTTGGCATTTCACTGTGTAAGACATTTATAAGCTTAAATCTCTGTGTCTTCATGTTCATTAGTATTAGTTAAGTATAATTAAGCATTAAAACCAGTTGCTTGTTCTCTTTAATTTATAGTTAGCAAAATTTTTAATTAAACAGTTAATTTAGTATAATTGTCATTTCTTAGTTTAAATGTTGTTATTGTTTTTGTTTAATGTTTCTTTAGTCTTAGTAAATGATTATATAAGGTCTGCAATCAATTTCATGGTCTTGATCTTTGGAATCAATTGAAAATCTTCAAAACAGTCTCAATAAGGACTGTTTGGATTAGCTTGTTTAACTAAGTTAAAGGGTGTTCAAGACAGTGTTATTGGTTGTTGTTTATCACATTTGGTCTAAATAGCTTAGTAAAACAAAGAAAAACAGTGTTCATTTGTTAAAAAAGTCAAAATATCCTTTGATCACACCTTGATCATTAACTGTTGGATTTTTATGTTTCATGATCTTGTTTTCATGCTTATAAGTTGATAATATTGATCAAATAAGTCTTAATACACCTTAATACATCATAATCAGTGCTTAGGATCAATCCAAAGTTCATTTTAGTCAACTTATTTGGTTTTAATAAAAAGTCAAAATTTCATATTAGTGGTTTTGAATAAAATAGATTAATTTTTATAGGACTACACATTAGCTTTCAATATTTGAGCTTTTGGGATATCAAAATATAGTTGCTTAGCCTTAACCTAGTATTTTTATAATTTCTAAATAGCTTATTTAATAGCTTATCTATTAGCTTATTTCAGACCCTATTTCAAAATGTGCCCTGCGTACGCAGTTTCACTACCATTTTCACAAGCTTGTAAAAAGCTCTCTAGTTACCCATAGCTTGTGAAATTTGGCTTTTTGTGAAGCTAACCTAGCTAGCTTAAGGTTTCAAGTTTATTTTTCCATTTTGTAGCTTATTTGCTAGGGCTGCATATAGCTTTTTCTTTGTCCCATTTTCTTGTTTACAGTGAATACCCAGTGCTAACAAGCTTTTTCTCAAGCTCTTCACAAGCTCATTTGTGAACCATAGTAAGTGAGCTTGGACTTTTTGGATAGACCACCAACCCAGCTTGTTGACTCAGTCTTTGTTTTGAGCTTTTGAGCTTATTTCCTTAGCTTAAATTGCCCTACAAAAACTCCACAGGACTGTTTGGTACAAGGGTATCTAATAAGTGCTTATTAGCTTATAAATAGCTTATCAGTGTTGATATTTGCATTTTTTAGTTTCATTTGAGTAGTTTTAGCTTATTACATCTTATTTCAGCCTTTGTTTCAAGCTTGTAAACTTGTTTGAGCTTATAAACATCAAATAAGCTCATAAGTACACTGTTGAGCTTTTAAGCTCTTAAACAGCTTATTTTCAAGTTGCAAAATTTTTGTTTTCATAAAAGTTTCTTATTTTAAGTAGTTAAATAGTTTTCAAAAATAAAAATCACAAAAACATCATTTTTAAAATAGTGATAGCGTTTATTTAATAGAAATTAGCTTTTTAATTTTTCTTTTCAGCTTATTATTAAGCAAATTTTGTTTTTATAATTTTATTAGTTTTCTGTCACCATAGGATATTTTTAGAAAAAGTTTCAGAATTTTCTCATCTTGTTTAGTATTTATTAGAATTAAAAATAGTTAAAAGTATTAAATAATTAATAATAAATAAATAAAAAACATAAAAAATATCTTTTCAGTTTTAAAATTAGTTTTATAATATTCTAGATTTTTCTAATTTAAAATTTTATTTTTACAGGTTAATTTTATATTTTCTTTTATTTAAGTGTATTATAAATAGTAATTAATTAATAATAAATAGATAAAAAGTCTAAAAAAATATATTTTCAATTTTAAAATAAGTTTTATAGCATTTTAGATTTTTCTAAGTCATAATTATATTTTTCTAGGTTTAGTTCATATTTTATCATATTTTAGGTTATTAATAAATAGTTAAAAATAGTTTTTAATTAATAATAATTAAATAAATAGTTATAAAAATAATTTTCTTTTTCCAATAATTTTATTTTATTTTTAGGATTCCAAAAATATCATTTTCATATTTTTAGGTCTTTTATTTCTTAGAATTCACATTTTATTTTGTACGTTTATGTAGTTTATTAAACGTACGTATTTACGTTTATCTTATCTGATTGTTGTGCTTTACAATTCTGTATCCATATCAATTCCAATCAATCAGTAGTGTAATTATCCATCAAAATCCTTACTGATATCTATCCTTAGTGATTATTCGACATCTGAAAGTTTTTAAACACCATTCATCCTCCTTGGGACTTAACGACCTGTGGAAACACTATACTCTCGGATCTTAATTGTATTGTTTTTGAGCTGTTTGAAGTTTATTACGGTTGACCATTCACAAGTGGTTAGCTTGTGTGATAAAACTTGACGGTTCAGTATCAATCAAATTTTGGCCGCTTGGGAGGTGTAAGCGTGTTCTAAACCTTTTCGGACCGTACTTGCACATATACCACCTTTTGTAAACAGTTTTTTTTTTAAGAAATCCAAAAAAGTTCATTAACACTTTTCCTAAAGTGTTAACAACACCAAAAATATATAAAACAACAAAACAATCGTAACGTTTTCTAGCTTGTGTTTCCTTTAAGGTGATTCTTAAAGAGATACGATTTGGTTAAACGAGACGATACCAAAAATATTATCCAAAAATATTTAAACCCTTAGCACAAATCCATACCTACGTCTTTTCAGTGGTACTTAAATACATAAAAATCAACCACCGCAAATCAAGGCAGGACACCTACCAACTGGGGGTGTGACCATTAATAAGTTCCCGAACAAAAGATTTAAAACTTGCCTTTGTGTCCTTGTGATTTGGTGTACCTTTTTCAAAGAAGCCATTTCATTTGTGATTATTGGTTTAAGTTCACTTGTCGTTTTGCCTCACATTTGTTTTAAAAACTGATTTTTATACTTAGTGCATGCGCACTCGTTCTTCCAGCTCTACAAGTCCACTTTCAGAACTTGTAAGTATTCCTCGTAGACGTAGAGGACGTTCTGCTCCTTCAGCCGTGACTGAGGAACGTCTTACACCACCACCCCCTGTCGTAATGGCAGAAGACAAACCGATGAATGAGCTTCTCCAAGCACCCATCGAGGGTTACGGAGATGCCTGATCTGGTCCGAACCGTCAAGTCTAATCACACAAGCTGACCACTTGTGAATGGCCAACCGTAACAGACTTAAAACAGCTTGGAACCAAATACAATGAAGATCAGAGAATACAGTGGATTACCGGGTCCTTAAGTCCCACGGAGACTCAATGGTGTGTAAAACACTTGATCAGACGATAGAGTGATCACTAATGATAGTGATCAGAAAGGATTTGGATGGAATATTACACTACTGAAAAAGTTTTATAAATTAAAGCGACTTAAATACAAATTAAGAAAATTAAAAAAATAAAATATATTAAATAAACGCTATCACTATATTTAAAGTGATGAACGTTTAAAACCTAAAACGTACGTTTAAATTAAAAACTACGTTAACGTACAAAATAAAACGTGAAAATAAAGAAGGGAAATACCTACGGATATAGAAAATACATTTTTACAATCCTAATTATACTAGAAAATTATTTGAAAAGAAAAATTATTTTTATAACTAATTAATTAATTATTATTAAATAAAAACTATTTTAACTATTTAATAATACTTCTAAAATAAAAGAAAATACAAAATAAGGCTAGAAAAATAAAATTAAGACTTAGGAAAATCTAAAATATGATAAAACTAATTTTAAAACTAAAAATATATTTTTTAGACTTTTTATATATTTATTACTAATTTAAAACTATTTAAAACTAATTAAAATGTTAAAAAATACTATTTAGACCAAGAAAATTATGGAAAAATACTTTTTATGACTTATATATATATCTTAACCTAAAAAAATGAAAACTTATTTTTTTGAAGCTTTTCTTAATTATTTGTATTAAAAGCTAATTAAAAATACTTAAAAACTAATTTAAATTAAGAAAAATAGTAAACAAGCTTGGAAAAATCTGAAAATTTCAGGAAAAGTCTAAAATTATATTAGGAATAAAGGAAAAATAGAAAAACAAGGTGCTATGTGGAGGAAAATAGAACTGATGTGGAAATGGATATGAAATAAGCTATAGAAAATAAGCAAATAAGCTATAAAATGCACCAACTGATAACATAAGCTAGATAATTCTAAAACTACTCTAAGGCAACTAATTGAAGCTACTCCTAACTGCTAAAAAGCAGGCTACCTATGATTTAATCTAACTGCTCAATAAGCAAAACAGGAAACTGGACCCTACTTTAAGCTTATGCAACAGCTTATTCAATAAGCAACAGGGAAAACTAAAAGTGTGGTCCTAAAGCCCACCAACCAGAGATCATAAGCTCAAAATTATAGCTTATATGGACTAGTAATGAAGAAGCTAGAGCTCAAAACAAAAGTGGCCAATTGGACAGTGAATACTGATGTGCAGAAACAGTGAAACAGGTACCAACTTTAAGCTAATGTAACTACTTATCCAATAAGACAAAATGAAAACCAAAAGTTGACATAAGTAGACCACCTAGCAGACTGCTTATAGACCAAAAATGAGACCATGAAAAGCTGTATTGAACCTTGTGCATTTGCTGCAAGTTCTGCACAAAATGGCTCTTTGACAAAGTTTGACTTCTAAAAACAGTTAAGCAAGTTTGACTTTGGTGAGATTTAAGATCAAATGTAGGACTGATGCAAATGAAATATGATATAATAAGATTATAGCAAGCTAGTATATTAACTTCTACACCTACATGCTAATTTCTTAACCACTGATTCCAACAGTAAAGCACCTAAGAGCAGTGGACTTATGATTTTGACTTTCTGTGTGTTTAGATGTAAAAAGATGACTGAAGTGAGTGTAATAAACTAAGATAAACCTAAACCAACTGATCTACTGCAACATTTTAACCTCTAGCTCAGTTTTAACCTCTAATCCAAACACTCCTTTTAATGAATCTAACAAACAAATCAGCAATCTAATCCCATAACTACTAAAACAGAAAGTGTAATAAGCATTAAACTAAGATACTTAAGCTCTAACAAGGTGCTAAACACAAACAAACAGGATCAAATGCATTACAGTTATGAGACAGTTTTGACCTTAAAACTTACAAAGAGTCCAGCTGAGTTTCAGCATCACAACAGAACCAAAACAACCAAATCCCATATCAAACACTGAGTTAAACCTAAATAATCATCATTTCAAACCATTTCCATTTCTGAACTAAGATTAACACCACAGTTGACTTCTGTTGACCATGTAACAAAATGACTTAAACCTTGAATGCTAGCTTATACAAAGCTATCATGAGCTTATACAAGCTTGTTTGAGATGAAATACAAGCTATTGAAAGCTTAAACATAAGAAATTGAGAATGAAATTTGCAACAGTAGCAAGAAACATGGAATTTATCTAAAACTTGGATTGAAACTCAAAAGCTTAATACAATGATTTGTTAATTTGAAAGTGAAACAAGGAAACTGAAATTACACCATTTTCATTTTAAACTAAGACAATAATCTAAAAAACGACATAAGTAAAATTTATAAAAACTAACTACTACTCTTTTCAAGCTTCTCTCTTTCTCTTTTATAGCTCCAAGATGTTTCCACTTGTCCACTGAACTTTTCCCACCAATAAATTTGGCCGTTGGATGCTTTGAGTTGATATTGGCCGTTTGATCATTTTGGCGCCAAAGTGGACTTTAGCAGTTTAGGTTGAGTGATTGGGTAGAGAATCATTTAATGCGTTTTGGAAGGAGGTGGAGGTGGAGGGAACATGGATGGTGATATATTGAGGTGGAGGAATGGGAATGGAGATTGTTGCAGAGCAGTTGGGAGGGGAAAGAAAAAGGGCGCCAAGTGGTGTTCTGTTTTTATTATTAACGTGGGTGGGTCGGGTTAAATATTGGACGGGTTGGGAGTTAAGGTTGGGCCAAGCTTGGGTTGGGCTTTGGGTAATAATAATAAGGGTCCGGTTTGGTTAAGTGATAACACAAGGACCACATTTGTAATTCAACCAAAGATAAAGGACTGATCATGAACTTTTTCCAATGTTATTACAAGGACCAAACTTGACAACTTTGATAGTACAAGGATAACTTTTGCATATAATTCCATTTAAAAATACCCAAGGACTACTTTTGCAATTTTTCAAAGTTTAAGGACCTTTTCTGCCATTTGACCAAAGAATCATTCAAGGACCAATTTTAACAACTTAGAATATTTTAGGGACCTTGAATGATATTTTTCTACATTTTTGGATTCCAGGGACTAGATTTGACAACTTTTAAAACTTGGGGGACTAAAACTGCCAATTTTGCAAATTTGATACGTTTTTCATCTGATTTTGATCTTTTTGCATTTAAAACACATAAAACACTGATTTGTGATATTTTGATCATTTTGATGTATTTTTGAGTGTTTTCAGATGTTTTTGTAGTCTAGACAGTATAAAAATGATGAGTATTTAGACACTCATCAATCCCCCACACTAAAATATTGCTAGTCCCTAGCAATGATTTAGATCTTTAATGGATTTTAAAACTCTTTACCAAAAGCCATTACTTCCGGAGTAGCCAAATGTTTCAGTTCAAGTAAGAACCATGGTACACCGATAACCATGTGATTTTGAGCAAACCACCAGCTTTCAACGGATTTGATTTTGTCTTTACCAGAAGCCGTACCCTTCTGGACTAGCCAACTCTTAGATAAATTATCAATATTATCTTTGGTGAGCTGAATACCAATTATGGATTTTCCACTGCCTTTACCACAAGCCATAATCTTGCGAGCTAGCCAACTCTTCACTTTTTAGGATATGGTGAGTTGAGAACCATACAATTTTGGGCAAATTGCAAGCCATATAAACGGATTTGAGAAATCTTTACCAAGAGCCGTTTGCTCCTGGATTAGACAATCCTTTTGTCTTCTGAGACATGGCGGATGATAACCAAGGCTGAGTAAGTGTAGAACACTTACTCCAAAAAAAATTTTGGCCAAAACGGGGGAATTGGGTAGATAATATATGAAATTCGTGAGAATTCCCCCACACTTAGAAATGAATATTGCCCTCAATATTCAAAGTACCGGCGGTTATGCCGAAACGAAGAACGTAAAAGGGAAATACTACGGCCTTTTATTTAGAAAGATTTTTTTTTTTGAAACTTATATATATACACAACATGTGGGGCAACCCCCCCACACTAGGGTGGTAGAAAATAGAAAGAAGTCAGAAATATGGGTGAAAACCCATATGGCATGCTACTGTTTTTGATTTCCGAGTCGCTAGCTTGACTCGACCCCGCATTAATTTGTTCATGGGGAAGTAAGTGGAAGAAACAATCTCCATCGGACTTTCATTCAAGATGTTTGGATAAACATTGAAGCACGCGAAAGTTCCACACCGATGAGATATAGAGAGACAGACCCGGCTCATAAATGAAAATGCCGGGGTCAAAAATAGTGTCCTCATTCCCGAAGGAGTGAAGAAGAGAGGAAGTCACCGAGTATGTGAAGAAAAGAAGGAAAATCATGATAACAATCATGACTAGATCTTCTTTCTCGGGATTAAGTGCAGTTGCACTCGTTTGGATTTTGTTGGATGAGCTCTTTGGGTTGGAAGGCATCTCGGTTGGGAGGGTGGGAAGATTTGTCATAACTATGCAAATTGAGATTCTCTCCCCCCGATCATGATTTTTGCCATCCAAGCAATCATACTCCAGCGGAGATATGATATGAGAGAGTTCACCGGCGAACTCCTCATGAAGAGAATCATTCACATGATGTGAATTTGTGAACTCTTGTTCCATTGTGGGCTCATCACTATCCTCGATCTGAGTATCAAAGAGTGGATTCTCAGAAATTGAAGTGAATTCAGAGTCGAATTCAAATAGAGGATTGGTGAAAGTAGCTTTGAATGTTTCGGGAACAAAGTGATCAACATTCTCAATTGGATTGTTGGGATAAGAAGTGAGTGAACGATCATTATCAATGAGACTTTCAGTCTCTCCCGGATCGGCTTCGAAATCAAAGAGTGGATTGATGTGAGTGAGTTCACGGAGAACTCCTCAAGAAGGGGATCAGCATCAGATTGTGGAAGTGATGCCTCAACGTACTCGATGTCTCCATATGAAGCACAATCTTCGCTAAGATCAGAGAAAGTTTCAAAATGATCTTGAGAACACTCAAGAGGGGAAAGAAAATCACACATATGGTCAAAAGTTCCCTGTGACTCTCTTGGGATTGAGACAAGGCTCTCAACACTAGACGATTCCATTTCTGGAATAGTGCTAAGAAGCTCATCCCCCATGTTTAGAGAGTGAGTGGGAATATTGGGTGTGATAACAACAGACTGAGGGAGCTTAGAAGGACTAGCATACATATGTTTTATACTTTCCATTTGTTCTTCTGCTAGTAATTCCATCATAGTCTTTTCTCCCTGATTGTTCATGGAAGGAGTTTCAACTGATGAACTTGAAGAACCGTTATAAAATTGTAGAATATCAAGGATATCTTCATCATCATCGTCATCAGGAATGAAACGGAATCGAGAGCTAGATTTGGCTGCCTTTTCTTTTGCAATTGATTCCTTAATAGATTGTTCAAAGGCAATTTGGGAATCTAATTTAGCAGCCCGCTCTTCTGCTAACAACACTTCCATGGATTTTTCATTTGGATTATCTTGGGAGGACATAGCCGACTCCTCCTTAAGTTCTTTTAATAACTCCAGAGTCTTCAGTAGAAGATCTGTCGTAGTTTCATGAGGAGTCGCTTGAATCATTTGGTACTGTGGAGGTTGGTCGGATCTGAAGAGTCGTAATTGTTACAAGGAAATGGGTTTCCTGTTTGACAATCCGAGCTAGAGTGAGGACCTCCACAATACTCACAACAGAAAAAGCTGATGTGGCTGTGAGTGGTATGTGTTGTAGTCATAACTGTTATCAGGAACTTGCTCATAGACAAGCGTGTTTCCCGATTGACAATCAGAACTGGAATGTGAATCACCACAGTACTCACAACGAAAAGCTGAGTCTCACAGGTGGTAGCCTGATGGAATAAATCAGTCGTGTCATGGTAGGAATAGGGATCTTGGTTATAGACAGACCCGTTTCCAGATTCCACCACGCTACAACTGGGGCAATTGCCACCATTATAAGGACCACCACACCATTGACAACCAAGAGGGTGAGGATAAGACATAGAAAGAATCAAAAGTTAATAGAGGGTAAGAAATGAAGAATCAAAAAGGTAAGAGGGTAAAGAGGAATATTTTTGAAAAACATTTTGATAAAAACAAAGAATGAAAATATTTTTGGGTGTTGATAACACTTTAGGAAAAGTGTTAATGAACTTTTTGATTTTTTGAAAACTTTACAAAAAACTTTTTACAAAAGATGGGGTATGTGCAAGAATGGATCTGAAAAAGGCTTAACACACGCTAAAGCCTCCCCGGCAGCGGCGCCAAAATTTGATCTGGTCCGAACCGTCAAGTCTAATCACACAAGCTGGCCACTTGTGAATGGCCAACCGTAACAGACTTAAAACAGCTTGGAACCAAATACAATGAAGATCAGAGAATACAGTGGATTCCCGGGTCGTTAAGTCCCACGGAGACTCAATGGTGTGTAAAACACTTGATCAGACGATAGAGTGATCACTAATGATAGTGATCAGAAAGGATTTGGATGGAATATTACACTACTGAAAAAGTTTTATAAATTAAAGCGGCTTAAATACAAATTAAGAAAATTAAAAAAATAAAATATATTAAATAAACGCTATCACTATATTTAAAGTGATGAACGTTTAAAACCTAAAACGTACGTTTAAATTAAAAACTACGTTAACGTACAAAATAAAACGTGAAAATAAAGAAGGAAAATACCTACGGATATAGAAAATACATTTTTACAATCCTAATTATACTAGAAAATTATTTGAAAAGAAAAATTATTTTTATAACTAATTAATTAATTATTATTAAATAAAAACTATTTTAACTATTTAATAATACTTCTAAAATAAAAGAAAATACAAAATAAGGCTAGAAAAATAAAATTAAGACTTAGGAAAATCTAAAATATGATAAAACTAATTTTAAAACTAAAAATATATTTTTTAGACTTTTTATATATTTATTACTAATTTAAAACTATTTAAAACTAATTAAAATGTTAAAAAATACTATTTAGACCAAGAAAATTATGGAAAAATACTTTTTATGACTTATATATATATCTTAACCTAAAAAAATGAAAACTTATTTTTTTGAAGCTTTTCTTAATTATTTGTATTAAAAGCTAATTAAAAATACTTAAAAACTAATTTAAATTAAGAAAAATAGTAAACAAGCTTGGAAAAATCTGAAAATTTCAGGAAAAGTCTAAAATTATATTAGGAATAAAGGAAAAATAGAAAAACAAGGTGCTATGTGGAGGAAAATAGAACTGATGTGGAAATGGATATGAAATAAGCTATAGAAAATAAGCAAATAAGCTATAAAATGCACCAACTGATAACATAAGCTAGATAATTCTAAAACTACTCTAAGGAAACTAATTGAAGCTACTCCTAACTGCTAAAAAGCAGGCTACCTATGATTTAATCTAACTGCTCAATAAGCAAAACAGGAAACTGGACCCTACTTTAAGCTTATGCAACAGCTTATTCAATAAGCAACGAGGAAAACTAAAAGTGTGGTCCTAAAGCCCACCAACCAGAGATCATAAGCTCAAAATTATAGCTTATATGGACTAGTAATGAAGAAGCTAGAGCTCAAAACAAAAGTGTCCAATTGGACGGTGAATCTTGATGTGCGAAACAGTGAAACGGTACCAACTTTAAGCTAATGTAACTACTTATCCAATAAGACAAAATGAAAACCAAAAGTTGACATAAGTAGACCACCTAGCGACCGCTTATAGACCAAAAATGAGACCATGAAAAGCTGTATTGAACCTTGTGCATTTCTTTGCAAGTTCGCACAAAATGGCTCTTTGACAAAGTTTGACTTCTAAAAACAGTTAAGCAAGTTTGACTTTGGTGAGATTTAAGATCAAATGTAGGACTGATGCAAATGAAATATGATATAATAAGATTATAGCAAGCTAGTATATTAACTTCTACACCTACATGCTAATTTCTTAACCACTGATTCCAACAGTAAAGCACCTAAGAGCAGTGGACTTATGATTTTGACTTTCTGTGTGTTTAGATGTAAAAAGATGACTGAAGTGAGTGTAATAAACTAAGATAAACCTAAACCAACTGATCTACTGCAACATTTTAACCTCTAGCTCAGTTTTAACCTCTAATCCAAACACTCCTTTTAATGAATCTAACAAACAAATCAGCAATCTAATCCCATAACTACTAAAACAGAAAGTGTAATAAGCATTAAACTAAGATACTTAAGCTCTAACAAGGTGCTAAACACAAACAAACAGGATCAAATGCATTACAGTTATGAGACAGTTTTGACCTTAAAACTTACAAAGAGTCCAGCTGAGTTTGACATCACAGAACCAAAACAACCAAATCCCATATCAAACACTGAGTTAAACCTAAATAATCATCATTTCAAACCATTTCCATTTCTGAACTAAGATTAACACCACAGTTGACTTCTGTTGACCATGTAACAAAATGACTTAAACCTTGAATGCTAGCTTATACAAAGCTATCATGAGCTTATACAAGCTTGTTTGAGATGAAATACAAGCTATTGAAAGCTTAAACATAAGAAATTGAGAATGAAATTTGCAACAGTAGCAAGAAACATGGAATTTATCTAAAACTTGGATTGAAACTCAAAAGCTTAATACAATGATTTGTTAATTTGAAAGTGATACAAGGAAACTGAAATTACACCATTTTCATTTTAAACTAAGACAATAATCTAAAAAACGACATAAGTAAAATTTATAAAAACTAACTACTACTCTTTTCAAGCTTCTCTCTTTCTCTTTTATAGCTCCAAGATGTTTCCACTTGTCCATTGAACTTTTCCCACCAATAAATTTGGCCGTTGGATGCTTTGAGTTGATATTGGCCGTTTGATCATTTTGGCGCCAAAGTGGACTTTAGCAGTTTAGGTTGAGTGATTGGGTAGAGAATCATTTAATGCGTTTTGGAAGGAGGTGGAGGTGGAGGGAACATGGATGGTGATATATTGAGGTGGAGGAATGGGAATGGAGATTGTTGCAGAGCAGTTGGGAGGGGAAAGAAAAAGGGCGCCAAGTGGTGTTCTGTTTTTATTATTAACGTGGGTGGGTCGGGTTAAATATTGGACGGGTTGGGAGTTAAGGTTGGGCCAGGCTTGGGTTGGGCTTTGGGTAATAATAATAAGGGTCCGGTTTGGTTAAGTGATAACACAAGGACCACATTTGTAATTCAACCAAAGATAAAGGACTGATCATGAACTTTTTCCAATGTTATTACAAGGACCAAACTTGACAACTTTGATAGTACAAGGATAACTTTTGCATATAATTCCATTTAAAAATATCCAAGGACTACTTTTGCAATTTTTCAAAGTTTAAGGACCTTTTCTGCCATTTGACCAAAGAATCATTCAAGGACCAATTTTAACAACTTAGAATATTTTAGGGACCTTGAATGATATTTTTCTACATTTTTGGATTCCAGGGACTAGATTTGACAACTTTTAAAACTTGGGGGACTAAAACTG
This sequence comes from Chrysanthemum makinoi, assembly GCA_910596185.1. Taxonomy (NCBI): domain Eukaryota; kingdom Viridiplantae; phylum Streptophyta; class Magnoliopsida; order Asterales; family Asteraceae; genus Chrysanthemum; species Chrysanthemum makinoi. The sequence continues at coordinate 30,443,883 of OU343216.1, read as the reverse complement.
CCAATTTTGCAAATTTGATACGTTTTTCATCTGATTTTGATCTTTTTGCATTTAAAACACATAAAACACTGATTTGTGATATTTTGATCATTTTGATGTATTTTTGAGTGTTTTCAGATGTTTTTGTAGTCTAGACAGTATAAAAATGATGAGTATTTAGACACTCATCAATGCCATTATTGTCCCAGCCATCGTGGCTGATACCTTTGAGCTCAAAACCGGGTTGCTTAATCTGGTAACCCAAAGCTAATTTTATGGTTTTGATCGGGATGATCCTCATGCACATATTCGATGGTTCAACAAGATTGCATCTACCATCAAATACAAGAATGTCCCACATGAAGCAATTAAGCTTCTTCTGTTCCCATTCTCTCTAGAGGGACAAGCCCGGAATTGGCTTGAGAAACAACCCCTCGTTCCATTGAGACATGGGAGGATCTAGTCACCAAGTTTTTTAACGAATTCTATCCTCCATCCCGAACTACAAGTCTTAAGAATGAGATAATGAAATTCTCTCAAAGATTTGATGAATCATTCGGTGAGGCATGGGATAGTTACAAAGAGTTGCTCATAAAGTGTCCACATCATGGTTTTACCGAGTTAATGCAAATGGATACTTTCTACAATGGTCTGAACCAAACTAACCAAGACTCTTTAAATGCTTCCGCGGGAGGTAATTTCCTGAGCAAGACCACAAAAGAAGCCTTACAAATCATAGAAAACAAGTCCCAGGTCCGCCCTTTCCGAACAAAGACATATCAGTCTCATTCTAATGCAGGACCTTCTACTTCATCTCCCGTGAGTACATCTAGCACCGATGCTAAGATTGACAAACTCACAGATATTGTTCATTCTTGCTAACCAAAAGAAAGTCACTTTCACACAGACACCATCACATGGTGAAGTGAAAAAAGTCGAAGTCTGTGTTACTTGTGGTGGCCCTCATGCATACTACAATGCATCGCCACCGATGGTAGTCCTTTTGAAGCCAATGCTATAGCCGGTACTTCACATCAAGGAGGTAATCAATACCGTCCTCAAAATGAACCAAACTACCGTGCTAATACTTATCAGGTACCACCCGGTTTTAACGAATCCTATACAAAACCGGAATCGAACCAACCTAGAATGAACCAAGGTTATCAAAACCAAGGTAATTTCTATCCCGGACCAAATCAAGGTTTCCAACATCAAGGAAATCTTAATCAAAACAATTTCAATCGAGGGAATCAATTTCATGGGAATATGAATCCTAATCAAGGAAATTTTCAAAATCAAGGCCCTAATCTGAATAATAGAGGCCAGAATTTTCCTAATCAAACTCAAGCCATTGTTCCAACCGGACCATCATCGATGAGTTATTGAAACAATTCATGAAATCCCAAGATGAAATGAACAGGTTGTTGGTTAGTCAGATTGCTGATCTTAAGAATTCTTTAAATGATCAACCCTCGGGCTCAGGAAACTTCCGAGCAACACGATCGCTAACCCGAGGGGCGATGCAAAGGCGATCACAACCAGAAGTGGTGTTTCATACAATGGACCGCTATTCCTACTACCTCTTCTTCTTCTTCTCTCCCGAAGGTAGTGGAAAGTGAACCCGAGACTACAAAGGACAAGGAACTTCCTACTAATAACGGAGGTACCAACTATGTCCAACAAGTTGTCCGAAACCCAAATCCAATCCAGGAGTTGTTTTTGAACCTCCGGTAGCTCCCGTTGAAAACCCTAAATCCAAATCTTCTATTCCTTACCCATCACATTTGAATGAGCAAAAGCTCCGCGAAAAGCGGTCATCAAATGGACAAATTTTTCAAATTTTCCAAGAACTACATTTTGACATAAGCTTTGCGGATGCTATCATGCTGATGCCCAAGTTTGCATCAACTCTCAAACACATGTTAAGCAACAAGGAAAAGCTGTTTGAAATGGCTAAAACTCCTTTGAACGAGAATTGCTCACGTGATTATCTTGAAGAAGCTTCCGAGAAGCTTGGAGATCCTGGAAAATTTCTCTTACCTTGTGTATTTCCAGCAATGGTTGAATGCTTTGCCCTAGCGGATCTTGGTGCAAGCATCAATCGATGCCTCATTCAGTATGGAAGAAACTTTCTCTTCCGGACCTTATTCCTACATGCATGACTCTCGAGCTTGCAGATCGCACAATATCCCGTCCACTTGGCATTGCCGAGGACGTATTTGTGAAAGTAGGAAAGTTCCATTTTCCAGCTGACTTTGTAGTTGTTGATTTCGATGTTGATCCACGGGTTCCTCTCATTGTTGGACGAGGATTCCTGAGAACGGGCCGTGCTCTCATTGATGTATTTGAGCAAGAAATCACACTACGTGTGGGTAATGAAGCTGTCACCTTTAACCTTGATCAAACTTCGAGGTACTCCGCAAACTATGATTATGAGTCGGTTAACCGAATAGATATCATTGATGTTGCTTCCGAAGAGTACTCTCAAGAAGTTCTTGGTTATGATCATAATTCTTCGAGTGATAATCTCACTCATTCATCTCAACCCATCATCGCCAATTCTACTCCTTCTCTCACTCCATTTGAGGAAAGTGACTTCATCTTGGAAGATATTGAAGCATACTTGTCTAGTGATTCAGTTCCATGGGAAATTGATCACGCTCCAATTGACATCGAGGGAGATATTCTTCTCATTGAGAAGTTGCTTAATGATGATCCATCTCCACTCCCTCCCGTCGAGCTTCATAACAAGGAAGTCAATTCAGTTGAGAAAACTGAAGAATTTCCTGAAGTCGAACTTAAGGACTTACCACCTCATCTCGAGTATGCATTTCTTGAGGGTGATGATAAATTACCCGTCATTATTGCTCGAGATTTGAGTAAAGATGAAAAAGATGCTCTCATAAAGGTCTTGAAGTCACACAAGCAAGCAATTGCTTGGAAACTCTCCGACATTAAGGGTATCAACCCCGAGTTTTGTACTCACAAAATCTTGATGGAGGATGACTTCAAGCCAGCAGTTCAACATCAGAGATGAGTAAATCCAAAAATCCATGATGTTATTAAACAAGAGGTTCTCAAACTTCTTGATGCAGGATTAATTTACCCGATCTCAGATAGTCCTTGGGTTAGCCCAATTCATTGTGTTCCTAAAAAGGGTGGCATAACTGTTGTCACAAATGAAGAAAACGAGTTAATTCCAACTCGATTGGTTACGGGATGGCGTGTTTGCATTGACTATCGTAAGTTGAATGACGCCACCCGTAAAGACCATTTTCCTCTACCCTTCATGGACCAGATGCTTGTGAGATTAGCGGGAACGAGTACTATTGTTTCCTTGATGGTTTCTCGGGTTATTTTCAGATCCCCATTGATCCACAGGATCAAGAGAAGACCACATTCACCTGCCCATACGGAACTTTTGCCTATAGACGTATGCCTTGTGGCCTATGTAATGCTCCGCACGTTCCAACGATGTATGATGGCAATTTTCCACGACATGATCGGGGAAACAATGGAGGTGTTTATGGATGACTTCTCGGTTATTGGGGACTCGTTTCAAACATGTCTCTCCCATTTAGAAAAAATGCTTAAACGGTGTGAAGACACCAATCTTTGTCTAAATTGGGAGAAGAGCCACTTTATGGTCAAAGAAGGCATAGTCCTTGGCCATAAGATTTCCAAAAACGGGATTGAGGTAGATAGAGCAAAAGTCGATGTTATTGCTAAATTACCTCATCCTACTACCGTCAAAGGTATTAGGAGTTTTTTAGGTCATGCCGGTTTTTATCGCAGATTCATACAAGATTTTTCTAAAATCGCCCGGCCTATGACCCATCTTCTTGAAAAAGATGCTCCTTTTATCTTTTCACCCGAGTGCATCGAAGCTTTTGAAACATTAAAGAAAAAGCTTACTGAAGCACCCATTCTCGTTGCTCCCGACTGGGACTTGCCTTTTGAGCTCATGTGCGATGCAAGTGATTTTGCTATCGGTGCAGTCGTAGGGCAACGTAGATCCAAGCATTTTCAGCCTATCCACTACGCAAGCAAAACTATGACTGAAGCTCAAACTCATTACACCACCACAGAAAAAGAGCTACTAGCCGTGGTGTATGCGTTTGAGAAGTTTCGGCCATATCTAATCTTGACCAAATGCATGGTATATACGGATCACTCGGCTCTCAAATATATCTTTGCAAAACAAGATGCAAAGCCGAGATTGCTCCGTTGGGTTCTCCTCCTGCAAGAATTTGATATCATTATACGTGATAAAAAAGGAGCTGAGAACCTGGCTGCAGATCATCTGTCCCGTCTAGAAAACCCTCACCAAGATGTTTTCGATAAAAAGGAAATAAATGAAACATTTCCTCTCGAGACACTCAATGCGGTTTCTTTTCGTGGAAATTCTACTACCCCATGGTTTGCTGACTTCGCAAATTACCATGCGGGTAACTTCATAGTGAAAGGGATGTCGACCCAACAGAAGAACAAGTTCTTCAAAGACGTTAAACATTATTTCTGGGACGACCCCTACTTATTCAAAATCTGTGCGGATCAAGTCATCCGACGGTGTGTTTATGGACAAGAAGCTATTGACATTCTCAAAGCTTGCCATGCTGGACCCACCGGGGGCCATCATAGTCCAAATTACACTGCCAAAAAGGTGTTTGACTCCGGATTTTATTGGCCCACGATTTACAAGGATGCCCACGAATTTGTCAAAGCCTGTGACGCTTGTCAACGTCACGGAAATATCTCGCAAAGAAATGAAATGCCGCAAAACGCCATTCAAGTGTGTGAGATATTTGACATCTGGGGCATTGACTTTATGGGGCCATTTCCATCATCTCGAGGAAACAAATACATACTTGTGGCTGTTGACTATTTGTCAAAATGGGTTAAAGCAAAAGCTTTACCTACCAATGATGCCCGAGTTGTTGTGAAATTTTTAAAATCTCTTTTTGCTAGGTTTGGAACTCCGCGAGCTATAATCAGTTATCGTGGTACACATTTCTGCAATGACCAATTTGATCGTGTCATGCAAAAGTATGGTGTAACCCACCGTCTCTCTACTGCGTACCACCCCAAACAAGTGGGCAAGTGGAAGTTTCCAACCGTGGTATAAAAAGAATTCTAGAAAGGACAAGATGGCGAAAACCGTGCATCCGGTCGGATAAACCGGATGACGACTCGGGCCTTCCGTGCACTTATAAAACACCCATCGGGTGTACTCCATACAAGCTAGTGTACGGAAAGGCATGTCATCGTCCGATTGAGCTTGAGCACAAAGCATACTGGGCCTTGAAACATGCCAACTTCGATATTCAGGTGGTAATCACGAAAAGTTCAAATGAATGAACTAAATGAACTCCGTGATCAAGCATACGAGAACTCTTTGATCTATAAACAAAAGACAAAGAAGATTCATGACTCTAAAATCAAGAACCGCGTTTTCAACGTCGGTGATCGAGTCCTTCTTTTCAATTCAAGATTGAAGATTTTCTCGGGAAAGCTCAAGTCCCGTTGGTCTGGTCCATTTACTATTGCTAAGGTTTATCCTTATGGTACCATTGAGTTATCTCAGCCTGATGGTCCAAATTTTAAAGTGAATGGTCATCGATTGAAGCATTATTTTGGAGAGGACATTCCACCTGTGATTGTCCCGGATCTACAAACTTTCCCCATGACCCAATGAATGTGGGGATCGAGTCAAGCTAGTGACTCGGGAATCAAAAACAGTAGCACACACAATATGGGTTTTCACCCATATTTCTGGCTTCTTTCTACTTTCTACCACCTTAGTGTGGGGGAGTTGCCCCCCCGCTGTTGTATATAAAATCTTCTATAAAAAAAAAAAAAAATGTGTATATATCAAAAATAAAATAATGGCCGTAGTGTTTCCCTTTCACGTTCTATGTTTCGGCATAACCGCCGGTACTTTGAATATTGAGGGCAATATTCATTTCTAGTGTGGGGGGGAATTCTCACGAATTTTATCATGTAATTATTACACCCAATTCCCCATTTTGGCCAAAATTTTTTGGAGTAAGTGTTTTCACTTACTCAGCAAATGGTAATCAGTCCGCCATGTCTAACCCACATAAGGATTGGCTAATCCAGGAGCAAACGGCTCTTGGTAAAGATATATCAAATCCGTTTACGGCTTGCAATTTGCCCAAAATTGTATGGTGTTCAGCTCACCATATCTTTAGTTAGTAAAAAGTTGGCTAGCCCGCAAGTTTATGGCTTGTGGTAAAGGCAGTTGGAAAGCCATAATTGGTAATCGACTCACCAAAGATAATATTGATAATTTATCTAAGAGTTGGCTAGTCCTGAAGCAAACGGCTTCTGGTAAAGACAAATCAAAACCGTTGAAAGCCGGTGATTTGCTCAAAATCATTTGGTTATCATTGTACCAAGGTTCTTACTTGAACTAAAACAATTGGCTACTCCATAAGTAATGGCTTTTGGTAAAGAGATGAAATCCATTAATTTTTCATAAAAGATTGCTAGGGACTAGCAATATCTTAGTGTGGGGATTGATGAGTGTCTAAATACTTATCATTTTTGTACCATCTAGCTGCAAAACATCCGAAAACACTTTGAAATGTATCAAAATGATGAAAATATCACAAATAAGTGTTTTATGTGTTTTAAATGCAAAAAACATCAAAATCTGGTGAAAAACGTATCAAGTTTGCATAATTGGCGTTTAGTCCCCAAGTTTCAAAAGTTGTCAAATCTAGTCCCTGGAATCAAAATAAAGAAAAATATCATTCAAGGTCCCTGAAATATTCTAAATTGTCAAAAATGGTCCTTGAATGAATCTTTGGGCAAATGACAGAAAAGGTCCCTCAACTTTACAAAAGTGTCAAAATTGGTCCTTGGATATTTAAAAAAGGAAAATAATCAAATGTTATCCTTGTACTATTCATATTTGGCAGGAATGGTCCTTATTATAACCTTGGAAAAGTGGCAGTTTTGGTCCCTCATGTTTGGCCTAATTGCATGAATGGTCCTTGTGATTATCTACAAAACAAACGGACCCATGGTGTTATTATCCAATCCAAAACAAATCCAATCCAAAACCCCATCTAGCCCAATCCCTACCCAAGCCCAACATCACGTTATTAATAAAACGCGCGGTCAAAAAGTCAAAACCAGAGACACTGTTCATCGTCTCTCACAAACGCGCCAAAAACCAGACACGCATCAAACCACCATGGTTTCTCATTTTCCACCTTTCCACCTCACCCCTAACAGCTGGTTACCAACTCTTTAACACCTCCACATCTTCCAAAATCCAATTAATGCACAAAACCTGCTCAAGAGGAATTTGGCGCCAAAAATGACAAATGGCGAAATTGATGAGTTGGATGAATCCAATGGTTGAAATAAGTGGGAAATGCTCAGATGTCGACAAGTGACTCAAAAAGATCTCTATAAACAAGAGGAGAAGCAATGTGGAATAATATCTAGCTTAATTTAGTTTTATGTATGTCGTTTTAATTATTTTTCAAATTTCCAGTGTAATTTAAAAGCTTTCAAGTACTTTTTAAGTAATCTTAGTGTGTTGTGAATCATTTTCAGTTATAAATTTCAAGTTTCAATATCCTTTTCAAGTTTATGCATTTCCTAGTTCAAAAAAATTTCATGAATGTTTGAATGTTGTTTGTAGCTGTTAATTTGGACTCTTAAGCCAACATAAGCTCCTATAAAGCTTATCTAAGCTTTTAGAAACCCTTAAAATCAGTCTAATAGCAAAAAGAGAAAAATACCAAAAATACCAAAAAAATTAGATAAAAATAAAAAATCAATGGAAGGTTATCAAGAAGCTGGAGCAGGGTTAATAAAGGATTGCCCTTGGGTTTAGTGCTTATTGGGAAGCTTTAGGTTGTGTTTGTGTGCTTCAGTTCTCAGTCTTGTGCTTGGATCCAATTTGTAAGCCTTTTAATCCATTTTGGCATTTCACTGTGTAAGACATTTATAAGCTTAAATCTCTGTGTCTTCATGTTCATTAGTATTAGTTAAGTATAATTAAGCATTAAAACCAGTTGCTTGTTCTCTTTAATTTATAGTTAGCAAAATTTTTAATTAAACAGTTAATTTAGTATAATTGTCATTTCTTAGTTTAAATGTTGTTATTGTTTTTGTTTAATGTTTCTTTAGTCTTAGTAAATGATTATATAAGGTCTGCAATCAATTTCATGGTCTTGATCTTTGGAATCAATTGAAAATCTTCAAAACAGTCTCAATAAGGACTGTTTGGATTAGCTTGTTTAACTAAGTTAAAGGGTGTTCAAGACAGTGTTATTGGTTGTTGTTTATCACATTTGGTCTAAATAGCTTAGTAAAACAAAGAAAAACAGTGTTCATTTGTTAAAAAAGTCAAAATATCCTTTGATCACACCTTGATCATTAACTGTTGGATTTTTATGTTTCATGATCTTGTTTTCATGCTTATAAGTTGATAATATTGATCAAATAAGTCTTAATACACCTTAATACATCATAATCAGTGCTTAGGATCAATCCAAAGTTCATTTTAGTCAACTTATTTGGTTTTAATAAAAAGTCAAAATTTCAGTATTAGTGGTTTTTGAATAAAATAGATTAATTTTTATAGGACTACACATTAGCTTTCAATATTTGAGCTTTTGGGATATCAAAATATAGTTGCTTAGCCTTAACCTAGTATTTTTTATAATTTCTAAATAGCTTATTTAATAGCTTATCTATTAGCTTATTTCAGAACCTATTTCAAAAATGTGCCCCTGTGCAGTTTCACTACCATTTTCACAAGCTTGTAAAAAGCTCTCTAGTTACCCATAGCTTGTGAAATTTGGCTTTTTGTGAAGCTAACCTAGCTAGCTTAAGGTTTCAAGTTTATTTTTCCATTTTGTAGCTTATTTGCTAGGGCTGCATATAGCTTTTTCTTTGTCCCATTTTCTTGTTTACAGTGAATACCCAGTGCTAACAAGCTTTTTCTCAAGCTCTTCACAAGCTCATTTGTGAACCATAGTAAGTGAGCTTGGACTTTTTGGATAGAACCAACCCAGCTTGTTGACTCAGTCTCTGTTTTGAGCTTTTGAGCTTATTTCCTTAGCTTAAATTGCCCTACAAAAACTCCACAGGACTGTTTGGTACAAGGGTATCTAATAAGTGTTTATTAGCTTATAAATAGCTTATCAGTGTTGATATTTGCATTTTTTTAGTTTCATTTGAGTAGTTTTAGCTTATTACATGTTATTTCAGCCTTTGTTTCAAGCTTGTAAACTTGTTTGAGCTTAAAAACATCAAATAAGCTCATAAGTACACTGTTGAGCTTTTAAGCTCTTAAACAGCTTATTTTCAAGTTGCAAAATTTTTGTTTTCATAAAAGTTTCTTATTTTAAGTAGTTAAATAGTTTTCAAAAATAAAAATCACAAAAACATCATTTTTAAAATAGTGATAGCGTTTATTTAATAGAAATTAGCTTTTTAATTTTTCTTTTCAGCTTATTATTAAGCAAATTCTGTTTTTATAATTTTATTAGTTTTCTGTCACCATAGGATATTTTTAGAAAAAGTTTCAGAATTTTCTCATCTTGTTTAGTATTTATTAGAATTAAAAATAGTTAAAAGTATTAAATAATTAATAATAAATAAATAAAAAATATAAAAAATATCTTTTCAGTTTTAAAATTAGTTTTATAATATTCTAGATTTTTCTAAGTTAAAATTTTATTTTTACAGGTTAATTTTATATTTTCTTTTATTTAAGTGTATTATAAATAGTAATTAATTAATAATAAATAGATAAAAAGTCTAAAAAAATATATTTTCAATTTTAAAATAAGTTTTATAGCATTTGAGATTTTTCTAAGTCATAATTTTATTTTTCTATCTTTAGTTCATATTTTATCATATTTTAGGTTATTAATAAATAGTTAAAAATAGTTTTTAATTAATAATAATTAAATAAATAGTTATAAAAATAATTTTCTTTTTCCAATAATTTTCTTTTATTTTTAGGATTCCAAAAATATCATTTTCATATTTTTAGGTCTTTTATTTCTTAGAATTCACATTTTATTTTGTACGTTTACGTAGTTTATTAAACGTACGTATTTACGTTTATCTTATCTGATTGTTGTGCTTTACAATTCTGTATCCATATCAATTCCAATCAATCAGTAGTGTAATTATCCATCAAAATCCTTACTGATCACTATCCTTAGTGATTATTCGACATCTGAAAGTTTTTTAAACACCATTAATCCTCCGTGGGACTTAACGACCTGTGGAAACACTATACTCTCCAGATCTTAATTGTATTGTTTCTGAGCTGTTTGAAGTTTATTACGGTTGACCATTCACAAGTGGTTAGCTTGTGTGATAAAACTTGACGGTTCAGCTTCAATCAGTCCCTTTCCAATCCTGGAAAGAATTGGACCGGTAGCATACCGCCTGGAGCTACCATCGGAATTGAGTAGTGTACACAATGTCTTTCATGTTAGTAATCTTAAGAAATGTCTTTCGGAGGAAAACATAGTGGTGCCTTTAAGAGATATTCGTATTGATGAGAAATTGAATTTTATTGAGGAACCGATTGAGGTTATGGAACGTGAGATTAAAAGGCTGAAGAATAGCCGTATTCCGATTGTTAAGGTTCGTTGGAACTCCCGGCATGGACCGGAGTTCACTTGGGAATGTGAGGACGTTTTTCGTAGGAAGTATCCTAAACTGTTTATGACACCAAGCAACTTCGGAAGTGAAACCCGGGACGGGTTTCTTCCGAGGTGGGAGGTTGACAACTGGCAAATTTAGGGAGTCTATTTTAGGTAACCGCATTACGTTAAACTGAACCGAGCTTTGCCTTTAACACTATTTTTATAAACCATGACTTGATTTTATATCGTCTATTGGGTTTTACGGATTATTTCATTATTAAATGAGTTATCTTATGAGTTTTAACTCTATTTGATAGGCACTATTCGATTCGGCACTAGAAAAGCCTAAAACGAGAATTATTGTAACTTTTAGACGGTAACTCGAAAATTGACAAATAAATAGTCAAAACTCGTGGACAAACGTAAATAACGATGTTGGAAAGTTGAATAAACGTTGTGGGACACTCGGGGGACAATATGTGAGCTCGGGAATGGGTAAACGGGATAGTTACGAAAAATTACAACTCCGACCCCCCAAAAATACCCATGGCCGGCCACCCCCTCCTCCATATTTATTTATTTTTGAGTCCCCAACACCCAAGTATAAAAGGGACCTCCCTCCCTCACTTCTACCCTTTATTTCTCTCTCTAAAACACATACACTAACACTTTCTCTCTCTCCCCTTCTCTCTCTAAAAACCCTAGCCGCCCCCTTTGATTATTCGGCCACTATTCCGGCCACCACGGCCGAATACCGGCGCGTCACCCCCACCTCCACCACAATCTTGAAGCTCTCTTTCTCCTCTTTCCAACCATATATAACACGCTCCATTTGGACTTCAATAACACCTGCAAATCTTTGAATCAAGATTCGTACTTTAGGGTTTCAAAGGGGTTTTGCAATTGGTGTTTGAATAAGGTAAATGGAACATGATTTGAGCTTGTTTAAGCAATAAAAAGCCACGAATTGGAAATTAGGGTTTTGACCCTATGAACAAATTTGGGGCTTTTTGGTGGAACATGAAATTAAGTCTAATTAGAGTCTAAATAAACAAGTAATTAGTGTTTGGTAAATGTGTGGTGTATTAATTTGATGGGTTTATGCATTTTAGGTCTAGATTCATATTTTTGGTTAGAATAGTTGATGGGTTTTGTGTTTGGTTAGTGTTTGGAGCTTGAATGATTGGATTGGGATGTTGTGGAAGTGATTTGGATGTGTTTGGATTGGTTTGGGATGGCGTACGAACCACCATGGTCACGTACGTGACTCATGGGTTGGTGTACGTGACCCACTTGGGTCATGGGTCCGAGTCGGGTCGATTTGGTAGCTTGTTGGTTGGTATTGTTGATGTTTGGTGAGACGCGTGGAGCCGAAAAGCTTCTAGAGCTTGTTTGGTTCACGTGGTCTTGACTGCGACCGTGTCATGACCATTAGGGTCATAACATTGGTTTCGAGTACATTTGGTTGATTGATTGGTTGGCGAGATTGTTTTGAGTTGATTTGGGATTGAATTGTGCTAATATGACTTTTAATTTGGACTTGATATATATAATTGTCAACTTTGAGCTACGTCGGCGTTACTTTGACTTTTTAGTCAATAGTTGACTCCGACAAAGCCGTAACATGGACTTTAGTATAATTTGGACTATTGATAGATTAAAAGCTGATAAGTTATGACTCGTGCTTGTGGACTCGAAACGAATAACGATATGAGATTAATATTTGAATTTGACGATATATATATATATGTGAAAAATGCTAATAGACTATGAAATATAAATAATAAATGGGTTTTTGTACCAAAAACAACGATAACAAGAATTGTCTTGTTATTTACTATTTTTAACGGAAACTAACGACTAAAAATGGAATTGTTTTCTAATAAATAAAAAATTGATGTTTCGAGTACACGTTTATCGATATATGCCAATTATGGGCATTTAATACTAGTTTTTCAAGTATTCAATCGTTACGTTGTGTGCATGGGTTACTGATAACCTAGCATCAATAGTGTTAATCCACGTGGGTAGCAGACTTATTAGGTTGACGAATCTAATAAGAGCCCGCTAGGCACGTCGGGTAACATTATTAATGGATGATTTATCCTTATGACTCGTTAGGATGCGACCAGTTTATGGAATAATAAGCGATACGAATGAATAATTGAGTTTATCAAGTTGACGAATTCGATAAGGTCTACTGTTTATTCCGAAACTTATTGGACCATGGAGCTTATCACTTAGACATCTTATTGTGTCGCATTGAGTCACTTATTGTATTGAATGGAGTCACTTATTGTGTTGAATGGAGTCACATATTGTGTTGAATGGAGTTGCATATTGTGATGCGAAGCATATTATATTGGTTGTTTGAGTGCATTCATGGCATCATATTGAGTCGATACACCCGCATGAGGAATACCAAACACTAGGATTAAACGGTGAAACGAGACATTTTGGAAATAACGAAATGGAATACATCGGGGTAGATAACGTTGATTTTGAGGAATGTATATATTAAGTTTGGTCTACATTAATAGGTTGTGCCGAGTCGATAGTTGTTGTGCCGTGATTACCATTATCTTCTGCTAGTGTTTATTTGTGCGTTGATTGCTTGAGGTGAGTTTCATAGCCCCACTTTTATCTACGTTTTAACTATGTTTTGAACTATTTTGGGGTGAGAATCATGCTGCTATTTTTGGACCGTGAAAACTTTTTGGATTTGCTTATGTGCTTAACTGTATAGATAGATATACGGTAGTTGTTGCCTTAATCTAGGTTAGACCGTTGCCTAGCTAAGAAGAGACTTCTACCTCGACCTAGTCCGGGGTTGGCAATTGTTCTAGATTTTGCCATAACAGTGCTGGACTAGAGTCGCGAGAGGCCCGAGTAATCCCTGGATGAGGAATTTGATTGGAGATCCGGGTAGGATCATGTGTGAAACGGTATTTATCTATCTTAGGTCTTGCATAGCAAATCAACTCTTACAGGTCCACTATGATTTTGTTGAACTTAAACCTATGAACTCACCAGCGTAAGCTGACCTTTTAGCATGATTTCTCAGGTAATTGAGAGATGTTTGTATTACTTGATCGGTGGAAGCTTGGCAAGAAGGCGGGGTTCAAGGATCATTTCTGACTCTGATAAACTATGGGGACCTATTTTATTAAACTATGTTTTGGGCCTAATGATTACACTTTTGGATTAAATGTTTTGGATAACTAAATTTGGGATTGCTTTTGAATGTTAAATGACTATCTTTTTGCTATACTTGTGTGCGATACCAATCCAATAGTAACGCCCCGAAAACTTGATTAAGTCTTCCGCTGTACCGAGATTTGGGGGTGTTACATTAATGACACATGATGCAAGGCAAATGGAATGCAACATTGAGTCCTTTCAACTACTTCATCAGCACCTCACACAACTGTTATCCACAACTAGGGATCGAACATGCAAGGTGCTCTTCCGTCGTGACTTATCCTCATTGACAAAACCGTGTTCTTGAACTTAGAACAACCAAGCTTCAAATTACCAAAAAGAAGGTATTAATGGATGACTCTAATGCTGCACTTCAAGTAATCTACAACCAATTTCAGCCATTTATCAATGGGAAATATTCCGCAAACTTTGATCAACACGTGACTGGAATTTCATTCAAGAAACATACTGGAATGGAAATTCATGAGTTCTTCAACACATTTATCCAACTTATGGATAATGTGGAAATGTACATTAAGGAAGCTTCTCAAGAGAATGATAAGTTGAATGTGTTGAATGGGTGTCAAGTAAAATTAAGTGAAAGTTGTGATATGTCGGGTAATGAATCAGTTGAAAGAACGGATGATGCCGAATGCAGAATTTCAGTTGCAACAAAGGATGATGAAACCGGTTGTATCGAACACGAAGGCTCGAGTCGAAAAGCTTGAAACGACTTGCATATGATTACTCTGTTATGCATGAGGTGAATACGATGACATATCGCAAATGAACAGTGTCTTGTGATGAGGTACCCTTAACTGATCAACATAATGCATTTGCTAATGTACCTGATCAATTTGATCCTAACTCTGTACATGATATTGTTAAATATGTCTTGGTTGAGCCTGAATCTAAAAATTTTAAAACAAATGACATGGTTGAAAAAGGGGTGTATGATGAACTTTCAAATAAATACTCAATTCTTGAAAAACATTGTATTTCCTTGGAAATTGCATTACAACAAAGAAAAGAAAGTTTTCTTGCTGCAAAACCTTGCTGTTAGGATTCAGAAAATCCATAGTGAAGAGTCGGTCACCCCAACTATTATCTAGCATAAGTTAGCTCGTAGACATATCGTTAGTTACGTGTTTATTAGTGTAGTTTAGTTTAGAGTAACACCGTGGAGGAAGGACGGGTCTTTACCCACTGTATGCCCGATCCACACTTCGTCAGGAGGACGTTAGTTCTGTAACTATAAATACCCCTTCCATCCTTGGAAGGGGTGGCACTCTCAATCTAATCTTTCTTTTTTGTTGAACTTTCTCTCACTAGTTTCACCTACTCATCTCTTTCTCTCTCTATAACCATGGCTTTCTTGTATCATCACCATCCAAGGCCACCCGAATCATCATAACACAATATATGTAAGATCCTACAAATGGTACCAGAGCCAAGGTTTTTGTGTTTTGATGATTTTTGTGGTTTTGATTCGTGTTAAAACTGTTTTATGTACTTTTTTATTGCCGGAATTTTTTTTCCTATCTTTGTGGTAAAACAGTTTTTACATACTCTTTTTGTGTATCCATTTTGGTTCAAAAATTGTCCTGTGGTATATGTACAATATCTGTTTTGTATCTCTTTGGGTCCAAACAGCATATTTTATCTTTTAAGACATATTTTTATTACCAATATCCGTGAAAACTTGTGGTCATTAAATGGGTCAAAAGGTCTTCTCATATCATTTTTTATGGGTTAAATGAATCTGGTATGTTATTATGGTCAAAATGGGTGAAATAAAAGATGCACTTTGAATGTTTTTTTCTGGGTTTTTATGAAGATAGACGGAAAACATGGTCGGAAAACTCATCGGAAAAAGTCAAAGGGTCAAAACCCTAAACTTACGCATAAGGATTTTTACGCGTATGGAATACGCATAAAAACAAGGTTACGCATAAGCTGTTACGCTTAACCCATCTTCAGAGATATTGCGCATAGCTGTGAAGTTATGCGTAGGAATTATTACGCCTAAGGCTTTACGCATAAGTAGAAAGCTACGCGTAAGGCACTTTACGCTTAAGGTTTTTACGCCTAAGTAAATGGCTTATGCATAAGTTTGTTACGCTTAAGTAAAAAAAATCCTACGCATAAGGTTTCAAGAAAGTTACGCGTAAGATTGACTTTACGAGTAAAGAAAAAAAAAGAGTTATGCGTAAAAGACCACAACAAGACTTTCGACCATAACAAGACCATATACCAAAACATCATCTCGACCTCAGTCATATGCCATCATTGGTCCAAGAAAATTAAAATCAAGAATACCCAAAGCTTAAACAGATCCGGCAAAATCATCCAACAAAACCTGAATCTCATCTAGACTCACCAAAGGACCCTCACTATCACTCCTCAACACTCAATCAATCACCAAATACTCGGACCAAACAAAAATTAAATAATCTCAGATTTCCTTTTCATTGTTAATAAATGAAACATCAAAACCATTGAACGGTTCACACGAAATGTTATCATCACAGACTTTGTTTGAAGGTTATACCTCATGATAATATTCGAATTTTGAAGAAAGACCAAAAAACCATTAGGTTTCAATCATTTCTCTTATTCGATTGTAGTCAATAATTAACTCGACACAACAGATTAAAACCTACCTGAGACCCATATAGGATCTTGAAGCCCTTGTGTTCTTGATCCGGATAATACAGAGAAGAAGTAAAGGATAACGAAATGGTTAGGGTTGCTCATGGGTTTGCTTCGTATTATTGAAGGTGATAGCAATTTTGTGAGATGCGTTTTGATCGGATTTGATGCAAGTATAAGATATCTGAGAAGGAGTATGTTTGGTGAGACTGTGAGAGGATATGAGAGAGGCGGATTATTGAATTAGGGTTAGAGTATTATTCTGTGCTTAGGGTTAAGTTATGTCTACTTATATCCGGTTTTGAGGAGGTGTGTTGGATCGGGTTTGGATTTTTCTGATCTTGGATCGTGGGCTTCTAATTTAACTCAGTTAACATATTGGTGGATTGGGCTTGGATCGATTATTATGATGGAGTTTGGGCCAAAATGTTATATACATCCTGATGTTGGATTTGAATGAATGGTTTTTGGGCTCTTGTGATTACACAAACATGGACTACAAAATTTGTTATCCGAAATTTTGAAAGAATTTTGGATACAACTTTGATAATATTGGTATATTGGTATGGTAAATTTTCACGGAGGATACATATTTCACGGCTTGAGCGAAGACTTGCAAAAAAATGATTACGGAGTTTTTGTATGGTATTACTTACGAGATATTAGCCAGATCGGGTTATCTCCATATATGGTCATTACTATTAGCCGATGAATCAATGGAAGTTCGGGCCAAAGAATTCCATGAGATATTCGACGCCACAAAATGTCAATGATATTTCACAGTCTAAGCAAAATCTTTCTAAGAATCATCGTCATGATTTTTTCAAGATGTTTGCTTATGACAAGAACTTCGTGCAAATGGTCATTTTGACACGCTATGATGCTTCCGAAAGTTCGAAACCATCATGGGAGAGAAACGTGTACTTTGATGGTTTACGGTCAACCTCCGTGGGAAGTAGTATATACTACTTGACTTAGTATGGTTTGTGAAGTCGCATCTACATTTGGGTATAGAATTGTTCATGGTGGATAAGAATTGTTGAAGAACCAATGCATGTTCCCCTAAAAACGATATTCACCAAAACCAAAGTTGTCTTAACAAATTCAAGTCGACATTGTTTACGGTTTTGTCTTGATTTTGTAAAAATCCCGAAAGAAATTATTTCTCGGTTTAAATCATAGACTTGTAAAATCTCGTGACAATGGAAACATCCCGTAAAAGTAATGAGCATTTTCGGATCTATCTTGCGGTTTATTCTTGGTTTTGTAAAATCCCGCGAAAGATACTATTTCTCGATTTAAACCATAGAACTGTAAAATCCCGTATTGATGGACCATCCCGAGAAAGGAAGGTGTATTTCGATCTTATCTCGATCTTGGTACTATGGTTTCTACTTCGAAGAAGGGATAAAAGGGTGTACTTCATGAATTGGATGTGTGTTTGGATATTCGTCATGGCAGTTTGGTTATTACATAGTTTTACGAGGTTATGTGCTTCTAACCATGGTCGGATGAAAACCATTATCATAGTTCACTTAAAACGTCAAAGGAGGCTAGCTTTGAGCTTTTAACCGAGGATGGTGTGACAACGGCGTTAATTCAAGATTATCTATTTGAGGTTGAAGTGAAATGACACGGGCGAGTGAACTTAGTATCCGGCTGTATCGGGGATGGTTGGATGAAGATTCTTCGAGATCCTTGTTCGAGCTTAATCAAAAATGAAGACTTGGAAATCTAGTTATTGTTGGGTGTCTTTTCCTTTTACCACTTGGGGAATGGGCTCACAACACCACAAAATAACTATCACTTTAAGGAGTTACGTTGTAGTGCTCGGTGTCACATTGAATTGTGGAGTTTCAAGAGGTGATGTACGTCTATTACTTGATGGTTGGTTGGTTGAAGAGTATAGAGTACTTAGAGATTCAAACGGGCATGAATTCTCTGCACCGCCTTTTGTTACATATGTGCAAGTTTAAGTCACGAGTTCGGGTTAGTTTACTTCAAGGTCAAATTCATCATATTGGGTTTTCTCCATCAACTATCACGACAAAGAGCCCTTGAATGATAATGGGGTTGATTACAAGTTTTGCCAAAGAGAGTTGAAAAGAGAGAGATTATGACGTATGAACACTACAGTTCATGCCTCGTACTCTAAAGAAAAGAAAAGTGTACGCTTCAGTGCGCTTTATCTTCTGAAGAAGAGAAATCTTCTCACTTATGACCATTCTCGTCAACATGCTTCATCCTTTTTCCATGCGCTTTAATTATCAAGTGAACCGGGCTACCATTGATTGTTTTCTCATTCCACTTGCTCGACTATAATGAAGATGGAGACATCATGTGCTAATTTTGCGGGGGAAAAGGGTGAGTAAACTACATCGTGATGATTTCACTTGGTTAATCAAGAATGGCAACTCCGTATGCAATTCTTGAGGGGGAGAAGAAGTGTGAAACTGTTGCAATGTTGAGTTTTATCTGAGAATATATGGTCATTTGGCTCCAAACTCATGTAAGAACCGAGCTTCTTCTTATCGGGTCATCTTTACATGGAGTTTCTTCTAAGAGCCGTTGGTTGACATCTTCTCACGGACTAATGAGATTTATGACAAAGTGCTGCCATGGTATGATTCTCTTGATGAACATCTTTCTGTTCTTGTTTGATTGGGAGGGATTTGAGTTAAGGGTATTTGCTATATACAAGTTAACGGGAATGCATTAGGTGAGAAGAAGATGTTAAATTTCCATTCCCAACCGACAATCTTGAAGAAGGCATTTATCAAACAGATTGTTGGTTTAGGGAGAGCACTAATGGGGGAGAGTGATAAGTCAGATTTAATCCCTAATTAGACTTGCTCACATTATTCAGCAAGTTGATTCTCACAAAGACTTCAAATGTTCTTCTCAAATGATTTCTAGTACACGGGCTTACAATGAGTTGCTGCTTCTGAAGTATCAAAACCAAAGAAGGAAGGAGACACACTTCTAAACGCGAGTAAACTTGATGAACTTAATACTTCTAAGTGATTGAAGAAATCCCGGGAAGACATATGTCATTACCGCAGAGAAACTCAAGGGTTGACTCATGGCGTTTAGTGTTCTTATTCCAACTATGTGGGGGAAGAGATGTTAGAGAATGTTTCTGAAGATAAAAGAGGTACACAAGTACGACATATTCAGGGAAGATAAATGTTTAACATGAGGGAGGTGTTATCGTTATTCTCTCTGGGAATGTGTGTACTTCGGATTCTTGAGCTTCATACACATTCATCAGGGACGAAAGATGTGAACATAGGGAGGTGTTCTTCATTACCCTCATGATGTGTATTCGGGAGAGTTCTTGGATATTGGTGTACTTTGGGTTCTTGAGCTTCATACACGTTCATCAGGGAAGAAAAATGTGAACATGGGAAGGTGTTCTTCATTCCTTTCATGAAGTGTATTCGACAGCTTCTTGAGCATTATACTAAGAGACGGATTTGCATCATTTCAACTACACGGGGAAGTGTTCTCTTGACACCTTTTGGAATGGATCGTTTCAGACTTCAGTGAAAAGGAAATTTGAGAAGATTATTTAAATGTGGGATGATACGCTGTCGTTGTTCTATTGGATGATATAGCCTCGAACGAAGAATCACGGTGATTATTCTTAAAAGGAGCAGCTGGATTTATGATAATGGTGTGCTTCTATGTGCACCTGGCTAAGGCAAGCTTGTAATAGAGTCAATCAAGCTCATCTAATGGATTTTCGTTTGGGGAAGCTGCCAAAGTCTCTCTTTCTCAAAGGCTCATGTTCTATCTTCTTTTCTGGAGCCTCAGAAGCTTTGGTGGTGAATGTTTAAGAGATGATGACTTCTATCTTCTTCAACGGGGCTGCTCGATATCCTTATCTCGGTACTCGTATCATCTTCCTTCTTAAACTATATCATCTACTCTATTTGTATATATTTATCAAAAAGAAAATACAAAAATATAAAACCAACAAAAAGAAAATAAAAATATATAAAACCTTCAAAAATCCATAAAAATCAGAAAATTTGAAAAATACCAAAAATATGTTTTTTTTCAAGACATGTCTTCTGGTATCGATAACATCTACGGTCTTAGAAATGTCATTCAATAATGGCACGGGACCATAGATGAAGTTCGAGCAGGAGGTGTAAATATTCTTTTCAAAACATGTCACAAACTATGGCTTACAGTTATTTCAGACTGTAACCCGTGCTTAAACCATGGTTTGCTATTATTTCAGATAGCAACCCGCTCTTCAAGAAAGGAAAGTGTTGCGCTAAACAAATTTTCAAATATTTCGTGCACTTTTCCTAAAATCAAAATGAGGAAAGTATGTCGAAGGACTGCTGTTCCTACTCAAATGTTTTTCCGTCTAAAATTCTTTAGAAAAATATTTGTAGTATTTCAAAATGGTGGAAAATGAGTTGCTTGTTAATTCAATCAGTTTCATAGTTTTTATAAAAACTGAAAACTCAATCAATGACTTCAGCGCTTTTAAATTTTTCAAAAAATGAGTCATTGATTGAGGGGGAGAATGTTTTCAAATTTATATCATCTAACGGGATTTCTTAATTATCCTAATAGGCTTAATTAAAAATGATGTTAACCTATGTTGAAGGACTAGGTGCGTAGGATATGATTGCTAGGATTAGATGATTAGAGTTTGATGAACACATTATTCCCATGCTTTATATGAACTTATTGATATGTTGAATTGACTTTTATTAGTCGATTGCTGTTTGGGTGTTGTCGACCACCATATACCTGTTTGTGTCCAATAACGTATGCAGTTATCTTGGTATAAGAATGTTCCCGATCAGGATCCCACATAATATGATGTTTGGATGCCGAAAGGAAAGGGTAACTAGATCTTGGGTTGACAAATGAAGAAACGGAGCTTAATTGGACTTCAATGGAGAGTTGGCATAAATTCAACGTAAGAGGTCTCATCGCATCACAGATGGTTTTCTTCTAAGTGATTGAAGAAACGGAGCTTAATTTGACCTAAGTTGGCATTAAAATGCAACGTAGAAGAAGTCTCATCCGCATCTGCGAGACGGTTTTTCTTCCAAACCCTACAGCAACAACATAAGCTTCTCAACCACCTAACGTATCTTTGTGCAGGATAACATTTTTTTAAACAATTTTGAAAATTATATTGTTTTGAAAAAATGGAAAAATATTGTTTTGAAAATAAATTGGACTTAATTTTGAAAATCACCGGACTTCTTTTTATCAAAACTTAAGTCACTCAATTATCGACTTCGGTCATCGATTGAGGGGGAGAGTGATTTATTTTAAAGTATTTTCAAACGATATTTCTTCACAAAAAGTTCTGTCTTGTACGATAATAAGTGGTGATCTAAAGATTTAATGTTATGTCATGGTATGATTTTTTCTTTAGAATCAAGGTCTTTCAAAATGAATTTTTTTCTGTTCTTGTTTGATTGTGAAATTGTTTTGTTTTACTTAAAAAGATCTCTTAAAACTATTATACGACACTAACAATATTTAGTGTCTTAAAATGGTCCTTATCTGTCATCTTTCATAATTGAATCTTGCCACGTCTTTCCCCAAAATTTTCTAAATTATTTAAATCTTTTGGGATCACAAACCTCAAATGGTTTGCAATCTTTGATCAGAGAGATCGTGATTTAAATCTCGAATCTGTTTTAATGGAATTGGTTTTAGTCCTTAAAAGGCACTCCTGCCTCCATGTGCCAAACGATTTCAAATACACGATGCACATGTTGAGGAGGAGGGTTTATCCAAAAACAAGATGAGTATTTAAACCTGGCCACATATTCTCCCATGTTTTCCAAACCTGATTAAATCACTTGAGATCCAAAATATCAAAGGGTTTGATATTTTTGATCGGGGGAGAATTTGTGATTTAATAATGAAACTTGATATATGATGATCAATTTGATGAAAATGTGCGGTTGCTTCTCTCATATGTCCTAAACGCTTCGAATCTCAAGCACATATTGAGGGGGGGGAGGCTTAATGGTTTCTTAATGGCTTTTGTAATCGTGGATGTACTTCAAAAGAACTCTTGCCTCTATGTGATAAAATGATTTTAAATATCCTATGCACATATTGAGGGGGAGAATTTACCAAGAAAATCAAATGACTTTTTCTATGAAAATTGTGATCTAAGAAAATATTTCAAAGAACTCTTGCCTCCATGTGCTAAACAATTTCTAAATCATATGCACATGTTGAGGGGGAGGTTTTCTAAATGATCAAAACTATTAAGGTACAAAATGCTTTGATCTCGTATCACACGTACCTTGATTGTTTTTCCAAATGATTTTTCAATTGGTTTCAAGGAAGAATGAACTGTACCAAAAGACCGACCATTTTACTTTATGCATGGTGTTATAAGGATGGTTAGGTTAGGTATTCGTTCCCACGATCCCGCCAGAGCCGGAGGGATCTACCCAGGGACAATCCACTAGATAGTGTAGAGTCCCTAGGTATATTGAGAAAAGGAGAAAAGTGAGAGATGGGAAGAGTGCGGACTGAGATAGAGATAATACTGGAATAAACCCAACAAGGTTCTAGTAATGAAGTCTCGGTAAGCACTGAAGGGGTTGAAGAATGAAAAAGAATTGAATGTGAAAAGGGTGAAAAGAAATAGCCCTCCAATAATTCAACCTTAGGGCAGAAACCGGGTTCAATTCATTTGCTACTGGTGGTTACCAAGGTAACATCGGTATTGAAGACAAGACGTCATGGACCCAGTGATGCACTGCACTAAACTTCCCAAGCTACTCAAGTTCCTCTTAAAAGGGCTTGTTTCATTCTCACGGGGAACCGACATTATTTATCGACTTTCTCTTAGAGATGGTTGATATTGAAGGAGACCCTCTCCCTAGTCTCCGACATAGGAAACTAAATGTGCACAATTGAGTCTAGAGCCAAGAGATCATTCACAATATCTCATTAGGACACATAATTAATGAAGACTTGCTGTTTCACACAATGTGGAAAGTGAGAATATATATTAAGAGTCCTACGCGTTATCCTTGTGGTATTGCGGAACATCCGAAAGTGATATTTTAAATATTCACGATGAAGATGAAAATCCTTCTAGAGCCAACATCAAACAAGCTCTTGGTGGGTGACATGTGAGATCTTGCAAAAGATCAAGCTTGTGACAACTGGATAGAAACGATGGGGCAATTCATTCTTTAATCAACCTTGGTCCAGGAAATGAATTGACGGATACCTTTTGAAAACCGGTGGTTGTGCTTAAAAGTTCTTTCCATAGCACATCGATCGTATTAATGTTTCAAAATTAAAGGGTATTTATGATTGATAATTGATTTTCCATAAAACCTTCGTTGTATTGCAAAACACTTTCTGTTAAGCAATACACGATTGTTTTCAAATCACTTTTCATCAATCAAGGAATCTCATTCATTGGTTCACTCACTCGTGTTGTCTTCTTTGAGACGTTCGGTTTGAGAACGGCTAGACAGCTATGAAACCACGTCAAGGAGATTCTTAATTATACCGATCAGGTAGTACTTGTACCGATCAACGGGAACCGTGGGCGTGTACTCAATTCAACGAAAGTGGTCAAAGACACTTCGTGTGTTTTATTGCTAAGCTGTTGTTTGCGGTACATTTGGACGGTTGTAGCTGATCGATATTGAGGAGTCAATCCAAAGCCGCATGCTCACAGCATCCACACTTAATTAAAGAAATCATGACAAGCGCTAATCTACATAACCCGGCTCATAGGTGCAAATATCATGAACCAGGAAAGCTTCCGCTACTCTGATGAAAAGATGTCATGATCCAGAAAGTGTGAGCATGTCGGTCCGTAAGTCACAACTTCACATGATGGCAACACAACAAAGTGTGATCCAGAGATTTATCATGTGGTGATGATCTCAATGAAAGCTCGAAGATCATCAAGATGTGGATCAATTCAAAGACCTCCACTGAAAGTACAAAACTATGCGGACTATGAAGAGTCACTGCTAAAGCACAAAGATTACGGAAGTGAAGAATTGAAGTCTACGAGCTTGGAACTAAAGACAAAGAAAGAATGCTAGGATGCAAAATGTATTTCATGGGGTGACCTCCCTTAGGGGGAGATTGTTAGGATTCAGAAAATCCATAGTGAAGAGTCGGTCACCCCAACTATTATCTAGCATAAGTTAGCTCGTAGACATATCGTTATTTACGTGTTTATTAGTGTAGTTTAGTTTAGAGTAACACCGTGGAGGAAGGACGGGTCTTTACCCACTGTATGCCCGATCCACACTCCGTCAGGAGGACGTTAGTTCTGTAACTATAAATACCCCTTCCATCCTTGGAAGGGGTGGCACTCTCAATCTAATCTTTCTTTTTTGTTGAACTTTCTCTCACTAGTTTCACCTACTCATCTCTTTCTCTCTCTATAACCATGGCTTTCTTGTATCATCACCATCCAAGGCCACCCGAATCATCATAACACAATATATGTATGATCCTACACTTGCATTAATCAGGAATTCCCAAAATTTCGAGAATTTTTCGAAATTAACCACCTAAAAACCCAGATTCAGGACAAAGATTCAACCATATGCAATCTGAAATTACAACTCTCAGATCTGCATAAGAAAGGTTATCATGGGATGAACAATCCTAACCATGAGGTGAGTGATACGCTTAAATCTAGGAATGATGAATTGGCTCTATGTGTGTCCAACCTATTAAAAGAAAATGAGTCCTTAAGAAAGAACTTATTAGAGAATAATTCCAAGTTGATAGATCAAACTAACTCCTTCTTGGCTGACATTGATGCCCTCAAAGCCCAAATTCAAGATAAGAGCTTCACTATTGTTGCCTTAAAAAATGAGCTTAGGAAATCTATTGGAAATAGGGTGAACACTAAGTTTGCAAAACCATCAACCTTGGTAAAGCCAATTGTACTGAACAAATCAAAACATACTGTAGTTAGGAAGCCCAATTCTTTTAAAACTGAAAGATTTAAACCATCGAAATCTAAGATTGCCTCCCAAGTTGATGTGAATACTATTTTGTCAAAACCAGTCACTTCACTACTTCATTCCGATATGATGAATAACAAACCCCAGCTTAATGATCGAAGCCATAAGATCATGAATATTAGGAGTTCATCTAGTTCTTATAAGAAGCATCAAATGCCTGATCAATCCCCTAAGAAACAAACTAATTACAAAAGGACCAATATTCAAAACAGGGAAGTGGCTACATCCAAATCTACTAGCAGTTGTTTCAAATGGATTCCCACTGGTAGATTATTTATGTTTTCAGGATCCAAATGGACTTACATACCTAGATCTTGCCTTAAGTGGATGCCCACAGGAAAACTCTTCAAGAATATTGAACCTAAAGGGATTTCTATTAATCACACTCCTAGATCAAATCGTAAGCATCCAATAGTGAGGTTACTCATGTCACTAACTCATCTATTTGCAATACTACATGTGCTTCTAGTGCAATGTGTCCTCGGTCTTTTCAGTGTACAATGCTCAATTTAATCATGAACATCATGACTTGGTTTCCATCGTAAATGAAGATGGCTCACTCGTGAATTGTAGCTTCTCGTAATTGATGTACCTGCACTTTGACTCCTCGCTCGACTTGGATCGGACTCGTTCTCATGAATCTGTGTACAAATTAGTTTTCACTTAAAAAAAACAATTTTTTTTAATTAATTAATTTTTTTCCCACAATCTGATAATAGATGTATCTCTTGTAATCGATAACATCTACGGTACTAGAAATGTCATTCAATAATGACACGAGACCATAGATGAAGTTCGAACAAAAGATATACTCTAGTTTTATAACGGGGGGGGGGGGTTAGAATTCAATCAATGTTCAATGGTGACATTGATTGAGGGGGAGAGTATTTCAAGTTATCTCGCTATCTCTGTTTCTCTCTGCACCATTGCTTGATATGTATTGTGTGCTGATGCATGTTTAAGTCTTGTTTCGTTATGTCCTCTGTGTTAGATAGCTTATCTATGTTATGTCTCTTTTGGTACTTGTCATATTATTCAACATGTTTATCAACTGTATTTGCATGCAATCTGATAAGTTCAAGGACTAAAAGTGTCAATAGTACAAAATTTGATAGATAGCGACTTGCTTTAATCAGGGATAGCGACTTAGCTTTTCTAAGGGGTAGCGACTTGTCCTTTATCTTTACTAGCGAGTTGCTTTTGAAGCACAAGTACAGGGACTGAATGTGTGAACTTTGTAAACTTGAAAATCCATTATTATCCCCTAGCGACTTGACTCTCATTACATATTTTCAAAAACACAAAAGTTTTTCTTGTTTTCTCTCTCATGACTTTTTCTTGCTAGCGACTTGCTTGTGGTAAGATAATCTCAATGTTTTTGATTCATATCATGTAGATTATATACCTCCACTAACTCAGTTCTATTAACAGATTCCACTGTTCACTTGATCCTCGACAAATCGACCCCCTCATTTAGGTTTGTTAATGGATTCGCTTAAATGGGATCACTTTACATGTATTTGATGGTTGTTTAGGCTTTATAGGATAGATTTGATGGTGATTTGCGCATATAGTTGTATTATTTGTTTGAGTATGTTGCGTTGGGATCTTATGACTTTGTTTGTGCTTGTGGTTGATTGTACTTGTACTGTGTAGTGACTTGATTGAGTTATTGTAATGGGTATAGATGTTGATTGGATTGTGGTGTTATGCGTATGATTTGTCAAGATTCTTGGTAGCGACTTATCTGATAAGCTTAATGTTCTTGGTAGTGAGTTGGTTCATAGATTCCTCATGGCGAGTAGTGATAGCTTGATACATTCTTGCTAGCGACTTGCTTTGTAACTAAATTGTAGCGACTTAGCCTTGTAACTTTTGATAGCGACTTGTCTTGACAAGTTCGCGACTTGCTTAAACGTTTTCATAGAGGCGACTTGTTAAGTATTTTTTTATAGCGACTTGTTTTGTCAAACTGTGTAAAGCGACTTGCTGTAATTATTTCATGCTAGCGACTTGGTTCAAGTTTACTTGTAGCGATTTGTCTTGACAAAATTTCTCTTAGCGACTTGCTATAACACTTTTGGTCTAAGCAATTTGTATCTGGTTCCTCTTGCAGCAACTGGATTTGACAACTTGTTTTTTTTTTAATTTGTTATATCACTTCCATAATAGCAACTTGTCTCATGAAATCCTATTATAGCAACTTTATTCTTCACAAATTTGACGCAAAACAACTTGTATCTTGAAAAACTTGTCAAGATGATTTGTTACTTTGAAAATTACTAAAGCTACTTAATTTATTTCCTAAGCATGTCAATCTGCTTATTGGTAATCTGTCATGTTTTCTACTCGTTATGCTTGTGTCATGAGGTTGCATTAAAAGTTGTTCATTAACCTTGTCTAATCTAACATGCTCTCGCACCGTGGTTGTATGTGTGTCTCTACAGAATTTCCAATGGCTAACACAACTTCATCCGAGAACCTTGCTACCTATACTCCATCCATAGTTCTTCTGCACAATGAAATTCTTCACGAAGATAAATGGGTAGAGATAGGAAAAAGCAACTGCTATGTGGACATGGAAAGACTGTAACAAAATCCAATCTTCAAAGTGGCAATTGATATTCTTAAAAACACTAATTTCTTGATTGCCATGACCAAGCAATGCACGATCCCTTCCATTTACTTGCAACAATTTTGGAACACCGTCACATGGGACAAGATCATCGCCACTTATTCCCGCAAGCTTGATGAAGGAATTTGAAATCACATATGACATTCTCAGTAAGGCCCTAGGAATCACACCCTGTGACCCTACCATATAATATGTCCCTCCACCTAGTGCGGAAGAGCTAATAGTCTTTCTAATTGGTTTGGGTTATCAAGTTGGCATAACAAGGGCTTCAGATATCATCACCGGACACATGTATCAACCTTGGAGAGCCATGACAACTATTCTCAATTTATGCTTATCGGGCAAAACCTCAGGGTTCGATAAAGTATGGATACCTATTCTGCAAATCCTATGGGGTCTCGTCAATGGGGTGAACATTAATGTCTCGGAACGTATTTGGGAAGAATTCTCATTGTCAATGCACACATTCATCACCGATAGAACAAATGTTCATAATCAAGCTCAAGGAAGAAAGAAAGTTCACAAACTTGTAATTCCTAGCATCAGATTCTCAAAACTTGTCATCCAAGACTTGCAAATGACTCATAACTTCAATCCTAGGAGTTAATCAGCCCTCCACAATGCTAAGGATGAATTTGTTCAGGTAACCTCAAATATGTTGTTAGAGGTATCAATAAAGAGATCTTTGGATTGCTAATTCCTCGATGTTCTTCTCACCGACGATATTAAGACTGACCACTTCAAATTATACAAGAAAAGGGCATCCAGATCCAATGTTGATGACTCTCCCATTCCATCACAACCCACAGATACAAAGTCCACTTCCAAAGACAAAGACTCATATGCCGCCCTTCCCAAGAAGAGACTGACAGTCACAACCTCATCGACACTTCAAAGACGTGAGAAAAGGAAGAAGAAAGATGTTGGAAAGGGGAACGCTGAAGGAATGAGATTTCAAGGGGTGATATGAATTTGATTGATAAAGATGAGGCTGCATTACAACCGGAATTAAACAAAGCCTTGAAAGCCGAACATGAGACCACCGGGAGGAGTTGTGTTAAGAGAACTTGAGCCAGACACGCCAAACAACTTCCACTCAAGACAAAGGAAAAGGGATTGCCGGAGCGAAGTCGAACAAGCCGCTCACATGATTCTCGACCATCTCTTCTCCACCATCCGAACTACCACCCAATTTGAGCTAAAGAAAAGAAGTGTTGAATCATCTTCACCAAGAACTAACTGGATTAGAAAAGGAGGTATCCGAAACACAAGAAGAAACTCCTGCATCAAGTGATACCCAATCTCGATCGAATGATGATGAAGAGTTGCGTAAAGACTCACAGTGAGAACCTTGAGTCAAGATCGATGAAACCGTGCATATGGAGGAACCTAACATGTCTACGGGTTCTCTATCCTCATTGAAGAACCTAGATACGACTTCTCTTCGTGATCAATTCTTAAATGACAAACCTTCAAACACCGAGACTCATAAGCCTAATGATGAGAAATAGGAAGCTGAGTCCATGTACATGGTCAAGATCCAAAGAAGACACATCTACCATCCCTCCGATGTTCCGACCTACTCTTACAACCGAACATCCACCACTTGATCCTACTAAAGATCTATCACTTGAACCAAGTGGTTACAACTGGATCGACACGCTACACTCCACCGACTTCACCACCTCAAATACTAACATCGATCAATTGCTCGACAAAGCAAAGGAAAAGAATTGAAGCTCTTGAAATACAATTGCCTAAATCTGTCGATGTCCTCGAGGATCGTGGTTCACAGATGGAACATCTTAACTTCGATGAAAGGTACGCCATTGAAGGAGAAGTTAAGGATGTCAGAATGGGCAATGCAAGCTCCTCTCGCTTCAACGGTTTAAAGACCTACCCATTTTCAGATATGAGAGGTCCTTTCGACAAGATGTATGAAGCTAACGAGCATAAGCATGAGGTTCATAAGAAGTTGTTCGAGGCTCTCGAAGAATCGATTAAGCACGACAATCATCTACGCTTTTAGAGGACATTGGAGAAATAAAGGCTAAGAAGAAAAGGAGGACTGTGGTGCCGAGACATTGCGAAGGTCCTAAACCTCCTCCTCCCTCACCTCCAACCGAGAGAGCCGGAACTTCTGGGTCGGTGGATCTTCTAAAACAACCACTACACCTCCACTACAACCACCATCATCACCACCAAAACCTTCCAATCAATCTAGTTCATCCGGTGATCAGGGAACTCAAAAGAAGTCTGCAGCTTGGACCACGGTTGATTCAAGGTTTACACCCACATTCTCCACTATTCCAGAAGACCAGGTGCTACACGAAGAGTCTTATGTCACGCATTGAGTCGAATCGATGACGATGATGCATCCACGAAACATATCCCCAAGCCATCCAAGATGATTGGTTTGATGCATATGTTTCGTAAACGCCTAAAACCACTAGAGTTGCACCTTCTAAAGACATGACTCAAAGTCGCTCACCAAGAGAAACCTCAAACTCCGAACCTTCATGGTTCATTCTAGAGTCCGACATAATGATTCCTCGACAACAACCTGGGCTTCAACAATCACTACCAACTATGAAGCCCCGCTTAAGACTCTTCTTCACATCACAAGAGATATGGGCAGCTTTATGAAGTGGTTTTGTGAACAGAAGGGAATCTCTTCCATCACTCCAAAGGATCTTGAAGGACCAAGATTTGAAATAGTCAAAGTCTTTCACTCGATGCCAATCCTTCAATACCGGTTGAAGAATGTCATAAGATGCCGAGTGATCAAGTCAAGGAGCAGATCGCCATTTCAATGTGAACAAGCCTCTTCCTCTCGGGGTGAACCCGACAAATGACCATTCACCGAAGTTCTTCTTCAACCATGACCTGGACTATCTATGTGCTCGGTACATCGAAGAAGACCGCCTTTATCGATTTCAAAGATGAAAGTGCTACCTACTCGATCCGGTCTTGAGTAGATGGTACCGATCAATTTCGACTCGACAAAGAACATGTGTATGACATCGAGGCTTCATATGGCATTTCTCATTGGTGGTTCAAGAAGAAGAAATTGTACATTGAAAGACATGGAGTCGATAAAAGACGAAAGCTGCTCGATCCAAGTCTGCGGATTCTAAGTGTTGTCAAGATAGAAATCTTCCCAATATATGGTTATGATTATCTCAAGAAGATTGTTCTTCTTCAAGAGCGCCTTGAAAGATCACGCGATAGAAGAAAACGACTTCAAACATCTCACGCTAAATGACTTTGAAGATCTCTATCTTCTAAACCTTCAAGGACACCTTGATCACCTACACTGCTCGTGAGAAGAAAGCTCTCTCTCTGCCTGTCAATCTCTCGGATCGAGGCTTGGTCATTCAAAAAGAGTTGAGGATTTTCGCCTAGGAATGGAAAGCTATCGACTCGCCAACCTAACAAGACAAGAATGGGAAGCCTCGTGACAAGAATGCTAATGAGGCTATGCGAAGCTATACAAGTTCGATGGATGGTACACTTAGGATGGTTGAACAAGAATTGAACTCAAGAGTGAAGGAAATCAAAATTGACATGAAGCCGGGGAAAAAACTAGATTCGTCCGAACAGACTTGAAGATGTGTGAAGATTTCATTGCTGCAATCGGACGAAGATTAAAGACTAGAATGATTTATCGCAGCCTTGAAATTTTTGTGGGTGGTAGACTTCGTGAAGGTCACTACAAGATGCTTCAAAGAACTGAATGAAGACATCTTCCTAAGTAGCTTCTATTTTGTATTTTTGATATGTAAAATTTGGTGTATGTACTATGAACAACTATAATGTATGTAGTAGTGATAGGTTATGTATTGTGGTTTCCCTTTTATCTAAAAGGGAACTTCATTGTAGTCCACTTCAGATCATATAAAACCGGACACATTTTTCTCCAACAAAGTTTTGTTTCATACATATTTAAATCACTTGAGATCCAAAATCTCAAAGGATTTGAAATTTTGATCGGGGGAGAAAATGTGATATAAATATGAAAGATGATAAAAGGTGATCATTTTTATTCAAGTGCATAATGCCTCCCATATAAAAGCAAACGCCAATCTCAAGCACATATTAAGGGGGAGCATTTCAAAACAAATATAAACTTTCAAGGTACAATGATTTCTATGTTTTAACATAAGTACCTTGATTGATTTTCTAAATGGTTTCTTATTGGATTTTGTGATCGTGGATGTACTTCAAAAGAACTATTTCCTCTATGTGATAAAATGATTTCAAATATCCTATGCACATATTGAGGGGAGAATTTACCAAGAAAATCAAATGGCTTTTTCTAGGGAAATTGTGATCAAGAAATTATTTCAAAGAACTCTTGCCTCCATGTGCTAAACAACTTACAAATCATATGCACATGTTGAGGGGAGCATTTCTAAATGATCAAAACTATTAAGGTACAAAATGCTTTGATCCCGTATCACAAGTACCTTGATTGATTTTCCAAATGATTTTTCAATTGGTTCCAATGGCAGATGAACAATACCAAATAGACCGACCAAATTTACTTTATGTATGTTGATATAAGGATGATAAGGTTAGGTATTTGTTCCCATGATCCGCCAGAACCGGAGGGATCTACCCAGGGAAAATCCACTAGATAGTGTAGAAGTCCTTAGGTATGATGAAAAAAGGAGAAAAGTGAGACATGGGAAGAATGCGGACTGAGACAGAGCTAGTACTGGAATAAACCCAACAAGGTTCTAGTTATGAAGTCTCGGTAAGCACTGAAGGGGTTGATGAATGAAAAAGAAATGAAACGAAAAAAGGGTGAAAAGAAATAGCCCTCCAATAATTCAACCTTAGAGCGTAAAACCGGTTCAATACATATGCTACCTGGTGGTTACTAAGGTAACACCGTATTGAAGACAAGACGTCATGGACCCAAAGGACGACCGCACTAAACTTCCCAAGCTACTCAAGTTCCTCTTAAAAGGGCTTGTTTCATTCTCACGGGGAACCCACATAATCTATCGACTTTCTCTTAGAGATTGTTGATATTGAAAAAGGAGACCCTCTCCCTAGTCTCCGATATAGGAAACCAAATGTGCACTATTGAGTCTAAAGCCACGAGATCATCAAATAAATCTCATTAGGACACTATTAATGAAGACTCTCTATTTCACATAATGTGGAAAGAGAGATTATATCTAAAGAGTCCTACGCATTATCCTTGCGGTATTGCCAGAACATCTGAGTGATATGCAAACATATTCACAATGAAGATGGAAATCCTTCTAGAGCCAACATCAAACAAGCTCTTGGTGGGTGGCATGTGAGATCTATCCAATATATCAACCATGTGACAACCGACAAAAACAATGGGCGATTCATATTATGAATCAATCCCGGTTCAGTTATGGATTGACGGATACCTTTGAAAAACCGGTCGTTGTGCTTAAAAATTCCTTTCTCTAGCACATCGACCGTGGTACTCATATTTCAAATATAAAAGGTGTTTATGATTGATAACTAATTTTTCTCAAAAACCCTCGTTGTATTGCAAAAACACTTTATTGAGCAAGATCGATTGTTTTTCAAATCTCTTTTCATCAATCGAATCTCACCGGTTCACTCACTCCATGTTGTCTTCTTTGAGACGTCCCGTTTGAGAACAACTAGAACAACTGCGAAACCCTCGCCAAGGAGATTCTTCGAATTATACTGATCACAGTGCGATTGTATCGATCAACGGGGAACCGTGGGTCGTACTCAATTCAACGAAAGTGATCAAAGACACTTCGTGCGCTTTATTGCTAATTGTATGCGTGTACGCCCGACGATTGTAAATGATCGTAATGGAGAGGTCAATCCACAGCCGCATGCTCACACAACACATTCATTTCTAAACAAAATCATGATAAGTGCATCAACGACTATGATATTTTCACTCTATGCTTCGCTACGCCGGCCAGAATATCATGAATCAACTAAATCTTCCGCAACTCTGATGAAAAGATTTCATGATCCAGAATGTGAGCATGTCGGTCCAACCGTCACAACATCATACGCAACACAACAATGAGTGATGCCGAGATCAACTGATGATGATCTCATATAAAGCTCAAAGGTCATCATAATGTGGATCAGCTCTATAACCTCCACTTAATGTACATTATTGTTGGATATATAATATCACCATGAAAGCACAAAGATTGATTATTTTGATGAAGTGAAGTATAATGAGCTCAAGACTAAAGATTAATTGAATGCTAGTATGCTAAATTGTAAATCATGGGGCAATCTCCTTAGGGGGAGATTGTTAGGAATTGGAAATTCTATTGTAAAGCATCGGTCACCCCAATTATTATCTAGCTTAAGTTAGCTCATAGACATATCATTTATTACGTTATTTGTTAGTTAGTTATTAGCGTAGTTTAGTCTAGTGCAACACCGTGGAGGAAGAACGGGTCTTTACCCATCAGATGCTTGATCCACGCCGAAGGAGGGCGTGCTTCTTTGTATAATTGCCCTCTCCCCACAAGTGGAGAGGGTTGATGTTCATTTGGAATCTAACCTTCTATGTGTTTCTCTCACTAGAATATCCCACTTTCTCTCTCTCTAAAATCATATAATCGCCCATATTTGTCATTGTTTGTGTGTTTGTGAAATCCAATATGTTACATTCAGTCAACCGGAAGGATTTGTGTATCCCGAGCATCCTAACTGTTGGGTTCAATGAATACCAAACCCCTTAATTCTAGGATTTGAATAGAAAATACCCTAAGTATTTATAACCTTAAACACTAACAAGTCATTGAGCGCATACCCACCCAGTGAGTCATCTTCGTGATACTCGCGAGACGAAGAAGAAAAGTCTCCACTCATCGGTAGGAACTCAAGTGGGTGAAGATCGAAGTCAAGAAGAAGATGATGGATTCAAATGAGTGATGACAATAATCACTAAATCCCCAAAACTCCTCAACACCAACTATTACCATCAAGACAAGAATGAAGATCAAGACCTAAAGCTAAGAAGAGTGAAGAATCGCGACAAGGCGGATAAGTTTGAATAGATAAGACGAAGTCCTTATCAACCCAAAGTCAAACTTTCCCCTAAACTAACAACCGTGATCAGGTCATCATCAAAAGAAGAAAGTATCCTTGTATCTTTCCCAATATAGCCTTTTTAAACAGAGACAAAATACATCAAGATTTTGTCTTCTCAGAACCATGTCGCTTTTCCTTTAGGATAGAGTCAAAAACTATACTTGTATGTTGTATAAATAGCCATGGTAGAGAAAGTTAAGCTTGTGCATTAATTGTGAAAACACACACAAGCATCTTTCACTCCTCGAATACGACTATGTCCCGAGATAGTTGGTACTGAATAGTTGTGCTTAGACTTAGCCTAAGCTTAGTGAGGAGTCACACCCATGCTTGTCATTTCAATCCCAAGCGTCGTTCTGCAAGCACTTGGGTAATGTATTCTATTTTATTCGTTTTAATAAAGAATATAAACGTTATAAAAATCATTTGTGTTTTATCTTGTTAAAACTTATTTTAAAATGCTTTACTTCAGTCATGATTCACAATTAGTATTAATAATTGTTTTAGCTATTTGTGAAACGGGAACAACAAGTGGTATCAGAGCAGGCTAATTTATAAAACCCTTTTTAGCCGCCAAAAACGCTTTAAAATCAGAATCCTAACATGGCTGAAAGTGAAGTTCCCCAACTTGTCGATAAAAGGGTGGAGCCTATGCTGCTGTTGTCCCTTGACTCGAAGTTGGCAAATTTAACAAGTGGAAGAAGCGAATGCTTTGCTACTTGACTGGGATGGAACCTTATTACATTAAGTATATTAATGAAGGTCCATTTGTCCCAAAGACTGCTGAAGGTTTACCTAAAACGAAGCTCAGGGACCCAAGATGAGAGGAGGGTGGTCAACGGGACCAAAGACTTAAAAGCTTCATCATATCTTGTCTTCCTGATGATGTAATGGAGTATGTCATTAGCTGTAGTACAACCAAACAAACCTGGAATGACCTGGTCCACAGCTATGAAGGTCCCTCAGATACCAAGGAAAACAGATCATGGACCAAACTTGAGTACAATACCTTCAGAGCCAAAGACTCAGAAACCCTCTCTCAAACTTACACCCGTTATAAAACTTTGTTAAGTGAACTGTCTAATGATGGTGTCAAGTAGTCCAAACATGAAATAAATGTTGGTTTTGTTAAGAGTCTCCCCGGAAGTGGGTTGAATTTTTCTCGTGGACTTAGAAATGCAAATCATATTCGAATCTTTAACTTCCGAAAAATCTAAGAGAAATTCGTCTATGAAGATAATCTCATCAATAGACACACAACCTAATCAAGAGGTCTCGATGTTAAAAGTCCCTGACAACCACTTCAACACCCATTTCTACGCTTTTATTCAAACAAGTGTGGTTCAGATTTTCGTGAAAATTATGAGAATGAGGTCATTAGGAACTAGCTAGGAGTACCTCGAACGACTTAAACATCGAAGTTTTAGGAAAGGGCACTCCTTGATAATTCTAAAAGGTTTATAAGAAGGAACAAAAGTTTTTCTAATGCTAAAGCTAATGAGGACATCAAGTGTTTTAAGTGTCACAAAAAGGGTCATTTTGCTGTGATTTTTCAAAACTATTTCTGAACCTCTTACTAACCCTCGTGGTCAAACAAGTCCTTAGGTTTTAGCAAATTTCAACCAAAGCTCTTTCAGGCCTCATCAAAATTTTCAAAACAAGTCTGTCCAAAACAAAGATGTTGATTTTGAAGCTAAGTATAGGAAAGCCAAAGCTAAACTAGCTATTCTTGAGGCCACCCCTAAAACAACACCAAATGTTAAACTGCAGGGTAAAACAAGGGCCCTGTAATGGATGAAGAAGTCTCCTTAGATGATGAAATGGTGCAAGTCATGCACTAATGGCTCTCTCTCGTAAGAGGACAAGCTAGCTGTTGGAAAGAATCACGCTAGGAATTCACACGATCTGATCTTCAAAAACAAAGCTTCGGACACAAGCTCGATACCACTGGAGTCCCAAACCTTGGATCTAGAACACTTAGCTTGTAAACGTGTAGTTTCCTTGGATGGTTCCAAAACAACAATGAGAAACTTTGTTGTAGATACACACAAGTATGCGGAATATACTTGAATGCACTTAGAAGATTAAAGTAAACATAAGTATAACACCAAATGCTTCCAATATTATGATGAATAATGAAAATTCTCCTAGTACTAGTGGTTTAGAACCTTGAAGCTTTTCTTAAGATCAACTAGAGTATATGTAACCGAATTTAGAAGATATGATGTATTAACGCATTTCATATCTTCTATTGGTATAGAAGATATGATGTTACGTACCATACACGGTTCTTAATATAGAACAAGAAAACTCAACACTATCAAGATTTAACTATTGAACTATCAAGACTAACTAGTTAATACTTTTCTAATACCACTAATAAGTATTCAACTCCAAAGCTATAAGTATTAACCGTGATTTTATGATTTCCCAACCGTGCA
The DNA here is from genome assembly GCA_910596185.1 of Chrysanthemum makinoi. Taxonomy (NCBI): domain Eukaryota; kingdom Viridiplantae; phylum Streptophyta; class Magnoliopsida; order Asterales; family Asteraceae; genus Chrysanthemum; species Chrysanthemum makinoi. The sequence goes on along the minus strand of OU343216.1, from coordinate 30,406,217 downwards.
CCTCCCTACGACTAATAGGAATACAAATGCATCAATTAAGATAAAGCAAAAGTACACCAACCTAATTCAATAAAAGATAACTAGGGAGTAATAGTATCTAAGGAACACATCTTTAATCATCATATATGAGCACACCTCAATAAACATGAACCATCCGTAGTTGATATACTTAAATTAGCATAATTAGTAAAAAGTAGAAATCGTAG
>OU343216.1:30294653-30405911 GCA_910596185.1 Chrysanthemum makinoi | reverse complement strand
GGAATCACCCACTAATCTTTCTAAGTGCATTGCGGTAGACGCCCTCTTTAGATTCTAGAAGCGCATTGCTATCCTGTAGCTCGGTTTCACCTCCTAGGAATGTAGTACCACCTAGTGCATTCACTAAGACTAAAGCAAATACTAGTTGGAGATGGCAAAAATGGATATATAACACACTAGGATTTAAGTGGATACCTAAAGCTATTGATGTGTGTATATCTACTATAACTGCTCCGGAACCCTCTAACATTTGGGTTCCATCTACTTCTATTCCATCATTATTAGATGCATGTGTAATCACGGTGTCTGATCATTCTCTGGTTGTTGATAGCGGATGTTCCCGACACATGACGGGCAATCTTAAACTGTTATCAAACTTTGTTGCAAAGTTCATTGGCAGCATCGGGGTTAGGGAATGATCACGCGACTATCATGGACTCACGGAGACTACATCAATGGAAACATCAAAATTAGCAGGGTTTACTATGTGGAAGGCCTCGGTCATATCTCTGTTTCGATGGAGTCGAGTTCTGTGATGGAGATTTGGAGGTTGCTTCGGGGAAAACTTGTTTCATTAAGTGATCTACAAGGAAGCGACCTTATGTGCGGGGCGTAATTCAAGTCTTTACACTATCTCTATGCAAGACATGGTTGCTTCTTCTCCCATCTGCTTACTTTCAAAGGCAACATCAACAAAATCTGGCTATGGCACCGTCGTCTCTCACATCTAAACTTTCAAACCATCACCAACCTTGCTCACAAACTAGTTGAAGGACTCCCGCGGTTTGGTATTCTAAAGATCACCTTTGCTCGGCTTGTGAACAAGGCAAAAGCACTCGTGCTCATTTTCCTTCAAAGGTGGAACACAGCTCTCGGCATGTGCTTCATCTTCTTCACAAGGATTTGTGTGGCCCGATCTTGGCGTGCAAGCGATCAATGGCAAACGCTACATCTTAGTAATTGTTGATGACTATTCATGCTGGACTTGGGTCTACTTTCTTTGAAGCAAAGATCAAGCTCCACAGATGATCATCACCTTTCTTACGAAAATACAAGTTCTTCTGAAACACCGTTGACTAATCGAAACGAGATAGAGGCCTTGAATTTGTTAATCAAACTCTTTGAATTTTATGAGAAAGTGGGAATTGACATCGGACATCTATTGCCGCGTACACGAGAACAAAGCGGGTTGTTGAAAGGCAAACCGCGTTAGTGGAAGCTGCAAGAACAATGTTAATCAATGCTAAACTTCAGATTACTTATGGGCGAAGTGTATCTCTTGCATGCTATACTCAAAAAAGTTCTATGATTACAAAGCCACAACAAAACACCTTTTGAGCTTGTCCACAACCGAATCTCAAACACTTTCATGTATTTGGATCTCTTTGCTATAATGATCGTGATGACTTTGGAAAGCTCAAAGCCAAAGTCGACATTGGGTCTTTATGGGATCTTGTGATAATTCAAAAGGTTTCGAATCACGGAATCGTCGTACAAAGCGGTTGATGGAAGCGATTCATGCTCATTTTGATGAACTTCGGAAATGGCTTACGAGTATAACGGCTTAGAACCGGACACAACCGCTTAAACTTCCCCAAACCCCATCATCGGTGAACAAAGCCCCGGCTTACTCGTCAACAAATGGAAAGGTTATTTGCTCCTTGTTCGGTGGCGATATTGATGAGCGTGCTCGGGTGTATCCATTTGTTTCGGCTGCTCACGATAATACTCTTATACGATACACTGCTACAACAACTACTCTGTTGAAGAAGCACCACCGTTGACTCACACAGCAGTTGAACAAACCGCTTCCAACAATGATGAATGGTGATGATGCGAATGAAGTACCCCCACTGCGATTTTGATCCAAATCGTTCTTTAACCCTTTGCTAAAATGAGGCTGCGCCCGGATGTGCGGAGATCTTCAACAAACCATTTGAATCCTCAAAATGCACAATGTATACCAACATCAACCTCATAGATGGACAAAAGACCATCCTCTGGAAAACATTATTGGCAACCGAATCAACGATCGTTTACGAGAAAGTCTTCACACGACGGTGAACATTGCATTTATGCACTCAGCATGCCTGTCCCGAACCTAAAACATCAAAGATGCAATGACAAAAGACAACTGGATTGAATCCATGCAAGAAGAACTCAACCAATTTAATCGTCTTGAAGTATGGGGCGGTTGAAAGACCAGGGTCGTCATTGGTCTCAAATGGATTTGGAAAAACAAATTGGATCTTTGAAGGAAGCGTTATCGAAAATAAGTCCGCGTCACGGTGGCTAAGGGTTATCGTCGAGGAAGAGGAATAGACTTTGAAGAATCTTTTGCTCGGTTGCGCGTCTTGAGGCGTTGGATATTTCTAGCGTTAAGCTCATATGAATATGGCGGTCTATCGGATGGATGTCAAAGCTGCGTTTCTCAATGGACAACTTAAAGCGGTTTATGTCGCCAACGGATGGATTAGTTGATCACGAGTTTCGAATCCGTCTACAAAGCGAACAAAGCTCGTATGGTCTCAAACAAGCTCCTCGGGCATGATACGATAAGCTATCATCTTTCCTCATTGCTAATAATTTCACCAAAGGGTTGGTTGACCCAACTCTTTTTATACAATATCACGGGGCACATATCTTAATTGTTCAAATTTCGTGGATGACATCATTTTTGGGTCTACACATAAAAGTTTTCAATAAACTTTTGCAAAACTAATGAAGAAAAATTTTGAAATGTCCATGATGGGTGATCTCACGTTCTTTCTCGGTTGCAAGTTCATCAATCACCCGTGGTATTTTCTTGAGTCGATCAAATATGCCCTTGAATTGTTAAACAAATTTGGAATGAAACACCGTGACACCTATGCCACACAATGTCATACCAAGAAGCTAGGCGTGATTTACATGGGAAATTGGTGGACCCTACAAAATACCGTAATATTATTGGATCTCTCATGTATCTAACGACTAGCGGACACGATATTGTCTTTGCTTGGTATATCTTTGCTCTCGTTATCGATCGCGACCAAGCTGAAACCCTTCTCGAGGCTAAAGAATCCTCGATACATAAAGGGAACCATTAACTTGGGGATCCGGTATCAGAAGGATTACGGTTTTGAACTAATCGCTTTTGGGGCGTGACCCGCGCGGGATGCTTAGACTCACGGAAAAGTACTTGGGGAGCTTTACAATTTCTTGGTGATAAGCTGGTGTCATGGCAATCGAAGAAGCAGGATTGTACATCGTTGTCCTCAACCGAGGCAGAATATGTAGCCATGTCGGCGTGTTGTGCTCAAGTCATTTGGATGAGAACACAACTCAAGGACGATGGTTACGTATTTGACGAGAATCGATGTCTTTGCGACAATCAGTGCCATTGCGATCTCGTGCAACTTCGGTTCAGACTGAAATCAAGCATCGATCTTGATATCATTTCATCAAGGATCACGTGGAGCAGAGTGCTTGTTGAATTATATTTTGTGGAGTGAGAATACCAATTGGCGGATCTACTCACCAAAGCCTTGCCTCCTGCTAGGTTTAATGAGTTGGTCCACTGGATTGGTATGAGGTGTTTGACTCAAGAGGTGGATGACCTCAAAAGCAGTCTTAAAAACTGTCAAACACCAAAATCTCTTTTGTAAATAATTTTTCAAAAACAAAATACAAAATATAAAACACGATAAAACAAAAATATTCTTCTATCTACTTTTCTTTCAACATGGCAAGTACATTTCTTCCGTCAACACTCTAATCTTTCAAAATTGATTATTTTCGATCAAGTGTTGAGGGAAAATAATAATTTAACTATTTCAAAACATCGTGTACTTGCATGTTATCATATCTCGGTTGTTTCTTATCAATGGTGGTAAATTTTCTGGTTCAATGACACTCCTCGGACTAAAATTTATAACCTTTCATCATTTTTCTTAAGTGGGGAAGTGTAGTCAAGTTTCTTTCTTAAAATCTTTGTTTGGTAACCAAAATGGAAGTTAAATGGCTTTGTATGAAAAAGGAAAAGGTGGAGGGACCAAAACTGTCAAAATGTTAAGTTAATTTTAATAAAAACACCTCCCTACTTTATTCCATCACATTTATACTTACAAAAAGGATCCTACGCCTAGAATCGTTTGACAAATCCGTGTTTGAATCATCATTTGTAAGTGATTTCGTGTTTTATAACATGTTTTAAGCAATGGTTTTGAATCTTTCAAAAATCCACGGTTTAATTTTATGATATAGTCTTTTGTGTCTTCTGGCATGGCGTATGAACACAAATCATAAAAGGGTGTTTGTGGTTAAAAGATTGTGTCAAAACATGTATTTAACATCAATACTACTAACTTCTAAAATACGACGTTGATGGTTTTTGAATATTAGGGTTTATGAGTCGATTTGGGTGTTTACAAATGTGAAAAGTTTTGTTCAAAAAGATTGTTGTGTAATGTTTATATGATGATGAATTGATGATTTCCAAGCTCTATAACCACCTAGAAACTCTAAATGATTAAAAATTTGGAATTAGGGTTTAAAGTTCATAAGTTTGGGTATTTTTGATTCTCCACGATTTAGATGTTATAACTTGGTTTATAGACTCTCATAACATCTTAGAACTACGAAATTGAGACTGCAAATCTTGAGAAATTGTTTGGTGCAAATCCATGGCTAGAAATTATCGCGTAATTCATAACCCTTAGGGTTTTGACCTCTGCGTATGACTTTCTACTCATAGCTGTTTAACGAATGTTCATGCCATGATTTGTTATTAAAATGAACTTTTGTGTTAATATTGATGATTTGATGAATTTATTTCAGGCTTGCTAAGCTTAAAATTCAGAATCAAGGTCATTTGAATCTCTCGCATAAGGATTACCCTACGGCGTAGTCATGTTATCGCGTGAAATAAATCTCGCATAACTATTGCGTAAGGTTCTACAATGGGACTACTGGCGTATCTGTGAAGGATATCGCGTAACCGTGACCTCACGCATAAGGTCTACTCTTACGAGTAAGCCTACGGCGTAAGGTATAAATCGCCTACGGCGTAAGCTCTACATATAAGGTCCCTTTTCCTCTGGCGTAACATTTCTTACAGCGTAAGTTAAATCCTACGCATAAGCTTTAGTCTGTGTATCTTCTTGTTTTGCAGCAACTTTGCCAATTCTACGCCTATGCCTTGATTGACCTTCATTATGAATTGTTACGCGTACAAACTTGTTAATAAACTTATCATAACGTCACGAATCCAATAATGTCACTAATAAACTTAAGCGTTTGATATGTTGTGAACAATAAGTGATAACATAAACTTTAAAACTTAAAGTTAACTAACTCACGAAAACATTTCACGACGTCATTGGACTATTGGACAAACAAGTGACTTAGGACTCGTAACAATCATTGACTCTGTACATTCAATAACTAGACAATAAGACCTTCCGTTGACTAACATTATGTCTTTCGATATGTTGGTTCTTTTGGCTAATGTTATTTGAGATCCGACATGGTTGAACAAATGAATGTGGATGCATCGAAGTTCTTACAATTCTGATATCTTTCCAGAGGGTTATCCGAGAAAGATTGGAAAGAACAACCTTAGTATTGACTTTGACACCCTCATGCTTTCGAATCTTCTTGTCTCATTGCAGTGGATATTCTCAGGAATCATCCCTACCAGAACATGCTCTCACTGCCCGCAGTTCGGAGGTCTACATTCAACAATTCTAGGATTCTATGCAGAGGATCAGCGGTCAAATGCGATGGCGGTGACACTTAATCACAAACAAGTCACTATCACTCCTGCAGACTTACGGGCTGTACTCATCATTCGGACATCGTGCCCTCTTGACTTCTTTGCCACCCTTTTGAAGAGACGGTTCTTCTACTTGGTGATTGATGAAGGCGTCGAGAATATTAACAAGCACTCTCCGTGGATCTTAAGAACATTCCTCAACCTGGAGAACACTCATCATCATCACTAAGTCTGTCTCGGTCGTGGCGGTGGCTATGAGCATCCCAAGCTCATGGGCGCAAATCTTACGGTCATTGATCAATAAGAAGGACATTGAAATCGAAGCACTGATATGGGATGACATGATGTCATTTCACAAGAAACTTGGCTCAAAGATTCCTTATGTCAGATACACAAAATTGTTGATCCAGAGAGCACTTGGACTTCATCCCGACATTCCCGAGAGGCTCAATGACCACGACAATCATGACGTGTTGTCGAACCTATCCTTTCTATCGAGAATCAAGGAATCGACAACAAAGAAAAACAAGGTCTGGTGTTGCACGATCACCGACAAATGAAATCAAAAGCTTGAAACATACAAAAGGTATCAAGTAGCGATGCGAGAAGGCAAAGTTGGTCATCTCGATGAAGCCTACGGAACTCCTACTCGGGAGAACGAGAAGAGGAAGTCTTGGAAGTGCAATAAGCGAGAGAGTCAAAGGAAGGTCCCCAAGAGAAACCTACTCCAAAGAAAGTTCCCTTCAAAGAAGCTGCTCCTATTCCTACACGAACAGAGAAAGCTAATGGGCGAAAGCTCGGAGGCTCTGAATCGAGATGAAGAGATTTCTACTCTGAAGCTGCAAGGTGACACCTCCTTGTGACTAAACCTCCAAGTCCACGGTGACAAAGGAAAGGAAGACTCACGTACTTGTGCCTTATGAAAGCTCGAGATGAAGAAGAAGAGCAAGCTGGATACCTCATACTGGGGAAGTTCAAATTCCTAGACTCAACACTGGAAAAGAATTTGCAAAAGAACAAATGGGTGGCCCGGAGGTCAAGTGGTGCAGCTCAACCTTCACGGATCACGATGCGGTTAATCAACCCGATAAGGGATCGGTGCCACCACTCTGGTACAACAACACGTGTCGAAGATACTCTTGAGTTTGATTAAGAACGGAAACTCGGGAAAGATTAAAGGCGATGAAGAAGCTGCGGTCAAAGCCAAAGGCGATGAACAAGCTGGCGGCAATGAAGAAGTTGAGTATGATACGTTTCTTCTAGATAGTCTGCCGCGATCAAGGAAGAAACGAACCACCAAAGGACCGGGTCTCCTCATCTCATCATCATCAGTTCTTCTTCTCACTCTTCACCACCACCATCAAAGATCAACCAAATCATCATCGGATCATTAAAAAGCCACTCCATCTTGGATTTCTCAATCTAAGAATCGAATCGTTAAGTGTCCAACAAGTCGAGAAAGAAGGACATGCTCTAGAAAAGCTGAATTGGTTTCTTGACCAATCTGATATCTACGATGAGAATGACAAGATGAGAATGAAAGGGAATATGTCTGAGCTCATGCGGGATGATCTACAGGGAAGATGGGCGAGAATGATCGAAGGCTACACTCACAAGTACCTTCTAGATATCGTTCCTAAAGTCATAAAGGAGATGTTTACGGAACAACTATATCGAATCTTATGCGAGATAGCCAAGCAAACTATAAGATCAACACCCTTAACGTCACAATCAATCCATCGATCTGTAGTTTTCTCGGATAATGAATTGGTGGCCAAGCTTGTCACACAAATGTCTACGATGCAGGACATTTACTTGATGAAAATTGTTTCAAGCATTGTTGGACTACCAACTCCAAGAAGCATGCGGTTGAGCTGAAAAGTCTAAGCGTCCTAGAGGCGATGAAGATAAGGATCGGGATAAGAATGATGAAGCTAAGCGACGGAAGAGATGCGGTGAATCATCTTCTATGCACCACCTCCCCAACGCGGCCTCTGCTCAACAAGGTCTCCTCCTCGTTCTTCTCTTGATAAACCTCATGGATTACGAGACACCACCCCGGACTCAAAACCGGTGATTACTTTGAGTATCACGGTGGTGGCGATGAAGAACCATGAGCCTACAACCCACCTCTCCCCGAACAAGTAAAGAAACGAGAATCCTCATCTAGGCCTAGAAGCGAAGAAAAAGAGCCCCAGTGACGTCCTATCATGGCTAGATGAAGACACCACAGAGGAATTTGAATGGTTTTCTACATTGTCAATTCCACTCCTACCAGAAGAAGGTCAAGATCTGGTAGACGGTAATACATTGGAGCATGCTAAGATTATGCAAGAAAAGTTCCATGTGAAGAAGATGGCGAAATCGAGTTTGAAGCGAATCAAGAATGAAGCTTTTCTTCTGGAAGATAGCTCGAAAAGTGCCATCGAGGTCGAATATCACCTTGAAAACATTGCTCGAGCTATGTCTAACAACATGGATTGGCTCAACCCAGAAGCAAACATCGACTTCACCAAGCGGGACAACCCTCCATACTACCCGGTTGGTCAAAACCTCTACCAACGATTGGCCAACCGGATGAACCTAGAATTCCTTTCGATATTTCTTCAACAAAGACACGGAATTTCTTCTTCATGGTGGCGATGGTTCAAGGAAATACGCTACATCCTTGACACTTCCATTCCCAGCATCCGAATACTCAAACTGCATAGCTATCGAGGAAAGAGCTAATCACTTGTTCTCCAACAAAGTGGAACCATACGACCGAGATGCAATGTATGGGATTCATCATTGGCGAAATGCGAAGAATCTACTCTGAAGCTGCCAAGTTGAGAAGTCTCAACATGCAGTATTCAGTTCTAAAAGTATCGTTGCCATCCAACATGTCGATCTTTCATCTAAGTGGGACTACACCTTCAAAGAAGATAGTGGTCAAGCGACAAGATGAAAGGGATTATGCATTCTCAGAAGTGACTTTGAGAATTTGTCTATCAACGACATCGAAGACATGTACCTTGCCAAAGTGCGAGTGCGTATGAGACAATTCTCCCTTTGAAGTACAGCGTGAATTCATCAAGTCGGTGCTCATCTTCATCAGGCGCATAGTTATCAAGAGCGTGTAGAAGATCTCCGGTGGCGGTTGAATCTTATCGGACTGTGTCAACTTCACTCCACCGACTTGATCTTCCGGCATCAACGGCTTCCACAATATACGCTCATCGGCAAACCTTTGGTCGTTTACGCGTGAACTTCAAAATTGCTTGATGGCGTGCAAAGATCTTCATAAGTTTGGATATCACACTTTGAAGATGGTTAGGGGCGATTGGCTTATCGGTTGAAGGATATACATGAAGATGGGTCTCTAAGCGATGGAATTCTCAGGATCGAAGGGAGAGAATCATCACCATGATTGATGAGCGGTTGAAGGGGATCGATTCGGAAGGCTGAAAGCTATGTTGGTGGTGCGACCGGGAGAAACATCATCGACTTTCAACGCCCGATTCACACTCTGGCGACATCTCACGGACTACACGGTACCCCTTGAATGCTTCTTTCATTTTACATTTGGATGTATGATTATTATGTTAATGGCTTGTGCACATATTTCAGTGTACAACCCGTACTTGTAAATAAAGGACCATGTAGTGCGGCTTGATTGCCACAATCCTTATAAAGGAGGCGAAAGCTTCTTACTTTTGAGTAAAACCTATCAAACCTTTCACTTTTCAAGGTTTTGCTCAAAGAACAAGTACTTTCCCTTATGATTTTCAAAACCTCAACCGTTTATATCACTTGTTGAGGGGAGTACTTGAATTAAAACTTTGTTCAAAAATTGTTCACGATGGTCATTCTTCCCATAACTTTCGAAATGGTCATATTTATTCTCAACTTTTCAAAAATAACATCACATATGCCATTTTTGAGGGGGAGAAAATAAGTGATAAGAAATATGTTGTGTAAATGCAAATGAATCTTTGTGCTATAGAATTAACCCATGAATTGTGAGATCTTAGCGTTGTAGTAACTTGAAGGAGGCGGGTAATAATTTCAAGCTAGTTAAGCTAGTGATGTAAGCGTGTCTGCATAAGGACTTGTCCAGTAGAATGTACCATTAGAAACTCTTGGTAGACATGAACTCGGCGGGTTTGACAACCTTTTACAGGATTGTCTACACCTTCAAGGTAGTTATTAGAGCTAGTTGTCACCTAAAGGCTGACAATGCAACTCTTTAACTATGCAACGTAACCGTGTCTCGTGGGAATGTCTATCTTGAGTTGATCAATTCAAAATGTGCGCGCTCTTTCCTCACTGTGCATTTTAACCGTAAAACTCTTAAGCACATGTGGAGGGGGAGTATTTATGCAAAATCTTATCTCAACGGTGGTACTAAAATGTTTTTCATTCACAAACACTTTGAGAGATTTTTCTACAGATGGTTTTATGGCAACATAGGTTAGTCATGGAGTTATAAGGTGACTTTGGTTAGGAATAACCGTCCTATGATCGCTTGAGCAGGAGGATCTACCCAGGACACCACAAATAGTTAGTATTTAGAAGTCCTTAGGTATGATTGTAAAAGGAGAAAATGAGAATCGGAGAAAGAAGGAGTTGAAGAATTAAGAAGAAATGCAAAGAAAGGGTGAAAAGAAATAGCCCTCCAGATTATTCAACTTAGAGGCGGAACAGGGTTCAATTCATATACTCTTGGTTGTCACTTGGCCGTTGAAGATTAAAAGTCGTCATGGACCCGGTGACGCATGCACTAAACCTTCTTAGCCACTCAAGTTTCTCTTAACATAAGCTTGTTTCATTCTCACGGGAACCCTCGTAAACTATCGGCTTTCTCTTAGAGATTCTTTATTGAAGAAGGAGACCCTCTCCCTAGTCTCCTTCGGGAAAACCAAAGCACTATTGAGTCTAGAGCCACGAGATTCATCAAAAGATCTCTTAGGTACACTTGACATTTCATCACTTGATATTCAACAATAAGAATTTCGGTGGTACATTATCGAGTCCTTCACGGATCTTAGCAATCTGTCGAGAACATTTATGAGAGGTTCACATTTGTGATCCTCAGTGATTGAATGGAAACTCCTGCCGGGGTCAACATCAACGTACGACGGCGAATTAAACCCGGCAACTCCCGTGGATTGCGCTTAGTGGTCTCAAGCGGTCTGATCGTGAGTGATGCTTGGTGTACCTCGGCGACTCATCCGAATCGTAGGTGTACTTGATTTACATCGTGTTATCTCACTTGTGGGACTCCGATCGAGCGGCCTTTGTAAATTAGAGTTGTGTTTTCACACTATCTTTAACACTCTCGAAGTTCAAACTTGTAAGTCGGAATCCGCTTATTACTAACGTTTTATGTTTTCTCTTATGGAAGCTCACGGGCGGAATGATCGTCTGATTCTTCTCATGCTCACGCCAACAACATCACTAATGGAAGTTCTATCTCAAAGCAACACAACAGATGAATGATTCTTCGTCAAATCAAAGAATCTACAAAGTTAAAGACTTAAAGAACTTCATCGATCTTGAATTCAACGTCAAAATGTGAGCATGTTGAAGAATGGCGTGGAGACAACGTGGCTTGAAGCGAGAACTGAGATTTGATCTGGAGACAACAACATACTATCACTTTCACCACAAAAAACAATGATCAAAGAACAAAGTTAAAGATGGCGTCAAAGCATAACTGTTCAAAGTAAACTATCTCTCTACATTGGGGAGATTGTTCAAATCAAGTCAATTCTTCTCACAAGAAGAAGAATGTGAGGAAGCGTCAAAGCTACTATTACATCAGCGCCTTCACCGTTTTTCATCACCAACACTTGAGTGTTTGTTACTCATATAAAACAAAGGGAGATTGTTGGAATCACTCCTAACCTTATTCAAGTGTTAGTTACTCATATGTAATAGTTAGCTTATTATGGCCTTTATGTTTGTTATTAGCCTTAAGCTTATGTAGAAGGCCCATGAGCTTAGGCCAAGCCCATAGGAGAAAGGGAAGGAGTAGGAGTGTTGCCCTAGCTTCCCGCCTATAAATACTATGTAATAACCCTCACTTGAGGGTTGGTTGTTCAAGTTTTCTTTTTCATACTCTTCAGCATAACGGTCTAACATTTACGTGTGTGTGTGTTTGGTTTACTTGTTCAATCGCCTCTCTATCTTTCTAGGAAGCTTGTGTTGTAAACCTTGTGACCTAACATTCACAATTAGACATAGGTGATCGGGCTATGTATAATTTAGGAGTAACTATCTTGATGCTTGGACTAATCGTCTCATATGATGTTTGGTGTTGAGTCATAAGTCCACATGTATAAGGAGTATGCACTTATAATGATATGATGAGATGCTATGATGATGTAGTTATAGTCTAGGGGATGCAACCTAGTTCTCTATAACAGATGCTCACGATACCATCATCACACCCCTAAATTACTGTTTTGCGGCGGAATGGAATTCTGAGGGGATGACTGTCATAGCATCAAAGCACTAAAGTTATATCGAAGCGACCTAAAGTGTCGATTTTGAAAATATCGTTTGATTAAGTAAAATAATCGAGTTTACCATAGGTCCCAATATTTCAATATACCAAAATGAGTTTGTTACAATCAAGCGATAGTTAAATTCATAAAATATGGGAGGCAGCGTCGACACAGCGACTCTATGATAAGTCCACATGCATGCCATGAAGTGAATGCCTTAGATACCCGAGATAAAACATGCTAAAAGTGTCAACACAATGGTTGAGTGAGTTCATAGAGTTTGGTAAACAAGTAAAGCTTTTTAAGGCGTTCGCAACAAAGGCAAAGTTTTTGGTCATATAGAATAGTCCACAAAAGCAAAGACATTGTAAATCCACTTTCATTCCAAGTTCATGCCAGGCAGCATTTTAAACCTTTTGCCAAAATATGTCTAGTTTATGTTCAAGCACACGAGGTCAAATGAGTTCTCAAAGCGAAGGCATTGTAAATCCTTTCGGTTCAAGTTACGCCCATACAAAACTTGCAACTTTTGTTATTCACACAAACCATACACAAATATAGTGTGTCTAATAGTCGAGTATAAGTTACCATAATAATTCACAATATTGCACCAGCGTATATAATAATTAGGGATGCTCGAACAGGAGACTTTGAATTGCTCAACAAGGGAAACTCCTAACCGTACCCTGAAATTAATGAGAAACTTGCAACTCCACCAATAAAGAACTTTAGAGCGCTCACTTGATATGAGACTTTGCACACTCCACCAATAAAGGCGAGAATTATTGAGAACGCTCCACCAATAAAGTGAGACTTTGCACACTCCACCAATAAGGTGAGAGTTATTGAAGCGCTCCACTGATAAGGCGAGACTTTATAGTGATGCTCAGAACAAGGAGACTTTATAGTGATGCTCTATCATAGGAGACTTTAGGTCAAGGTCATAACCGTCCGGTTCAATAGCTCAAACAAGTCATAAGTTTGTATTTAGGTTCAAGGGTTCCATTCAAAAGTTCGTAATTAAGTTCAAAGATTTAAGTGAGTTTATAAGTTGAAACGGAGTCAAAGAGCTCGAATAATATCAAGGTTCAAGATAGTGGTAAAATCCGTCAAACAAGTTTAAAATATATCAAAAGGTCCTTTCACGAGGTTAAAAGAGTTCAACTATATATGTCAAAAAGTTCAAATCAAGTCCAAAGTGTTCACTTATATTTAAAGGGTCGAATCAATTTAAAAAGAGTTCAAATATACATGTCGAAGGGTTCAAAATCAAGGAAAGTGTTTCAACTAATAGCGTTCAAAAGATAGTGATCATTTAGTTTGGGGCATATCTACTTACGGCATAGAGTGAAACAAAAGATATTTAATTTCATATAGTGTTGGTAAACAAATTTGAGCATGTATCTCCCAAAGAGTTTATAAAACAATTAAACGAGTAAAAGTGGGGCTCTGAACTCACTGTTGCCATAGTTATATGATGACAAAGTGGATGCACGAGAAATGAGGCACTTAACTCTCTAACCCTTGAAAAATGAAAGGTTTGATAGGTAAAGTAGCGTACTTGTATCCAAAATATTGTTTAAGGGTGGTTTTCGGAAAAGTTTGAGTGCCGTATATTACTTTCGTTACAACTCCGTTTGTGAGCGGTTGGACATTTGGAAAATAGGCTAAGCGAACTTACTTTACTAGAAGACATCATTTTATAAAAGTACTCATCGATGTTAAGCACCTAACGTCATTAAGCATAATTTCTTGGCTATTAGAAATATATTAGTTATACTTATATGAAATAATTCGACAACCTTGTTTAAAGCATTATAATTAAATCGCTACAAGTCCGTTTTCTACGTTTTATATGTCCTTAGCTTCGTGTTAAAGTATACTAATATATTTTTGATAAATCGACTCATTTAATAACGCTTAAGACTCATTTTTGACTCGTAAAAGTTTGGGACAGCATGCTGAAATTTTCTGAAAATATAGTTTTCATCGTTAAACTTGAAAATAGCATAACTTCTTCGTTATAACTCCGTTTTAACCCATTCAAGCGACCACGGTTTCGTTTTAAAGTATATTTTTTGAATATCTAGCCCAAAAATTATTACAAACTGTCGAAATTTCCAGAATTAACAAAAATGATCAGACCCTTATATATAGTTGTCGAAATGAGTTTTCTGCGTAATACTTATTCTAACTACTTCAAACCAGCATAAAGCTATTCTAAACCTACCATACACCTCCTTAGGGTGTCATGGGTTCCTAGACATCATCAAAAATGATATGTTTCAAGGGATAATTATAGGATGATATATATTCATTTATAGTACTTAAAAACAAATAAAGTGGTATAGATAACCATATAACTTGCATGTTTTTCTCAAGCATGATAAAATGACCAAAGTATGAATATGAAAGATGAAAATGATCATGAAATGCTTACTAGTTAATTGATGAGGTTTTAAGAACAAGGTTTATCATAATTACCTAGGTTTTTATTGCAAATACCTTAAATAAGAGTATACTAGTGTGTATAAAATAACTTGATCTTGCAAAAACTTGTGTTTTCTTCTTGTTCTTCTCCTTGTGAAATATAGAGATGAAGTTGAGAGAGTTTCTTGCAAAATTTCACCTTGAATTTGTGTATGTAGTATGTTTTTAGGAAAATATTATCTAAGTCTAATTGTATATGTGTTAAAGATAGGTAGATATTTATGCCAACCTTTGTGTTGTGTCATCTTTTGGTCGACAAGAAGAAAGAAAAGAAAGAATGAGGTGATATATTATATTAGTAAATGTATATAAATGTGTAAAATTAGTTTGTAAGTTGTAAGTGTAATTAATTATTTAAGGTAGCGTTAGCTATAAATAAATTTTAACGGAACAAAATAAAATATTTCGAGGTCATAAAAATTATAAAAATAAATTTCTTACAAAAATTGGGTGAAATAATAATTATCGTGTAGTATTTACGAAAACCGTCGTAATTATATAAATATAACAAGTTATATACAAAATAAATTTAAAACAAGGTTAAACTAATAATATTATTTTTATAATCTTAATATGAGTATAAAAATATATCATAATAATTTTTGGAAGTTAATAGATCAAATGTTCAAAATAATTAATTAGCGATAGCGTTTATTTAATAAATTATAGGTTTAATGCAAATGCAAAACCATGCATGAACTAATATGATGATAATGATGCTAATGATATGTAGACTAAACCTAGTCTATATGAAATGTCCTTGAATGATTGCTCATGAATTAGCACTAAACCATTAAGTTCGCAATTTGATACTAAATAAACCTAGTTTACGAAAAATGATGAATAGTGAATCTTGAATAGTGATTTTTCTCCGGGAATGAATAGTGTTTCGTGAATAGTAAAATTTTGAAATACGTTCTTAGAATATCAAGCGACTAAAAGTATAGTGATGACCGATGTCAGTAAATTCAAGGATGAATAGTAATTTAAGAAGTGACCGAAAATTGAGAATTGTGACATTCTTCGGTTAGAGAATCACGTCCTCATGATTCAATTAATGATACTATGGTCCGGACCTCGACAAGGGTTCTAAAAGTTTATGCTTGCATATGGTCTAAATGGTTATGTCAATGCTCATGCATATGGGTTCCTCGTTCAACTAAATAGTTCCGTGCTGTGAGCATTTCCCATCCTAAATACATGCTCTCTCAATTAGGGAAACTGATGGCAGAGCTTTCCCATTCTCGAGCGAAACCCTCAAAAGATTTTTAGGTAACCGATTTTTACTTAATCTCACAACTCATCAAACAAGAGCTGTCATGAGATTAGGCTAAATCGGTTTGAGCAACAACTTGTTTCTAGCTTGATCTTTGAAACTCATCAAACAAGAGCGTAAACGGATCAAACTGGAAACAAGTGGTTTGAAGAAAATCTTTTGAAAATTTGGCTCGATTAGAAATTGCTTACATATGAGACTACTACTCCCTTCATTGCATGATTCTTCCTGAATTAGACATAGGTGATCGGGCTATGTATAATTTAGGAGTAACTATGCAATGCTTGGACTAATCGACTCATATGATGTTGTTTGAGTCATAAGTTAAAAGCATGTATAAGGGTATGCTCTTTATAATGATATGATGAGATGCTATGATGATGTAGTTATAGTCTAGGGTCAATGATGCAACCTAGTTCTCTATAACAGATGCTCTGATACCATCTGTCACACCTAATTACGTTTTTCGCGGAATGGAATTCCAGGGATGAATGCATAGCATCAAAGTTCGATTATATCGAGCGACCTAAAGTGTCGTTTGAAAATATCGTTTGATTAGTAAAAATAACAGAGTTTACAAAACAGGTCCCAAAATACCAATATACCAAAATGAGTTTGTTACAATCAAACGATAGTTAAGTGCATAAAATATATGGGAGGCAGCGTCGACACCGCGACTCTATGATAAGTCCACATGCATGCCATGAAGTGAATGCCTTAGATACCTGAGATAAAACATGCTAAAGTGTCAACACAATGGTTGAGTGAGTTCATAGAGTTTGTTTAACAAGTAAAGCTTTTAAAAAGCGTTCATGCAACAAAGGCAAAGTTTTTGGTCATTTAGAATAGTCTACAAAGCAAAGGCATTGTAAATCCACTCATTCCAAGTTCCGCCCATACAAAACTTGCAACCTGTGTGTTCACAACCTGCTGCAAAATATGTCTAGTTTATGTTCGAGCACACGAGGTCAAATAAGTTCTCAAAGCAAAGGCATTGTAAATCCCTCAGTTCAAGTTCATACCTACAAAACTTGCAACCTGTGTGTTCACAACCCATTGCACAACATATAGTGTGTCTAATAGTCGAGTATAAGTTACCATAATAATTCACAATATTGCACCACGTATATAATAATTAAGGGATGCTCCGAACATGGGAGACTTTGCCTTTGCTCAACAAGGAGACTCCTTTGTCACTTTCGACCACCTAGAATTATGAGGCATCCCATAATGAGACTTTAGAATGCTCCACCGATATGGCGAGACTTTGCACACTCCACCAATAAGTGAGGTGTGAGAAGCTCCTAATAGAGGACTTTGCACTCCACCAATAAGGTGAGAGTTATTGAGAACGCTCCACCAATAAGGCGAGACTTTATAGTGATGCTCCGAACAAGGGAAACTTCATAGTGATGCTCCTATCATAGGAGACTTTAGGTCAAGGTCATAACACGTCCGGTTCAATAAGCTCAAACAAGTCATAAGTTTGTATTTAGAGTTCAAGGTTCCATTCAGTTCGTTTAAGTTCAAAGATTTAAGTCGAGTTCAAAAGTTGAAACAGTCAAAGAGCTCGAATAATATCAAAAGGTTCAAGATAGTCGAAGCATTCAAAATCACGTCAAACAATTTAAAATATATCAAAAGGGTCCTTTACAGGTTAAAAGAGTTCAACTATATGTCAAAAGTTCAAATCAAGTCCAAAGTGTTCACTTATATGTTAAAGGGTTCGAATCAATTTAAAAGAGTTCAAATATACATGTCGAAGGGTTCAAAATCAAGGAAAGTGTTTCAACTAATAGCGTTCAAAAGATAGTGATCAATTTAGTTTGGGCATAATCTACTTCAGCACATAGAGTGAAACAAAAGATATTTAAGTTCATATAAGTGTAAAGTAAAGCAAGTAGTTGAGCATGTATCTCCCCAAAGTTTATAAAACAATTAAACGGGTAAAAGTGGGGCTCGAACTCTGTTGCCATAGTTATGATGACAAAGTGGATGCACAGAAATGAGACGCAACTCTCTAACCGCGACCTATTATGAATGATATGATCTAATATAAGTCATGAAACAATGTCGTGCATGCAAATTCACATGATATCCATACCACTTGTACATTTTTGAAAATGGAGTTTATCGTCGAAATATATGTTTATGACATCTCGTCATGTTATAAAATACATTACAAGTACTTACGTCGAAATGATATCCTACGATAATCATTTAGTGATTTATTAAGAAATTATAGTTTTTCGTCGTAAAACAATATAATTTGTCAATTCATGAAAGTAACTAAATGGCCTCGAAAAACTAGTCGTAAAATGGTGCACATCGAGTGTTAGGAAACAAACTCAACGGGTTTGGAAAGCTTGTATCATTATCTCAAAGTTTTAGCTTTTAAGTTTTTATCATAGAGGTCTCGATCATGGAGAAAACATAGGTAAAGTAGGGTACTTGTATCTATTGTTTAAGGTGGTTTCGGCAAAGTTTGAGTGACATATATTACTTTACAACTCCGTTTGACGAACGGTTGGACATTTTGGAAAATAGGCTAGGCGAACTTACTTTTACTAGAAGACATCATTTTATAAAAAGTATTCCATCGATGTTAAAAGCGACCCTCACATGATCATTATATAATTTCTTGGCTATTAGAAAATATATTAGTTATACTTATATGAAATAGTTACGACAACCTTGTTTAAACGCGTATAATTTAATCGTTACAAGTCCGTTTTCTTCGTTTTATATGTCCTTAGCTTCGTGTTAAAGTATACTAATATATTTTTGATAAATCGACTCATTTAATAACGCTTAAGACTCATTTTTGACTCGTAAAAGTTTGGGACAGCATGCTGAAATTTTCTGAAATATAGTTTTCATCGTTAAACTTGAAAATAGCATAACTTCTTCGTTATAACTTCGTTTTAACCCATTCAAGCGGCCACGTTTTTGTTTTAAAGTATATTTTCTGAATATCTAGCCCAAAAATTTTTACAAACTGTCGAAATTTCCAGAACTAACAAAAATGATCAGACCCTTATATATAGTTGTCGAAATGTATTTTCTCGTAATACTTATTCTAACCACTTCAAACCAACGCCAAAGCTATTCTAAACCTACCATACACCTTCTTAGGGTGTCATGGGTTCCTAGACATCATCAAAAATGATATGTTTCAAGGGATAATTATAGGATGATATATATTCATTTATAGTACTTAAAAACAAATAAAGTGGTATAGATAACCATATAACTTGCATGTTTTTCTCAAGCATGATAAAATGACCAAAGTATGAATATGAAAGATGAAAATGATCATGAAATGCTTACTAGTTAATTGATGAGGTTTAAAGAACAAGGTTTTATCCTAATTACCCTAGGTTTTTATTGCAAAAACCTTAAATAAGAGTATACTAGTGTGTATAAAAATAACGATCTTGCAAAAACTTGTGTTTTCTTCTTGTTCTTCTCCTTGGCCGAAATATAGAGATGAAGTTGAGAGAGTTTCTTGCAAAATTTCACCTTGAATGTGTGTATGTATGTTTTGTTTAGGAAAATATTATCTAAGTCTAATTGTATATGTGTTAAAGAAGGTAGATATTTATGCCAACCTTTGTGTTGTGTCATCTTTTGGTCGACAAGAAGAAGAAAAGAAAAGAATGAGGTGATATATTATATTAGTAAATGTATATAAATGTGTGTAAATTAGTTTGTAAGTTGTAAGTGTAATTAATTATTTAAGGTAGCGTTAGCTATAAATAATTTTAGGAACAAAATAAAATATTCGAGGTCATAAAATTATAAAAATACATTTCTTGCAAAATTTGAGTGAAATAATAATTATCGAGTAGTATTTGGAAGTAAGTAATTATATAAATATAACAAGTTATATACAAAATAAATTTAAAATACGGGTAAACTAATAATATTATTTTTATAATCTTAATATGAATATAAAAATATATCGGGATAATATTTGGAAGTGTCGGATCAAATGTTCAAAATAATTAATTAGCGATAAGTTTATTTAATAGGAAATTATGCGTTTAATGCAAAATGCAAACCATGCATGAACTAATATGATGATAATGATGCTAATGATATGTAGACTAAACCTAGTCTATATGAAATGTCATCGATGATTGCTCATGAATTCGCAGCTAAACCATTAAGGTTACGCAATTTGATACTAAATAAACCTAGTTTACGATAAATGATAGAATAGTGGCCTTTGAATAGTGATTTTTCTCAGGGAATGAATAGTGTTTCGTGAATAGTAAAATTTTGAAATATGTTCTCAGAATATCAAAACGACTCTGAAAATGATGAATAGTAACCGATGAATAGTAAATTCCCGAGATGAATAGTAATTTGAGAAGTGACCGGAAATTGAGAATTGTGACAAAGTGCCACTAGCCGTTGGAGGAGTGGGTTTGTAATTTTTTTTTTTACTGCGTTACAAGTTACGTTGGTGTATCAACTCAAACAACATGAAGCCTCAACGCCACCTAGATGGTATGATACTTGTCAACGCCTTGTGCCACATATGCATAACATGCCTCGGCGTTACCATACCGTGACCTCTAAAGAAATGGGTTTGAGATATTTGAAAATAGATAAATGGGTAAGATTTGTAAACCCATTATATATAAAAAGGTGACAAGATGTAGAATTTTGCTCTTAAAAAAAAGAAAAATTACTCCTCCTCCGTTAAACAAAGAAACTACACAAACAATCAGGGAATAAACAAATTCAATTATTTTGTCTAAAGTCAAACAAAGTCAAAAGTAACTAATTTCAAAAGCAGCATTGTTATTCCTTCATCGTCCTACTATTTAGGGTGGATTTAACTATGTCTTGAGGGTCATCAAGCGCACAGCTTTCATATTTTAGTGGTCTTCAATTTTGAAACTTTCTTATAGGTATAAACTCATTTTAAGGAATGAGATGATTTAGAAAGAAAAATATAACTTCGGTATGGCAAGAATCAAATTTTAGAAGTTTTCATAGGAAAAAAGAGGTTAAGTTTGTGCTTTAACAGAGAAAATTAAGTACAAGGTTTTGGTTGGAAGACAAACCAAACCGTTAAAAAGTATATAAGGCCCATAAATTGTGTTATTTATGATTTTAAACTCTATCCGTATGTGAAGCATATATATTTGGTCTGAATTTAAGCAGCATATCTCAGAAAAACTATGTTTCTAGCAATATTGTTTTAACAAAGTAAATGTTGTAGATTATTTAGAAATGTAAATATTAGCGGTGATATTTTTAAAGTAAGTCTTACATGACATCTTATTTTTATAAAAAAGTACTTAGAACTTCATGGATAATTATAAAATGTTTTGACAATAGTTATACTTAAAATAATACTACCTAGAAGATTTATTTAAACTTTAAGAATATTGGATGTGTCATTTGATTGATATAAAAACAAAAGCATAATATAATTGTAATTCACTAATTTGACACATACTTCAATTCCAATATTAGAGCACCAGTTGCATGGCTCAAGCCATGGCCTTTTAGTGTCACGTTATGCCACCCCAACAAACACCCCTTTTCACTCGCCACCCAAAAACCTCCCCGTGATTCAAGCCAAAACAACTCTTTTATAAACCCCCAACAATTTTTATATTTTTTATTTTTTCAAACCAACTAATTTTCATTCATTAAAATAAAATACATCTATTTCTTCAAGAGGTTTTCTTTCGATCGAAACTCCCAACAATTTGAAATCCATATCGTCCGACAAATATGTTTTTCTTGAGGTAGACCACAGGGGAACCAATCAATTCAATAACATCTCTAAATAGAATATTAAACAAGAATTATAATTACAAAATCAAAATAATAATAGTAATAATAACAATAAATAAAAATATAATAAAATAAAATAAAAAATTATTTCCTAAAACTTTTTCTCAACTAGATTTGTTATATCATAAATAACTTGAACCATTAGATCATCAATTAATTCTAGTATTACCATAAAAAATCCAACATTTGAGTACCAATTAACTATTTGCATCCAAAGTTTTAGTACCATTTACACCAAGTTTTGATTAACATTTATGAGACCTTTCGAAAAGAATCGTTAGTAGTACTAGTACAATAATTTATTTCCAAAAACTTTTTCTCAACTAGATTTGTTATATCATAACCTAACTTGAATCACTTAGATCATCAATTTACTCTGGTATTACCATCAAAAAATAAAATTATCAAAAATACAAAATTTGAGTACCAATTAACTATTTGCATCCAAAGTTTTAGTACCATTGACACCAAATTTTGATTAATATTGTTATGAGACGGTCAAAAAGTCTTTAATAGTACTAGTACAATAATTTACACTCAAATTTTTTGAAATTATATTTACACAATGATTTGGCATCCAATTGTAGAAGGTAAGAAAGAAGAAAGAGAGAATAAATCTTGGGCTTGTTTTTGGACCCTATATTATTGTATTAGTCAACTAGATCAAGAAAGAGATTATTATAAATAAATCTTGGTCTTGTTTTTGGACCATATGTTATTGTATTGGTCAACTGGATCGACAATGTCGATCCCTTTCTTCAAGAAATGGTGAAATTAGTGAGCCCCAAAGGAGCATTTATTTATAGTTTCTTGGAAGTAAGGATCATTAGCTTCACCCTCTATGGTGACTAAATTGTGGTCCCATGGAAAGGCGTAGTATGTGAAAATTATGGAGTACTAAAAGAACACAAAAATCAAACCTTTTCTACCAAAAAAAGGAACAAATAAAGGATGTGTATTGTTTAACACTTCATAAAATATAGAATAGAAAACTTACATCCAATAGGTTTCTTAAGCCGTCATAACATTTGTTGACTACATGTATCGTCATAACCTCTATCGCATAGGTAGAGTAGTCCTGTTGTGAATCAATATTTCTCCATGATACGTTGCCCAAGTCTTTGTTAACATGATGCTCTTTTTAACAATATTGTCCTTGCATATCCTAGGTCTTGTTAACATGATGCTTTTTTTAACAATATTATCCTTGTCCATATGTAGATTAACCTATAGATACATAATCTACTTAGAAGACCAGAACTTTATTAGAGTTGTTAGAATGAGAACTAGTCTAAACAACCACTAAAAATATTTATAAATAACCATTTAGCAATAATACACAAAAAAAAAATATTAATACAAATTCACATTTTAACAACTAATAACCGTGATACATGAGTTTGATTACTTAATTAAATTTTAATTTATACCGATGCATCAAAATCTAAAAGGCATATCCTATTCATAAACTGATACACCTAATACATATCAACCACTAAATAAACTAATACACATATCAAAACACGATACACATTACACGTCGAATTAAAGTGTATCACCTAGATTCGTCGGTTTAAAAACTATCGAACCTTAATAATGTTTGTTATAATTAATAAAAAAATGAAGTTATATATATATATATATATATATATATATATATATATATATATATATATATATATATTAAAAGAAACAATTTTATTTACAAAATATCGACTAAAATGTAGGGAGCGGTTACACTTTTATAAATAAAATCTAAATTACAATAAATAAAATTAACAGAAAATAAATAACAGAAAATTAAATACAAACAGAATGTAAGCAGATATTGATAATAAAATAATAAAATAGTCAAAAGACTTACTTGATCACCAAATAGAGATCAATAAAGAAGCACTAAAAGTCGAGGCACGTGTTTGACACGCTTCCTTAAACAGATTCGCCGTCTGTTTCCCGGTCAACACCAAAAGCGATGGTTATGTAATGGACTTAACAAAACTGCCAGGAATTTCATCTTAAGAATCATTATTCCATATGTTGGAAATCAATAATAACTATTGATTTGATGTGTGTAAACTTGTGGAATTAGGGCCTCTATTATACAATAGACCCCCTCTAAGTTTACTCATCTCACCGATGTGGGATTGAAAATAAACCACTTTTCCTCTTTAGGCATGGTACAGAATGCCTAACTTTGAGACCCGATATCTCATTCACATCAACTCTATTTTGGAAACATAAAGGCTTATTAGAAGCTCTCTTGAGAAACGCGAACCTATAAACTATTACTCATATATGTGACATATACATATAGATAATTGTGTCCAAAAGTCAAAATCACTTTTTGCCAATTTTCAACAATCCCCATGAATGGAGATCGGTTAAGTACACAAAAATTACGATGAAATTCCAATAGTTGAATCTTGCAAAGGATAGGTAGGTGTGACCCTTTGAACCTTCCCTTGTGAGATGCACTTAGTCTCCTAGATCCGAGTAGACGTGATGTCCTTGAACTCACCTCTACTGTTCGTAGCGACAATACATTTCACACAAGACTCTTCCTAACATTGTTAAGCCCTCATAGTCATGTTCATTATGGTCCTGAACATTTGCCTGTTCTGCAAGAGCTCTTAGGATTTGCGCCCCCCACAATTCCCTTCAGCGACCCAACTTCTCTCCACATAGGTGATTTCATCTTGAATCATTAAAACATATGTTTTGTGATTTCATCTCGAATCATTATGCTTTGTGATTTCATCCTGAATCATTAAAACCATATGTTTAACCTCTCAACAAGTCACATTTGTTATAGGAATGGACTAGGAAGTTACAATGTTAAGTAACTCCCCCATCTTGACGTGACTTCCCCACATTTATGATTAGGTTGTCTATTGAACCAGATCTTGGGATCTCCAGTCAACTGGGTTAGGTTTTCCTTCATATAAACTCATTCCTTTAAGGGCTTTAGTCCCATTCCTTTAGACGACTTACTAACTAACTCTCTACTTAAGCCTTTCGTAGCGGATCGCAATGTTACCCATTGACTTTCGTAGTCAATCGTGATAACTCTACTCTAGTTGAGTAGTTTTGCGCACCAATCAACGTCTATGATGGATATGTCTCGACTTATCGTTTTACATTGTGATATGAGCTCTGTCAATTTCCAATTGACTATCACACTTTATAGATGGTGGTTCTTAGGTTTACGCCATCTTGGTATGTCTCTATGAATTAGCGTAGATATCCATATTCTATAAATTTATCTCAAATGATAAATTCAAATTCCATCATAGATTTAGCTATAAAAGTCTATTGAAATACTTTCAAGATTTCCAAGACACGGCTTCCCACGTAGAGTCAATACATCAACTCAGTGGATCTAGATTCTTTATGTAAGAATCCATATTTGCATTACTCTATCATTAGATAGCAGGTTGAATATCTTCAAAATGCAATATCGTAAGTATCATAGTACTTGTGTAATACTATTCAAATGGTCATCACTTGAATTATTGGTATATTTACTTAACTTGATTATAACTTCTAAATCAAGTCTTACACACGTCATTAGACACATAAGATGCCCAATATTCTCTGAGTATTCAAAATAGGCAACACCTCTACCTCTATTATAAATAGATATAAAAGATGTCATTGGAAATTCTAGAGACGGTCCCCACATTGAACCTCTGAAGAATATTGTCCTTATAGTGTTTTGACTTCAAAACAAATCCATTTGGTTTCATATGATCTTAGTTCCAAGAACCATATCGAGCAGCCAATGTAGTTCATGTCAAATCTTGACTCCAAAATTTCATTAGTGGATTTGATCATCTTGTTATCACTTTCAGTGATAAGTATACCATATATGTATAGACACATGATTACATATATATCAGCAATTATTTCTTTCCACGAACATCCGTTATTTTTAAATCCACGTTCGACATGGCGGAAAAATAAAAAAATGATGTCATTGTTTGGGAGCTTGCTTTAAGCCATACAATGACTTAACAAGCCTACAAACTTTGTTCTCTTGTCCAGGAGCCATGAAACCCTCGGGTTGGTTCATGTAGATTTCTTCTTCTAAATCTCCGTTTAGAAATGCCATTTTCACATCCATTTGGTGAACTTCCAAATTTCTTAAAGCGGCAATAGCAAGTATCATCCTAATCGAGGTTATTCACGTAACAAGCGAATATGTATCAAAGTAATCAAGACCTTCTCATTGTCTAAATCCTTTGATTACTAATCTTGCTTTATACTTGTCAATGGTTCCATCGGCTTTCATCTTCTTCGAAGATCTTTATAGCCTAGTGGTTTACCGGAGGTAATCCACGACTCCCAAGTATGATTTTGTAAAATAGAATCTATTTCACTTTTAATGGATTATTTCCATTGAGGCCCTTCGAGGAAGTAAGCCTCTTGGTATGAAGTAGGTTCGTTTTCAACCATAAAAGAAACAAAATCGGTCCAAACGATTTCTCGGTTCTTGCCCTTTTGCTTCTTATAGGTTCAACCTCTTCTTCCTCAGTTTGATCTTGTCTCTCATCTTAGAGATCATTATCAACTCCTTTGTTGTCTCTTATCACGAGAAACATTATCATCTTGATGTCTCTCATCATGAAGGACTTCATCATTTAGTTGCCCCTCATCATGGACAACTTTACCACCAAGCCTAGATGAACATCCATTCTCCTCTAATAATCAAGGAAAAACGGTTTCATACAATGAAAGTTTTCCTTGATTCGGTTATCGTATCTTTGTGTATATTTATCGTTTCCGAATTACATACAAAGAAATGATAAGCACTACTGTTATCAGCATATCCAAATTATGCAAACCACAGTTTTAGGTCCAATATTTTGAACCTTGGGTGTCAGTACAGATAGACACCCCCCACATTCGTAAGTACTTATAGGATGTTTTCTTCCCATCCATAGTTCATAAAAACTATCTTCTTTTCCTTACAGAGGATCTTATCTAAAAGATAAGTAGCCAATAAAACCGCTTTCCCCACATGCCATGGCTTAAACCATGACTTTAACAACATGGCATAACCATATCTTTAAGGCACAGTTCTTTCCTATCAACAATTATGGTGTGGTGTATAAGGAGCAATAAATTTATGTCTTATTCCATGTTTAGAACATACATGAAATGGAGACACATATTCACCTCCAATATCACTTCGAACCGCCTTGTTTTTGATAATAAGTTGATTCTTAACTTATTTGTATAGATCAATCTTGTCTATATCCTTACTCTCAAGTAAGTAAAAGTCGCAATATTTGTGCTACCATCAACAATTACGATGAAGTACCTAATTGCGACCTTAGTAGGTATCGATTCCAAATCACATAAAACTATGTGGTCAAGTTCGGTTAATATACGGTGTCACACCCTCGCCGGAGGCGGAAACACGAGGTGTAATGGAAGGGAACATAAGCACAAGGTAATAGAACATACCATCGTTAAGATTAAAAAGAAATAATACACCATTACAATACTAGTTTAGCCATCATCGGCGAATATACTACAAAGTTTAGATCCCAAAATATTGCGTTCTATTACATAATGATTTGTAGTGACAATTGAAAACTTCATTATGCAAGACCTGATAGAAAAAGCTTACTAACGATCACCTGAAATGCATGAGAGAAAAACGGGTCAACTATGAAAATAGTTGGTGAGTAAACACGTTTCGTAAAAATAAGAAAAACTCATAAGAAATATTCAAAGCTTTCGGTCATCGAAAATAGTCCACAAAGCAAAGGCATTGTAAATCCACTCAGTTCCAAGTTCCGCCCATACAAAACTTGCAACCTGTGTGTTCACAACCCATTGCACAAAATATAGCGTCTAGTTTATGCTCATGCACACGTTGCCAAATGAGGTCACAAAGCAAAGGCATTGTAAATCCACTCAGTTCCAAGTTCCGCCCATACAAAACTTGCAACCTGTGTGTTCACAACCCATTGCCAAAAGTAGTATGTATAATGGTCAAGTATAAGCGGTCATAATAGTTCACAATATAGTACCACTAATATAATAATTCAGGGATGCTCCAAACATGGGAGACTTTGCAGTGATGCTCTGAACAAGGGAGACTTTGTAGTGATGCTCCGATGAAGCCAAATTATCTTTGGGTGCCACTACCCAAAGTTATACGGGTGCCTCTTCCCAAAGATATCTGGGTGCCTCTTCCCAAAGATATACTGGGTGCCTCTTCCCAAAGATATACTGGGTGCATCTTCCCAAAGATATCTCGGGAGTGATGCTCAAGAGACTTTATATAGCGATGCTCCGAACAAGGGAGACTTTATAGTGATGCTTTATAGCGATGCTCGAACAAGGAGACTTTATAGTGATGCTCCGAACAAGAGACTTTAAGCGATGAACAAGGAGACTTTATAGTGATGCTCGAACATGGGAGACTTTCGAACAGGGAGACTATAGTGATGCTCCGAACGAGGGAGACTTTGGGACAAGGTCATAACATGTACGGTTCAATAAGTTCCAACAAGTCATAATTTCGTAATTAAGTTCAAGGATTTGATTCGAGTTCACAAGTTCTAGTCAAACAAGTTAATAAAAGTAGTAAACAATTTAGCTCAAGAACGGTTCATGCATTTCGCCCCAAAATATAGTAAAACGGTAAAAAGGGGGGTGTGATTACTCACTTGATGAATCGGTATGATGACAAGAGTGAGTACACCGAGGTATAGAGAAACTTTAATCTTGACCTATGATGAATGTTATGATACGTAATGAGTTATGATGTAATGATATGCATGCACTTCGTATGTTATTTGTACCATTTGTGAGTTTTGAAAATAAATAATACTTATCGTCGAAAAATACTCTTTTGACGTCTTGACCATTCTAAAATTACTTTACAAGTATTTACGTCAAAATGTCATCCTATGATAGTTTCTTAATGATTTATTGTGAAATTATAACTTTTCGTCGCAAAATAATGTCGTTGGAAATTTCATGAAAGTGACAAAAATGGCTTCGAAAAGCTAGTCGTAAATTGGTGTACGTCGAACGTTAGAGAACGAACTCGACGGTTTTGGAAAGTTTGTATCGAAATCTAGAAGTTTCAGTTCAGGAGTTTTCGTCATAAAGGTCTCGAACCTAAAGATAATAAGGGTTAAAGAAGGTGATTTTGTCGAATTGTGGTTCAAAAAGTGAGTTTCGGCAAAGTTTAAACATCCATAAATAATTTACTACAACTCCGCTACACAAACGGTTGGTTGTTTTGAAAAATATGCTCGATGATCTCAATTTTATTAGAAGACATTTCGTTACAAAAAGTTCTACATCATAGTTAAAAACAGCCTCCAACATGGTCGTTTTAGTTACCGTAACACTTGTCTCGTAAAAATAATATAGTTTTTCAGAAAATAATAGTTACGGCAATTTTATGAAACGTGCATATCTTAGTCGTTTCAAATCCGTTTTCTACGTATTATACGTCCTTAGCTTCGTATCAAAGTATACTAATATATTTTTGATAAGTCGAAATAATTTGTAAAGCTTAAGGCTCGTTTTTGACTCGAATAAAGTAAAAATAGTATGCTGAAATTTTCTGAAAAATATATATTTCGTCGTCAAACTTGAAAAATTCATAACTTCTTCGTTATAACTCCGTTTTAATCCGTTCAAGCGGCCACGGATTCGTTTTTAAGTATATTTTCTAAATATCTAGGCCAAAACTCATGTGCCTACTGTCGGATTTTCCAGAAAATCAAAACAAGGACAGAACACATTTTTATACTTATCGAAAATAGTTTTTCTCGTCCTAAACCTATTCCAATCCCTTCAAATCAACTCCAAAGCTAATCTAATCCTACCATACACCTTCTTAGGGTGTCATGGGTTCCTAAACATCATCAAGACCAAAGTATACCAAGGGGATATTTATAGGATGACCTTATATACATATAACTCTAAAATCAATGAATAAATGGTATAAATCAACATAAGTCATGCATGTTTGCTCCAAATATGAAGAAATAAATATGAAATGAAGATGAAATATGTAAAATGATAGTAATATGCTTACAAGTAAACTTGATGAGGTGATAAGAACAAGGGTTAACCTAAACACTCTAGGTTTTATTTCAAAACCTTGATTAAGAGTGTGATTGCTAGATTGATTAACTTGATCTTGTAAAAAATTTTGAGGATCCCTTGATAACACCTTGGATGGCCGGATTTTGAGATGAAAAACAAAGAGAGAAGAGACTTTTCTTGTCTTGTGAATTATTGAAAGTGATTGAATAAAATGAGATGAATGATGTTTGAGTGTAGATATATTTTATAGAAAATAAGTCACCAAATCCATAAATGTATCCACCCTCCCCACATGGCGGTTTTAGGGGGAATGTATCTAAATTTTTTTTTTTTTTTTCTTTATTGTATATATATAAAGATGTAAGTAAAAGTGTGGTTAAGTACAAGATGTTGTAACTTGTATATATTGGTGAAATTTGAGTAGTATTGACAACAAATAAGTTTTAATAGGCCAAAGTAAAATATATTGTAGTTATAAAATTGTAAAAATACATTCCTTGTGAAATTTGAGTGATAAAATAATTACCGAGTAGTTTTTAAGAAAAACGTCGTAATAATATAAATTTAACGATTTATATACCAAATAAATTTAAAACACTAGGTAAACTAAAAATATAGTTTTTATAAACTAAATATAAGTATAAAAATATGTCGGGATCATTTTTGGAAGTATCGGATTAAATGTTCAAAATAATAACCCACGCGATAACGTTTATTTAATATAAAATTTACGCGTTTAATGTGAAATGCAAAATCATGAATGAACCGTTATGAAATGATGAATATGGAGTATGAGAAATGACCGGAAAATGAGAATTGTGACATTCTTCCCATGTCAGCGGAATCACGTGCTCGTGATTCGATTAACGATACTATGGTCCGAACCTCAACAAGGGTTCTAAAAGTTCATGCTCGTACGAACAGTCTAAATGATCATATCAATGCCCATGCGTACCGGTTCCCCATTCAACTAAGTGGTGCCCGTGATTAGATTTGATTGGGTAAACTTACCCAATATCGAACGTAGCTCTCAAAAGACCTTTAGGTAGTCGATTCTGATTTAATCTCACAACTCATCAAACAAGAACTGTCATGAGATTAAACTAAACCGACTTGAGTAAACTTGTCTCTTAGCTTGATTTTCGCAACTCATCAAACAAGAACTGTCACTAGATCAAGCTAGGAAACAAGTTGTTAGAAAGATAGGATTCAACATCCTTGAATGAAGTCTTTTGAAAGATTCGTTCGATCTTGGATTTGCTTACACAATTCAAATCAAATCAACAAAATATATATAACAACTAAGGTCGATATCAATAGGTCTCAAATTAATCAATGTCGTGAACGTGGTAAGAATTGGAAGGAAGTTATGCACTCAAAATTATGTCGTACAGAAATAAGGTAGTTGTTCAAAGGAATGTACCCGTTACGCGTTGCGCTTCCTCTGTATCCGGATAGAATGCTCGACCACGTGCGGGAGGAACTTCAATGTTCTGATCTTGTGGGCCTTCTATTGCCAATGCCAGGTTTGGACGATTACCTCCTGAGCGTGTGTTTCTTGCAGCCATGATCTTTCAGTGGACCAAAACATCGGGTTGAGTAAACGACATTCTAACGAAGTCAGATGAGGTGCAGAACGGTGGTAATGTGTTATAGTGATCGAAACATGACAGGAACAGAGACATGCTATGTCTAACAAGTCGAAAGATGGAAAAGAGAAGATATGAACAAGGTACGGTAATGTAGACGTGAAAGTAAAAACATGCTATGCATACCCACCCGACCAATGCAACTTCAGGTGACCAGACTCAAAAGACTTGACTAAACATGATTTAAAACTACCACTCTTATCATTGCATGGTTCTTCATAACTTAGACATAGTTGATCGGGCTATGTATAATTTATGATTAACGATGCAACGATAGGACTAGATGACTCGGATGATGTGCAATGTTTAAATTTTTCGGTTATAGGCTGTGATATTTATTTTTGAAAATCGGCATTCTCTATAACCTTTGGCTCGATACCAATCTGTCACACCCTCGCCGAGGGAAACACGAGGTGTAACGGAAGGGAACATAAGCACAAGGTAATAGAACATACCATCGTTAAGATTAAAAAGAAATAATACACCATTACAATACTAGTTTAGCCATCATCGGCGAATATACTACAAAGTTTAGATCCCAAAATATTGCGTTCTATTACATAATGATTTGTAGTGACAATTGAAAACTTCATTATGCAAGACCTGATAGAAAAAGCTTACTAACGATCACCTGAAATGCATGAGAGAAAACGGGTCAACTATGAAAATAGTTGGTGAGTATACACGTTTTGTAAAATAAGAAAACTCATAAGAAATATTCAAAGCTTTCGGTCATCGAAAATAGTCCACAAAGCAAAGGCATTGTAAATCCACTCAGTTCCAAGTTCCGCCCATACAAAACTTGCAACCTGTGTGTTCACAACCCATTGCCCAAAATATAGCGTCTAGTTTATGCTCATGCACACGTTGCCAAATGAGGTCACAAAGCAAAGGCATTGTAAATCCACTCAGTTCCAAGTTCCGCCCATACAAAACTTGCAACCTGTGTGTTCACAACCCATTGCCAAAAGTAGTATGTATAATGGTCAAGTATAAGCGGTCATAATAGTTCACAATATAGTACCACTAATATAATAATTCAGGGATGCTCTAAACATGGGAGACTTTGCATGATGCTAGAACAAGGGAGACTTTGTAGTGATGCTCCTGATGAAGCCAAATTATGCTGGGTGCCACTACCCTTTACTTGGTGCCTCTTCCAAAGATATGGGTGCCTCTTCCCAAAGAGATAATGGGTGCCTCTTCCCAAAGATATACTGGGTGCCTCTTCCCAAAGATATACTGGGTGCTTTATAGTGATGCTCGAACAAGGGAGACTTTATAGTGATTCCAAAGATATACTCTCCGAACACGGGAGACTTTATAGTGATGCTCCGAACATCGAACAAGGGAGACTTTATAGTGATCCGAACAAGGGAGCTCCGAACTATAGTGATGGAGACTTTGTAGTGATGCTCCGAACAAGGGAGACCGAACAAGGGAGACTTTGGGACAAGGTCATAACATGTACGGTTCAATAAGTTCTAACAAGTCATAATTTCGTAATTTAGTTCAAGGATTTGATTCGAGTTCACATGTTCTAGTCAAACAAGTTAATAAAAGTAGTAAACAATTTAGCTCAAGAACGGTTCATGCATTTCGCCCCAAAATATAGTAAAAACGGTAAAAAGGGGGTGTGATTACTCACCTGATGAATCGGTATGATGACAAGAGTGAGTACACCGAGGTATAGAGAAACTTTAATCTTGACCTATGATGAATGTTATGATACGTAATGAGTTATGATGTAATGATATGCATGCACTTCGTATGTTATTTGTACCATTTGTGAGTTTTGAAAATAACACTTATCGTCGAAAAATACTCTTTTGACGTCTTGACCATTCTAAAATTACTTTACAAGTATTTACGTCAAAATGTCATCCTATGATAGTTTCTTAATGATTTATTGTGAAATTATAACTTTTCGTCGCAAAATAATGTCGTTGGAAATTTCATGAAAGTGACAAAAATGGCTTCGAAGAGCTAGTCGTAAATTGGTGTACGTCGATCGTTAAGAAACGAACTCAACGGTTTTGGAAAGTTTGTATCGAAATCTAGAAGTTTCAGTTCAGGAGTTTTCGTCATAAAGGTCTCGAACCTAAAGATAATAAGGGTTAAAGAAGGTGATTTTGTCGAATTGTGGTTCAAAAAGTGAGTTTCGGCAAAGTTTAAACATCCATAAATAATTTACTACAACTCCGCTACACAAACGGTTGGTTGTTTTGAAAAATATGCTCGACGATCTCAATTTTATTAGAAGACATTTCGTTACAAAAAGTTCTACATCATAGTTAAAAACAGCCTCCAACATGGTCGTTTTAGTTACCGTAACACTTGTCTCGTAAAAATAATATAGTTTTTCAGAAAATAATAGTTACGGCAATTTTTATGAAAACGTGTATATCTTAGTCGTTTCAAATCCGTTTTCTACGTATTATACGTCCTTAGCTTCGTATCAAAGTATACTAATATATTTTTGATAAGTCGAAATAATTTGTAAAGCTTAAGGCTCGTTTTTGACTCGAATAAAGTAAAAATAGTATGCTGAAATTTTCAGAAAACTATATTTTTCGTAGTCAAACTTGTAAAATTCATAACTTCTTCGTTATAACTCCGTTTTAATCC
Source organism: Chrysanthemum makinoi (assembly GCA_910596185.1). NCBI lineage: Eukaryota > Viridiplantae > Streptophyta > Magnoliopsida > Asterales > Asteraceae > Chrysanthemum > Chrysanthemum makinoi. Next base: position 30,371,720 of record OU343216.1, on the reverse strand, counting down.
GTTCAAGCGGCCACGGATTCGTTTTAAAGTATATTTTCTAAATATTTAGGCCAAAAACTCATGTGCCTACTGTCGGATTTTCCAGAAAATCAAAACAAGGACAGAACACTTTTTATACGTATCGAAAATAGTTTTTCTCGTACTAAACCTATTCCAATCCCTTCAAATCAACTCCAAAGCTAATCTAATCCTACCATACACCTTCTTAGGGTGTCATGGGTTCCTAAACATCATCAAGACCAACATATACCAAGGGGATAATTATAGGATGACCTTATATACATATAACTCTAAAATCATGTAAAAATGGTATAAATCAACATAAGCATGCATGTTTGCTCCAAATATGAAGAAATAAATATGAAATGAAGATGAAATATGTAAAATGATAGTAATATGCTTACAAGTAAACTTGATGAGGTGCAAAGAACAAAGGTTTAACCTAAACACCCTAGGTTTTTATTTCAAAACCTTGATTAAGAGTGTATGCTAGATTGATTAACTTGATCTTGTAAAATTTTTTGAGGATCCCTTGATAACACCTTGGATGGCCGGTTTTGAGATGAAAACAAAGAGAGAAGAGACTTTTCTTGTCTTGTGAATTATTGAAAGTGATTGAATAAAATGAGATGAATGATGTTTAAGTGTAGATATAGGTTTATAAGAAAATAAGTCACCAAATCCATAAATGTATCCCCCCTCCCCACATGGCGGTTTTGGGGAATGTATCTAAAAAAATTTTTTTTTTTTTCTTTATTGTATATATATAAAGATGTAAGTAAAAGTGTGGTTAAGTACAAGATGTTGTAACTTGTATATATTGGTGAAATTTGAGTAGTATTGACAACAAATAAGTTTTAATAGGCCAAAGTAAAATATATTGTAGTTATAAAAATTGTAAAAATACATTCCTTCTGAAATTTGAGTGATAAAATAATTACCGAGTAGTTTTTAAGAAAAACGTCGTAATAATATAAATTTAACGATTTATATACAAAATAAATTTAAAACACTAGGTAAACTAAAAATATAGTTTTTATAAACTAAATGTAAGTATAAAAATATGTCGGGATCATTTTTGGAAGTATCGGATTAAATGTTCAAAATAATAACCCACGCGATAACGTTTATTTAATATAAAATTTACGCGTTTAATGTGAAATGCAAAATCATGAATGAACCGTTATGAAATGATGAATATGGAGTATGAGAAATGACCGGAAAATGAGAATTGTGACATCAACTAACCCAAAAGCTACTGATTAAACGAAAATGCAAGAAAAGGAAACTAGGGATCTATAAGAGAAGTGAAGCGTATCTACTTATGATGTATCACTCCTTGCTGGTTATCCAATTATACCTACTGAATTGTCACATCCTTGTCTATTTGGTGCGTTGTATTCCGTTTGGTCATAAGGGGTGCCTAATTCTCTAGTTATATAAATTGTAACTCTCCTCTAGACTATCCGGGATGGGCAAGTACACAAGTATCTCCCACTAATACTCTATTATCAACAAGCTACAACTCACGAAATAAATACAACGAATGGCCTAGGTGCACTCCTAAGCATTTTTACTATTTAGGACGTCAAGCTCGCAACAATTAAAGAAGAAGCCAATTTTCCTTACTCTAGCATCTACCAGTTAAACAAGAGACAGTAGGATGCAAGAATTATAAACTAAACCAATTAGACTCATTGAAATTGTCACACCCTAATGATGAAGATAGACACAAGCATCACTAAGAAATCAATAAGATCTAATTAATTATATACAAGTTTCATACAATCATAAGCAAACACTAGGTGAATTAGCCAAGCATAATATTGATGACATAACATAAGATTGAATCAATAAACAAAGCATTACAAGATGTTTATGCAGTGATTGAAACCCTCTAAGTTGCTGGAAAAATACCTACCTAAACCCTAGAATCGGATTTAGGGTTTAGGGCTTACAAAAGTGAAGTAATAATGTTATATTTATAGGCAGATTTTTTGTCGGCAAAGAATGATGGCGTCAGCTTGATATATTGATAGCGTCACGAATACTTTTTCACTAAATCGTATATTTTTTCATCCCGGTCGTTTCCTTTTTTGAATTACCTAAATCCGAGTTCGTATGCAAAAGTTATGGCCAAAACAGTATCAGCTACTTCGCGTGCATGTTATGATAGTCTTGACCAGCTTGTGACGGCGTCACTTTGTAGTTGTGACACCGTCTGGGCTGCATGTGACACCGTCGTGGAAAACCTCTGAAGCATCTAGCGTAGAATGAAAGTGTGACGGCCTTCTGAAAAATAGGCTTGACGCCGTCACTTGTTAAGACCACAAAAAGTTCTTAGTTGTCGCTTGAGAGTCTTTTGGAACACCCTGTAGGCGACAACGTCGCCCTTTGAGTTGGGATGCCGCCGGGCTTCAGAAATTGCCTTGTTTTCTTGACTTTGTCATTTTCTTCATGTCTTCGCTCTTTTCGTCCAAATATGCTTCATTCCAGCAATTTGCTTCCGAAAGACCTAAAATGTGAAAAGGAACGATTTTAAGCAGTAAAGGATATAAAATGTAACGATTAAGGGCTTAAATGACCCCCTAAAACGTATGTTTTACATCCTTATCAACAGCATGGATGACTTATATCCGGTTACATCCCCATCCATCCCTCAAGCGTTTCTGGCCAATTAGCATACGTGGCACCAACGTCTTGGTCATCCTGGAAGTGACGTGTTACGTAATTTATAAGACTAAGTCTCACGTGCTTTGTCATGCTTGTTAGTTTAGCAAGCACGTGCAACTTCCTTTTTCGCTTTCTGAGACAATTGTTACGTCTTCCTTTGATATTATTCATTCAGATTTGTGGACCTCTCCACTGCTGAGTATTACGGGTATTAAATATTATGTTTTGTTTCTAGATCAGTTTCGCATTATTTATGGGTGTATCTTGTACGCAATAAGTCTGATGCTTTGTATAAATTTATTCATTTATGTGCTTTCGTTAAGAACCAATTTAATTGTGACATTAAGTCTTTTCCATGTGATCATGGGGCCGAGTTTGACAACAATGCCCTACACCAATTATTAGCATCCAATGGTATTACCATTCGTTTCTCATGTCCAAAAACATCACAACATAATGGCAAATCTGAGCAATGATACTTACCATTAACAACCTCATACGAACCCTTTTATTTCAAGCACACTTAGAACCTACTTTTTGGGTTGAAGCTATTCACATGGCAACCTACCTTTAAACATTTTACCATTCACCGCCATACATAATGAAATTCCTCACACTCGCCTATATAAAACCACACCTACTATATGGATCTCTGTTTTTTTAGGTGTCTTTTCTATCCACATGTCCACACCAATCATAAACTTGAACCACGAGCAACGCCATCTACTTTCCTTGGGTATCCAACCAACCATTGCGGGTATAGGTATCTTGATTTAAACACTAACAAAATTATACTTTCTCATCACGCAACTTTTGATGAGACGATATTTCCTTACGGGTCTATGACTCCTAATACCTCACCCTCTTACACTTTCTTAGACACCTCATGAAACCTTATTCAACAAATCCTCACTAAATCCCTTAACCACCCCCCCCCCCGGTCGCCTACTATTACTGTTCTCAATGCCCTAACTACAACCCCTCACCAAACCACTGCCACCCACAGCCCATCAACTCTTATTCCCCGTAGCCCAATAAATCTTGCTCCATCAGGCCCACTTCCCATTAATCAACCCGCTGCTACCCAAGGCCCAACATCTAATCACCAGCCCGCTGCTACGCACAATCCATCCTCTACTTCTCAGCCCACTACTACACCCGACCTACTAACAAATTCAACCCAATAGCCACACACTCCACCCACCACTCTTGCCCAACCAAACCAAAACAATAATCCAATTACCGTGTCAACTCACCTTATGGTCACTCGCTTTCGTGTTGGTTCTAACTGTCCTATCCAAACTTTTACATTGAATATGTCTACCATCACTCCCCAAGTATTACACCCATGTGTTTAATGAACCCATTTGGCATAGTGCTATGACTGATGAATACAATTCATTAATTAAAAATAATACTTGGATTCTTGTGCCTCGGCTACCAGACGCGAACATTGCTCCTTCTATGTAGCTTTTTCGGCATAAACATAATGTAGATGGTAGTATTAACCGTTACAAGTCTCATCTTGTAGCGAAAGGAAACACCTAGCTTACATGTATTGCTTTTGATGAGACATTTAGCCCGGTCGTGAATCCGGCTACTATTCGTACAATTCTTATTCTAGCCATTTCTCAACACTGGCAAGTTCATCAGCTTGATGTCAAGAATGCATTTTTGCATGGATATTTATATGAGACTGTTTATATGCATCAACATTTTGGTTTTCGGGATCCTCAGCAGCCCGTCCATGTTTGTCTTTGATAACGCTCAAATTGAGTATGTGTAACACCCCAACCCGACAAGGGTAGAAGTATCACATTATGGTGACATATTAGAACATACATAAATAAATTCAAGCGGTAGTATTAAATAAACACCAAAGAAAAACAAGTCAACATGACTTGAACGTTACATAGGTTCCAAAGATAAGTATATGAAAAGAAACATAATAGTCTAAGTCTCAACATGAGTGAAATAACAATGGCATCAAAGTCTAAGATGATTAGGGTAAATCCGCACTCAGCTCCTACTCTCGACCCCAAAGATAGCCCCAGCTCCTAGCTTAATAACCTGCCGCAGAGAAAAGTCCACAAAACTATTGTTATTGCAAAAGTTTAACAAAACCCAATGCCATCATGAATTAAGACATAATATTCCTATGCATCATAATTATCAATACAAGACATAATATTCCTATGAGTAATGGCGTCAAAAATCAAAATCAATGTCAAAAATCATTACCATCGCTAATGAAAAAGTCCACAGTGATGAGGAAGATCGAAATGAGGATGCATATTCAAATGAGGATTGGCTTTTAGAAAAACCAACTTCCATTAGTGTTTATGATTTTTAGAAAATATAAAAATTAGTAATTAAATATTATGTTAATTATTTTTCTAAGTACATACTTTGTTAATTACTTTTTTAAACTACCATAGTCACCTAAAAAACTCCAAAATGTGAAAGACGTGTATTGCACACAAGCATCAGTCACCAAATAAATTAATCATGTCATATCATATCAGATACAGAACAAATCTAGGATGCATCCATACGCCCTTGCAGAGATATTAGTGGCCAAACATATATAATAATCTTGAGCTCATAATATATATAACAGAAAGGGACGGGATGGTTCATCACTCGACCATCCTGGAGTCATGCCATTGGTGCATCAATGACGTGGCCATGTTACCTTCATGGGTAGGAAAAATAGCTCGGGTATTAAACTGAAGGGTCAAAGGCAAGGTCAAAGTTTTGTAAATGTCTAGATCATTAGAATAGCAAAATCAAATATTCATATTCAAAGTTTCATATCAAAGGTTCATATCAAATGTTCATAGCAAAGGTTCATGACAGAGGCTCAATTCAAAGGTTTACATCAAATGGTTCAAGGTTCATAATCAAAATATCTAAAGATCAAAAGATGTGTAAGAGATCATGAGAAACATTAAGAGAAATGTCAGAATATCTGTACCTTATTCAAACGACAAAGCAGATAAAGATAGGATCACACAGAAAATAGGAATCACTTCTTCTTCGGGAAATCAACATAAAGTGAATAATAATACTATTATTAGCTTATAATGTAAGTGTATTACTTTTTAAGATTGTCCTTAATACATAATGGAGCTTTTTACTATTTTTAGTGACTTTCCATTTTTAGTAATCTTCACACATTTAGTAATAATTTCCATTAAATAAAATGATTTAGGTTTTTATATAATTATATAACATAAGTTAAGGTTTATTAGATCATAATTCCAAAGTATAGGGCTTATGTTGTAAGTATCTCATAGTATAGGGTTTATAATGTAATTAGCTTAAAGGTTTATTTTTTTTCCTATACCATGCACGTTAATATGAAAGGAAGAAATACGATTTATAACATTTCCATGTACAATATTGGTCTAACATCGAGCTTGCTCGAGGTTCTTAATATTCATATCTACAACTAAGTAAACGTGCCAAAGGGCTAACTTCCGACTCACCCCTTTGATGCAGGTTTTACTAACCAGGTCTTAATATATATAGTGTCTCGCTATACCTATGGTCTACCCTAGTGCACTAACGGGCAGTGTACCCGGTCGTGTTTAGTGTAGTAAACGGTAAAGCCAAGGTCGTCCCAAGAGCTATGTGTGTTGGATTGTTACTAAGTCTAGTTGTCACACACAAAATAATAGTTTCGATAGGGATTTAATTAATGAAACTACTAATGCAGCATAAAGTAAATAAAAGCAGATAAATGGTAAAGGGAAATCAATAGAGGAGAGTGGTGCTAACCTAGTTAATCCTCCTAGCTAGTTATGTCTACGTCTACTTACTTCCAATTACTTCAGGTGGGGTCAAAGTCGAGAGGACAGCATTTGGTCAATTCGCCCTAACCTATCAGCAAAGATGCCACCACAGGAGAAATCAGACGCACCGTCATAAGTCCTGTTGTTCCTGGTCCCCTAAGCCAAGTCATTAAGTACCGCTACATGCTAGATTCATAATAGTGAGTGCCCGACCGTTAGGAACTTAGACACTACACCCCCAATTCTTAAGTTCATCCAAACGATAGGTGATCAGTTGGTCAAATCGCACAAGTAGAAAGGGTCGTCAGTTGGTCATATCTTACCCTTCCCATTTTAGTCCGCTCACCTAGGGTCAGTTGGTCATATCTCCTAGGCAATTGGCCTCTACCGCCATTCAAAACTACCGAACCAAGGGTGGCTACCAATGAACTATGCATGCATACACTTAGAAATAATTGTACGGAAGTAAAGGTAAACGCAAACAAAACAATTAAGGAATCATAACTAGGCTAGCACCAAAAGGTGCTTAGCCGCTCATATTAATCATGCAAATCAATTCAATATTCAAAGGTACGAAATACATGAATTGAAAGTAAAAGAAATATAAAACGCTAATGCTTATCGTAATGGAGTGACTTCTCCTTGGAAACAAACTCCGTATGCTCCTCTAGACACACCTTGAGCTTTTTCCCACATTCGAGTATTGTGTGTGGAATGGAATGATTAGAAATGTCTTTGGAATTCGTGGGGTATTTATATGCCAGATCTGGGTTACGGCGTAACCAATATAGGAGTTACGCCGTAACCTTCTATTTCTTTGTAAAATGTACTAGATCTGCTGGTTACGGCATAACCTAATGAGTGGGTACGCCGTAGTCTTCAATAAACTCGGTTACGTCGTAAGTGATGCAGTAGTTACGGCGTAAGTATCAGCGGCGTGGAACCTCATTTGACCTAATGTAGTTACGTCGTAACCTTTGGGAAGAGTTACGCCGTAACCTTCTGATAAGTTGGCATTCTAAGTCACGCAATAGTTACGGTGTAGTGTGAGAGATGAGTTACGCCGTAACTTCTTCAAAACAGCATACTGTGATAAATCTTTAGATAAGTCTCCAGTTCCGCGTCTCTTTAGCTCCAATGCTCGTAATTTACCTGAAAGTGGAAAACAATGGAAAACAAGCGTAAATCCATATAAATGATATAAATAACGAGCATTATTGTGGGGAAATTGACACTTAATATTCAGGACTATTTGGTGTTATCAAATATCCCCCCACTTGAACTCTACTTGCCCTTAAGTAGACCTTATTATATAGATTCCTAAAAAGATATCTCCCATAACTTGGAAAATATGAGTTTACAAATCCCGTATGCTAGAATAAAACAAAGCCGAACACCTCACGAAAGGGGAACAAACACTCAAATCTCTCAACTATTCTAAGTGTCAATTTAGGGGTGATCACTCAATCGCATAGTCATTGTTGAACCTAAAGACCTTGATAGATCTTTGAGCACTCGTAGATAGATAGTTATGCTTATGTAATCACAAACACACTATAAGATAGTCTCTAAAACTTGTATTCAAGCGGAATTTAAACACAAGAACAAACACAAATAACTAAGAACTTCGTTGATCCTCTATGGATCTTTTAATAATACTAAAACTTTGTTTTTCAATACGTACATAACTCAAACTATTGTGTTCCTTTTATACACAAGGAACCCTAACCCGTTTCCCAAGAAACGTATAAACATAAAACTCAATATGATATACATTATCACTTCCTAATAAAGCTCATGCATATCCTAACTAAATATAAACTATACGGAATATCTACTTCCTCAGAAACAACTATACTATAATATAACTTCAGTAGAAACTGGTCTTCAGCAGAATCCATACGTCTTCAGCAGAATCCATTTAGCATTAATTTCAGCAGAATCTACACTTATAATAATTCCCAACAATCCTCCCCTAAACTGGAATTTGACTAGTTAAGTTCCAGTTTCTTGATAGATCTTCCAATCCAACAAGAGGATTGTATATGAACTCCAACAACAAAGAAACAAAACAATGACACCTCGATGATGACAAATCTTTAAAGCTCCAGATCTTTGCAGCAACAAATGACAAAATGTACATCAAAACATATTAGTTTCATACTATTCTCATCACATCCAGGTGCGTTAACTCCTGTGAGAGGTGAATCATTGAAAATAATGGATTTGATGTCTCTTTACCAATAGCCATTACTACTGGAGTAGCCATATGTTTGAGTTCGAAAACTATGGTACACTGATAACCATCTAATTTACTAGCAAATCAGCAACTATGAACGGATTTGACATGTCTTTACCTGTAGCCGTTTGCTCAGGACTAGTCAATTCTTAGGTGGAAAGAATCCCCTTGGTGAATTGATTACCAAATATGGTATTGCACTGCCTTTACCACAAGCCATATACGTGTGGGCTAGCCAATTCTTGGATTCCAAACAGGAATAAACCACTGTGAATTGATGACCATACAACCCTCAGCAATTAAGCATGGGTGAGTTGCATACCCTATGGTTTTGAGCAAACCATTACGACTATCCTTGATTTGATGTGTCTTTACCAAAGCTGTACCCTTTGGACTAGCCAACTCTTTGACATACACAAGGTACATCTGATGAGTTAATAACCATAGAAATGTACAACAAATCTGCAAGAAAAGTTAGTTAAACAAAGAATATACATTTTTTTAACTAAGAATGAAACAAACAAATAATACAAATAATACATAATACAACAAGATACCAGACTTAAGAAGATGATAGATGTTGCTAAAGTTGAGTCTTAATCAATCCAATCAGTTGTTCAGCATGTAACCTATCATTCCCAACTGGATCAGGAAGAACCTCTAACTTCCTTTTAAGCATACTTCTCATTAAGTTCACAGACAAAGGATAGATTTTATCAGAGAACATGCAAACAGTTATTCCATTCTTTGTCTCCACCACATGCACACAAGGCAGAGGATAAAATCTCCAAGTCTCAACCTTCCACTTATGTGAATTCTTACAAACAGAATACCCTTTACCATCTGAAGATTGAGAATCAAAGAAAACTTGAAGATCACCCAACAAATATAGACCAGAACCCTGTGGTGAATGATCAGCATAATACGTAGTGACAAGACCATACAGTGTATTCAAATCTTGCCTATCAACCATATGAAAGATTTCCTTTAAAAAGTTAAACTGCATAGAAGAATTATCCAGCCTAAAAATAGTGTTAAGCTATCCAGCAGTCAGCACATCATGAGATCCTTCATGAAAAGTATCAGCAGATCCTTCTTGAATGAAAGTTGAATCATCAGCCTTTAAATTTAAAGAACTATCCCTGAAGGACTTATGAATCCTAGAAGTATATATCCTATCTGATCTGACAGACCTTCTGAGATTAACATGTCTTCTTTTAGACATCCTTTTCTTCCTCCTACCTGGTATATATATACCCATAGAAACAGAAGATGGTACCTTCTCAGATTCAACAGAACCATCTTTAGCAGTAATGGAAGAAGAAGAACATTGACATCGCAAAGCATAAATTCTCTCAAGTACCTCTCTGGCCCTCTTAGCTTTAACAGCATCTTGTTCAGCTTGCTTACCCAATTCTGCTCCTACTGGATCAACATGTGCAACTCTAGAAATGGAAGCATTCATATCCTCTGAATCCAAAGATGTAGTAGTCATACTAGGTATTGCTTCAGAAGAAACAATATGAGGTTCAGCAGATTGACCCCTTTCAACTAAATGTATAGCTTCAGTAGTAATAATTTTCTCACTTCAGTACTTCACTTCAGTAGAAACAAGCTTTAAGCTTACTTGACCATATTCCACTTAACCAAACATGGTGGACTCAATATATGCACACTGCAAAACAGATACAAAGAGACAAACAAACCAAACCAAGACATACAAAACTCAAAGAATATTAGTAGGTTAGTGTTAGCCAACAAACTATAATCAAAAGTGTACAAAGTTTACAAAATATACTATCCAAATCCTCCCCCAAGGCATATGCCTCCCCCGAGGCCTATGCCTCCCCTCAAACTTTGCAGTTAAGGGTTAACCATCCCAATATGGACAACTAGGTGTTGAAACCTAGGACCATCAAAAGCTTTAGTCAACAGATGCCACATTATCATGCTGTGGTGAATCTTTTCCACTTTTATCAAATGTTTTCATATGCATCTCTTATAAAGTGGTGCCTGATTTCAATATGCTTAGTTCTACTATGAAAAACTGGATTTTAACTATGCATATGGTACTTTGATTATCAATAAAATTGTTGTGTTCATGAAGTTAAACCCATAATCCAACAATTGATTTTGTATCCATAGTACCTGACCACAACAATTTGCAGCAACATACCTGCTTCAAGTAGATGAGGTAGCCACAATTGTTTGTTTCTTGCATTGCCTAGAAATCAATCTTCTTCTAAGAAATTGGCAACCTCCAGTGGTGGATCTCCTATCGAGTTGCACCAGCATAATCACTGTCACTATAAGCTTCCAATACAAAAGGAGACTCTTTTGGGTACCAAAGGCCTAACTTGGGTTGGCCTTTCAAATAATTGAAGATCTTTTTGACTGCATTCAAGTTGGAAGTAAGTGGAGTGACCTGATGTCTAGAACAAGCACTCACGGCAAAGAAAAGTAATATCAGTCCTGGAAGCTGTTAAGTACATTAAAGAACCAATCATTGATCTGTATAAATGCAAATTGACTGCTGGATCACGGTTCAATGTTGTTCTTTGGTTTTGCAGTACTTCATAAGGTGTAGTGGCGTTCGATATTCTCCATATCAAACTTCTTTAAAATGTCTCTCACATACTTCTCCTGATGTATAAAAATGTCATCAAGCCTGAACTTGTAAACCCAAAAAGAAAGTAAGCTCCCCTATAGCACTCATCTGAAACTCGCCTTTCATCAGCTCCTCAAACTCCCTGCACCAAGCTTCTTTAGTGGATCCAAAGATGATATCTTCCACATAAACTTGCACAAGTATAATGTCTGTGGAATTCTTCTTAAGGAAAAGTGTTTTGTCAATGGCACCCCTTCTATAACCATGCCTTCAGCAGAAATCGAAAAGCCTAGCATACCATGCTCTTGGTGCCTGATGTAGTCCATAGAGAGCTTTCACAACCTTGTAAACATGCTTTGGATGATGAGGATCTTCAAAGCCTTTGGGTTGAGAGACATAAACCTCTTCTTCTATCTCACCATACAGAAATGCACCTTTCACATCCATTTGATAAACCATGAACCCCATATAAGATGCATAGGCCAAGAATATCCTAATGGCCTCAACTCTAGCTACAGGTGCAAATACCTCATCATAATCGACTCCTTCCTCTTGCCTGAACCCCTGAGCCACTAATCTTGCTTTATTCTTAACCACAACACCCCTTGCATCTCTTTTAATCTTTAAGATCCATTTTGTCCCAATTGCAAACTTCCCATATGGTAGTGGTACCAATATCCAAACCTCCTGATTTTTAAATTGTTGCAGCTCTTCTTGCATTGCTTCAAGCCAACTTGAATCTTCAAGAGCTTGAGAAACACTGGTTGGTTCCACTTGGGGAGAGAAAACAAGCAAACATACAATGCTTGAAGTCTGTGTGATTATCCCTTTGTTGATTGGAGACATATGAGAGAAATGCTACTTGACCATACTTAGAACTTGCCACATTACTTCTAGTTCTAACTGGTGCTAGAGGATCACCAATAACATTGGATGGAGGATGAACAAGGCTGATCCTTTTTGTAGTAGTGGGGTGTACTTCAATAGAGGTGTCAAGATTGGTGACAGTAGGTTCAAAATCACTGTCATAGGAAGGTGAGGTGAAGATCCCAGCTTTAGGTTGATGATTACCAAGATTTGAAGGACTTGGAAATCGTGTAAATGGAGCCTCAAAGTCTGTGGACACACTAGTAGAAATGGGAGAGGCTTCAGGAGAAACAAGAGAACCTTCAGGAGAATCATGGTTTCCACTGACTGATTTTTTTGCAACTTCTCCATTAATCCTTTTAGCTTCTAAGTTGGCTGCATACTCTTGCTTCTGAAGCCTAGCAAGATCCTCTGCATAGTGTGACTCATCTTCACTCTCATCAGAAGTACCTTTAGCATTTTGACCTGCAAAATGATTAGGGGAGAAAGAAGGTACAACAATAGGTTGCTCATCATCCTCAAACTCACTATCTGAGTCAGCATCCATGGTACCTTCAATGTCATGGGAGACTACGGCTGGTAATACTGCATTTTTGGTTAGCCACATATCTAGAATAACCCAAAGAATCAAGTTAAGTAATCCGGTCAAATGACCAAACATGACCTTGTCCTTGAACATTAGGTTTATCTTCTAGAAATCTCAGGTTCAAAGTCTCCTCTATCTTCTTAGCTGACAAATTGTATACCCTATAAGCCTTACTATGAGCTGAATAACCCACAATATACCCATCATCAGCTTTCTCATCAAATTTACCCAATGGATCACTAGTATTCAAAATGGTCACTTGCGCCAAAAGGTTTGAGGTAGTGAATAGCTAGAACTTTCCTGTGAGAAGTTCATATGGTGTCTTGAAATGAGGTCTAGTAATGGATACCCTGTTCAGTACATAACAAGCTGTGCTAACTGCTTCAGTCCAAAACATAGTGGGTAATTTAAAGTCTGCAAGCATAGATTGTGCTGCCTCTATTAAGGTCATATTCTTTCTTTCAGCCACCCCATTTTGTTGTGGGGTTCTTGGAGTGCTATAGTCCCTTTTTGTCCCTTTAGACTTACAGAGTTCTATTAACAAAGCATTCTTGAACTCTGTCCCATTATCACACCTGATTCCTTTAACCTTTTTGGTCAACTGGTTTTCAACAAGGGTAATGAACTCTTTCAATACTTGAGATGTTTCATATTTAGTCCTCAGAAAGAATACCCAACAAAATCTGCTATAGTCATCAGTGATTACCAGACAAAAATACTTGTGATCTATGCTTTTGACTTGAGTTGGACCAAAGAGATCCATGTGAAGCAACTGAAGAGGGTCTGATATAATGCTCACAGCTGTAATGGCTTTGTAAGAGGCCCTATGTTGCTTTCCTTTATTGCAGGCAACACAGTTATGTTCATTGGTGAAAACTTTGGAAGGAAGTCCTTGAACTAGACCAAGTTTAGAAAGTTTGTTGATGGTCTTGAAGTTCACATGAGCCATCCTTCTATGCCAATTTGTAGACTCATCCAGGGATGCTTTTGCCACCAAACAAGTTAGATCACCTTCAGGTTGAACATCATTTAAGTTGAATGTGTATAGATTGTGATTTCTAGGAACTCTCAGCAGTATTGATGTATCTTCTGGGAGTTTGAAGTCTTTAGACAAAGACAAGAAATTCATCCTCAGAGAAGAATACTTTGTTCTTGGTGTCACAGATTTGTGAACGATAACAAGTTGAAGTGTTGCAGTTCCTTGACATAGTACACATTCTCAAAATCCAGTAGAGGTGTTTTGATGGTGCCTTTCCCAGTGATTCTACCATCACTTCCACCAAAAGTCACATTACCTCCTCCTACTATGGGTACAAAATTATGCATCATATCTCTGTTTCCTGACATGCTTCTGGAACAGCCACTATCAACAATGCCAACTTCCTTGTGCTTAAGAGGATGATCCTGAGAGATGCCCATCAAGGCGACTTGATCACGCCTATCCTCTGAAGTACAACTTGCCAACAATCTAATATTGTCTGAACTAGCACCATCATCTTGCTCATGCAACTTCCAATCAACATGGTCATCACTTGATAACAAGCAGTGGTGGCTCCGGCCTTTGAAGTTCAGCTTCCTTTTGAATCTCGATAGGAAGAATATCTCATATCCTCTCCAGGCTTCCTATCCTTGCATTCTCTAGCGAAGTGACCCATCGTCCACAAGTAAAGCACTTGACCTTACTTTTGGTAAATCTTGCTGGATCCTTTCCCTGGAACCCAAACTTCCTTCCAGGCTTATTCTCAAACTTCTTGATATTCCATGAGAGCATAGCCAGTTGCCACCGTAAGTTCATCTCTTCCATCTCCAATGGATCCACCTGTTCAAGATCCTCATAGGCTAGTTGCTGCTGAACATCATAATCAGCAACAAACGAGTGAATCACATCTTCCATTACACTACTTGATTTAGGCTGATAGCTTGATGAGGTGGTAGTATAGGATGAGGAGACTGATGAGACAGGGGTTAGAGCATGAGTCACCCTATTTAAGGAGGCCCCGACAAATGCTGTTTGACTAGAAGTGGATGAACGATAAGGACTTCTCACATCAGGCTCAAGAGATTTAAGTCTGTTGTACAATTCATCAAAAGTGAGCATATCCAGCCCACCTTTAGCCTTGAGGGCAATGCTGACTTGAAACCAAGATGGAGGTAAGGATCTTAGGAACTTTGAGTTGCAGTCATCATTATCAGGCTTTGCCTTCAGCTGGTTCAATTGAATTAATATCTTATGAAACTTATCGTACCCCTTGTGGATGCCTTCCTCTTCAGAAATCTGGAACTCTTGAAACTGTTGTTTCAACATCGACTTCCTCATTCTTCTTGACTCTTCATTCCCTCCAAACCTAGCCTTGATAGCCAACCAAATTTCATTCGCATCCTGCATGTAGTGAAAATCACCCAAGTGATCCTCAGGTATAGCCTGAAGAAGAATGGTTCTCACTTTGTGCTCTCTTTGAACCGCCAGTATCTCATCAGCAGATTTGGGAGGAACAATGGTAACATTACCATCAGGATCAGTGATAGTTCTCTTTGGACTGTTCCCCTTTTTCACAATTTCCCAGAGATTCCAATCAATGTTGGAGATCCAGTTTTGCATCTTCATGGCCCATAAATCATATTCCTCCTTCTTCAAGTATGGAAACTTTGCATTGCTGTTAGAAAGACTGAGGTGTTGCAGAGATGTAGTGTTTTGGATGTTGGTGAGTTCAGTGTCCACATCAGATCCAGGCATGTTGAACGTTTTTATGGTTGTATGAGTGTACAAAAAGGACTGTTCTTAGTATCGTAGAGACTCTCCCGAGGCTCTGATACCACTTGTTGAACCTAAAGACCTTGATAGATCTTTGAGCACTCGTAGATCGATAGTTATGATTATGTAATCATAAACACATTATAAGACAGTCTCTAAAACTTGTATTCAAGCGGAATTTAAACACAAGAACAAACACAGATAACTAAGAACATCGTTGATCCTCTATGGATCTTTTAATAATACTAAAACTTTGTTTTTCAATACGTACATAACTCAAACTATTGAGTTCCTTTTATACACAAGGAACCCTAACCCGTTTCCCAAGAAACGTATAAACATAAAACTCAATATGATATACATTATCACTTCCTAATAAAGCTCATGCATATCCTAACTAAATATAAACTATACGTAATATCTACTTCCGCAGAAACAACTATACTATAATATAACTTCAGTAGAAACTGTTCTTCAGCAGAATCCATACGTCTTCAGCAGAATCCATTTAGCATTAATTTCAGCAGAATCTACACTTATCATAATTCCCAACAGTCATAGCATGTATTCTATCATAAGCTTGGCGGCTACACAAATCAATGATACATGACCAAATCCATGGCCAAGATACCAAAGATTGCTCGTTGCATCACCTAGACATGCTTCATGACTAAAAGGGTAGGATAAGATATGGGATATATAATTGGTGTAAAATAAAAAACAAGCAGGTAGTCTAAATCTATAACCAAGTCATCACCACTTACCGTCCGCCCAAAGTTCAAGCTTAGAAGTCAAGAAACCGGATCATGAAATGCAAGGTAGATGTGTCATTAGAGGACGTCATGATGGGCACACTACCTTTTCTCCAACTGTTGGCATAACTACCAACTCCAATCTTCAAATGTGACCGAGGTGGTCTCCTCGATACTAAATCAATAAAGCTCATACTATAGTGCTTATAACATCGCACTTTACAATAGCATAATCATAACAACTATATATATATATATATATATATATATATATATATATATATATATATATATATATATATATATATATATATATATATATATATATATATATATATATATATATATATATATATATATATATAGTGTATAGTTATATACAGAACCAAAAAATTTGCGAGAACTGCGAGAACCAACAAGGACCAATCATATTTGAGATAATTAATTTCCTTTTTTCCTTTTCCACACTATTTTCGCAGGGGTATTTTAGGCATCTTATATTTATCAAAATTTAATAACCGTATATACTTTCTTCACTAATTATGGGATCACGATAGTTCAGTTTCTTTTTTTTGAAAAACCCTAAAACAGCTCTATCATTATCAACGAAAATTACCACTTAACAAATCATTCATAAAAAAAACGATTATCCAAAAGAATAGTTCAGTAACAATGAATTCATCCATTGGAAACGATCATCATGGAGAAGTTAATGTTACAGTTGTTTCCCCCATGCAAACAGAAGCGAATGTTAATTTGCAATCTTCAATAAACGATGATCAGGTTAATGTTAATGAAGATTTGTCTTCAGGTACGAATTGTATGTTTTTAAATTTTTAGTCATGTTTGGTTTGTTCATGCTTTATTGTTTCATATAGATTTTAATAGGTTTCTATCAGATTAATTTATTTAATTTTAGGGTTTTTTATAAAGGTTGTAGATGTATTGTATTTTATACGACGAAGATCTAAATACATGTATGTATCGTATAATGTTATTTTGTTGTTTGTTTTTGTTACTTGCATTGCATGTTTAGGTTTGATACATTTATAGTTGTTTTTTATGCATGATTCTAATAATGTTTCGTTGTGAATTTGATTGTTCTCATGCACATGTGTACATGGTTGTCATAGGTTTTCAATTTTAATGTATGTCGCTACCTCCTTCATTTACTGCTGTTTTTTTTTTTTTTTTTTTTTTTTTGATTTTAATGATTACTTTGGTTAATATGTGCATTTTTCTTATATCAGTTATTGTATCATGTGTCAATTATTAGTTATTTGTTTAGTGTACTAATTTTAATAGATTCGTTGTATACATATGCACATGTGTGTTTTTTATGTTTAATATCTTACAGATTATATCAGAGGTTGTTGTGTATTACGTACGTACAAACACATGTGATTATCATTAATGCGTGTTATTTTTCTTTATAATGTTTTTGTAGAGTATTCTGATTTAGACGATAGCGAGTCAGATGACGAGTGTATTCCAACACCCAAAGGCCATAAGTATTGGGTTCCAGAGGTACCAGCTGATGAGAAGCCTAACGAAGGGGACGTGTTTGACACTTTTGATGAGGCTTACGACATGTACCTTGAATACGCTCTTAAGGCCAGGTTCTCTATTAGAAAATCTACATCAAAGCGTAAGAAAGGTGAGGTTACTCATAAATATATAGTTTGTAATAGGGCTGGAAAACCACGAAAAACCATAGTGAAAGATACGTTGGCCCAGTCATCTCAAACTGTTGATAATCAGAAAGATGGAGGTAATAAACCTAGGCAGAAACGCAATTCCAATTACTCTGTAACGGATTGCAAGGCATGTGTCAGGTTTAGGGCTATTCACGGTACATCGGCTTTTAAGTTATACGAATTTGTTGAAAACCATAACCACTGATGAGTGTCTAAATACTCATCATTTTTGTATAATCTAAACTGCAAAATCATCTGAAAACACTCAGAAACACATCAAAATGATCAAAACATCACAAATCAGTGTTTTATGTGTTTTAAATGCAAAAATATCAAAATCAGATGAAAAATGTATCAAGTTTGCAAAATTGGCAGTTTTAGTCCCTCAAGTTTTAAAAGTTGTCAAATCTAGTCCCTGGAATTCAAAAATGTGGAATTTTATCATTCAAGGTCCTTAAAATATTCTAAGTTGTAAAAAATGATCCTTGAATGATTCTTTGGTCAATTGGCAAGAAAGGTCCCTAAACTTTGGAAAATTGCAAAATTAGTCCTTGGACCTTTTAAAATGGAATTTATGCAAAAAGGATCCTTGTTCTATCAAAGTTTGTCAAAATTGGTCCTTGTGATAAGTTTGGAATAGTGGCATTTTCAGTCCTTGAGGTTTGGATAATTTACATGTTTGGTCCTTGTGCTTATACTAAACCAAACGGATCCTTATCATATATCAAAGCCCAATCCAATCCAAATACCAGCTGGCTCAAACCTTAGCCCAATCCCACTTGGCCCTTGACCCTTGAGCTAGGTCAAAATCCAGCCTGACCCCTGCCATATCCAATTTTGGACCCCCTTATTATAATACCACGGGTCAACAAAGTCAAAAAAGACTCACCCCCGCCCAAAACAGCTAGTACTGTTCATCTCCCTCTCTAAACACTGTAAAACCAGAAACCAGAGCAGTTTTGCATGACTTTTTCTCAACCCCCCCATACTATGTCCCCTCCACCTCCACTAACACCAAAAATCCTTTATTGACTCAAACCATCTCCAATTAATAGCTCAAACCTGCCTTGAAATATTTGGCGCCAAAAAGCAAAATGGACGGTTTTGATGATTTTGTGCAATCCAATGGCTCAGGAGTGGTGGGATAGATTCAGAGAACATGGTGAAATGCAAAAAGTCTATAAAGAGGAGTGGAGAGGCATTGTATTAAATCATCTAGTGTATTTTTAATTTCTTAATGTCGTTTTAAGCATTTTTCAAGTTTAAGTGTAACTTAAAGCTTTCAAGCATTCTGTTTAAGTATCTCAGTGTATTGTAAAACTTTTTCACTTATCAGTTTCAAGTTTTAATCATATCTCAAGTTTATGCAAAATTTCATGTTTTATGCAAAATCTCATGATGCTTCAAATGTTGTTGTTTGTTGTTTATATGGACTGAAGTAAGTCACATAAGCTCCTAGATAGCTTTTCTAAGCTATTAGAAACATTAAAACTCAGTTTAGAAACAAAAACAGAAAATCACCAAAAATCCAAATTAAATAGTTGAAAAATAAAAAAATCACAAGAAGATGGTGTACACAGCTGGAAGGGGTAAATCATGGATGGCCTTGGTTTAGTAGCTTAGTGGTAAGCTAATAGGGGTGTTCATTGGTTCTGATTCTCAGTTTTGAGCTTGGAAGCTTTTGTAAGCACCTTTGATCACTTTTGCATTTCATTGTTGAAGTTGCTCATTAGCTTTAATTTCTGGTTCTTAGTGTTCATTAGTAGTAGTCAAGTGTATTTAATCATTAAAATCAGTTTGTTGTTCCTAAAAATTTGTAGTTTATAAAATTTCCTTTTAACAGTTAAAATTGCATCTTGGTCATTTCTGAGTTTTATGTTGTAAGGGTTGTTGTTTAAAGCTTAATTAGTCTTAATAAGTGATTATATAAGATCTGAAATCAAGCTAATGGTTTTAATTTTTGTTTAGCTTTGAAAATCACCAAAACAGTCAAATATAAGCTTGTTTGGATTTGAGTAGTGAAACTGTTTAGAGTTTGATAAGGTTGTAATTGTTGTTGTCAAGAGTCACACTTGGTCATAAAATCTTAAAGAAGTCAAGAAATTCAGTACTCATTCAAGCAAAAGTCAAAAGTGCATTTGATCTCATCTTATGAGCTCACTGTTTGATTTTTAGGATTCATAATCATGATTCTGTGTTAGGAAGTTGTTAATCTTGCTCAAGTTAGTCTTATTACATCTTAACATAACATAATCAGTTATTGTAATCAACTCAAAGTTCATTTTGGTCAACTTAGCTAGTTTCCTTAAAAAGTCAAATTTCCAACTTGGTCGTTTTTGAATAAATTAGATCTTTTTGCTGTGTGTTCATTAGTAAGATTCAGCTTATAAGCTATTGGGGTATTAAAGTTTGGTTGCTAAAGAAAAATATAAAAATGTTAGTTCTCTGTTCATCAGCTTTTTAAGTGCTTATTTCACTGCTTCTTTTGGGTACCTGTGGAAATAGTGCCCATTGCACGTTGGTAGGTCCAACTTGATAAGCTCACATAGAGCTTATTAGTTGCTCAAAACTTGTGATCTTTGGTTCTTTGAGTAGCCAACCTGGTCATCTTGAAGTATCAAGCATTGTTTTTCATTTTGAAGCCTGTTTGGTAAGGCTGCACCTAGCTTCTGTTTTGTCCCAAAACTCAGAATCAACTGAGTCACTCAAGCGAAGCAGTGATTTGGTGTTATCTTCTTAAGCTAATCAAAAGCTACATAGTTGTCCATAGCTTGTGATTTCGGCTTTTGGAAAGCCAACCAGCTTATCTTGACACCTCAAGGCTTGTTTTGAGGTTTTGAGCTTATTTGCTTAGCTTAACTTGCCCATAAACATGGCTGCAGGCCTGTTTGGTTGAGTGTTAGAGTCAATAGTGCTTATCTGCTTATTCTAGCTTTTCAGTGTGCTTATCTGTTATTTTTAGCTTCATTCTAGTTCATCTAGCTTGTTTGTAGCTTATTTGATCCTTTGTTTCAGCTGGTTAGCTTGGTTGAGCTTATTTCACCAAATAAGCTCATAAGTATAACTGTTGAGCTTATAAGCTTGTAAAACAGCTTATTTGAGTTTTGTAAAATTTTTGTCTTTGTTAAAGTTTGATATTATCAATATTAAAGTAGTTTTCAAAAGAAAATCAGAAAAAGTTCAATTTAAAATCAGTGATAGTGTTTATTTAATATTTCCTAGCTTTTTGATTTTTCTTTTTAGCTTATTAATAAGCAAATCCTGTTTTTCTATTTTTCTTTGTTTTCTGTCATCATATAGTATTTTTAGAAAAAGTTTCATATTTTTCTCTATCTTTTTAGTATTTATTATAATTTTAATTAGTTAAAAATAGTAATTAATTAGTAATAAATAATTAAAAAGCATAAAAAATATCTTTTCATTTTTAAAATTAGTTTTATAGTATTTTAGATTTTTCTGAATCATAAGTTTATTTTTCTAGCCTTATTTTGTATTTTCTTCTATTTTAGAGTATTTATTAAATAGTTAAAATAGTTTTTAATTAATAATAATTAAATAAATAGTGTTAAAAATAATTTTCTTTTCTATAAATTTTCTTTTATTTTTAGGATTTCAAAATGTCATTTTCATATTTTTAGGTCTTTTATTTCTTAGATTTCACTTTTTATTTAGTGCGTATCGTAGTTTTTAAACGTAAGTTTTACGTTTGTTTCATCCGATTGATTGTGCTTTCCAGTTCTTTATCCAATTCCTTTCCAATCAATCAGTAGTATAATTTCTCAAATCAAAACCTTTATTGATCACTATCCTTAGTGATCACTCTATCATCTGAGTTTGTGTTTTGCACACCATTGAGTCTCTGTGGGACTAAACGACCCGGGAATTCATTCTATTCTCCGGACTTCATTGCATTTGTGTTTTAAGCAGTTTTAAGCTTGTTACGGTTGGCCATTCACAAGTGGCCAGCTTGTGTGATTAGACTTGACGGTTCGGCTCAGATCAAATTTTGGCGCCGCTGCCGGGGAGGCTTTAGCGTGTGTTTAGCCATTTTCAGACCCATTCTTGCACATAGCCCATCATTTGTAAAAAGTTTTTTTTGTAAAGTTATAAAAATATCAAAAAGTTCATTAACATTTTTCCTAAAGTGTTAAAAACCCAAAAAAAAATATAAAACAACAAAACAATCAGAACGTTTTCTATTTTGTATTCTCTTTTAAGGTGATTCTTGAAGAGATACGATTTGGTTAAACGAGACGATACCAAAAATATTGTCCAAAAGTTTTAAAACCCATTTGCACAAATCATACCTACGTCTTTTCAGTGGTACTTAATATACATAAAAATCAACCACCGCAAATCAAAGCAGTGCACTACCTAACTGGGGTGCGACCATAATAAGTTCCCGAACATCAGATTTAAAACTTGCCTTTGTGTCACTTGTGATTTGGTGTACCTTTTTCAAAGAAGTCATTTCATTTGTGATTATTGGTTAAGTTCACTTGTGTTTTGCCTCATTTGTTTTGAAAATTGATTTTTATACTTAGTGCATGTGCACTCGTTCTTCCAGTTCTACAAGTCCACTTTCTGAACTTGGAAAGATTCCTCGTAGGCGTAGAGGACGTTCAGCTCCTTGGCCGATGAGGAACGTCTACCACCACCACCTCCTGTCGAAATGGCAGAAGACAAACCTATGAATGAGCTTCTCCAAGCACCCATCGAGGGTTACGGAGATGCTATTGTTGTTCCAACCATCGTGGCTGACACTTTCGAGCTCAAAACCGGGTTGCTCAATCTAGTAACCCAAAGCCAATTCTATGGTTTTGGGCGGGATGATCCTCATGCACACATTCGATGGTTTAACAAGATTGCATCTACCATCAAGTACAAGAATGTCCCACATGCAGCTATCAAGC
The DNA here is from genome assembly GCA_910596185.1 of Chrysanthemum makinoi. Lineage (NCBI taxonomy): Eukaryota > Viridiplantae > Streptophyta > Magnoliopsida > Asterales > Asteraceae > Chrysanthemum > Chrysanthemum makinoi. The sequence continues at coordinate 30,348,836 of OU343216.1, read as the reverse complement.
TTCTTACGTTTCCCATTTTCTCTAGAGGGACAAGCCCGGAATTGGCTTGAGAAACAACCCCCTCGTTCTATTGAGACATGGGAAGATCTTGTCACCAAGTTCGTTAACGAATTCTATCCTCCATCCCGAACCACAAGTCTTAAGAATGAGATAATGAAATTTTCTCAGAGATTTGATGAATCATTCGGGGAGGCATGGGATCGTTACAAAGAGTTGCTCCGCAAGTGTCCACATCACGGTTTTACCGAGTTAATGCAAATGGATACTTTCTACAATGGTCTCAATCAGACCAATCAAGACTCTTTGAATGCCTCCGCGGGAGGTAATTTCTTGAGCAAGACCACAAAAGAGGCCTTGCAGATCATTGAGAACAAATCTCAGGTCCTCCCTTTCCGAGCAAAGACATATCATCTCATCTTTGGACCTTCTTCTTCTTCATCTCCCGTGAGTACATCTAGCACCGATGCTAAGATTGACAAACTCACAGACATTGTTCAGGCTTTGGTTCTTGCTAACCAGAAGAAAGTGACCTTCACTCAGACACCAACACATGCTGAAGTGAAGAAAGTCGAGAGTTGTGTTACTTGTGGTGGTCCCCATGCATACTACAATTGTATGCCACGATGGTAGTCCATTTGAGGCCAATGCTCTAGCCGGTAGTTCACAGCAAGGAGGTAATCAATACCGTCCTCAAAATGAACCACACTACCGTGCTAACACTAATCGGGCACCACCCGGTTTTAACCAGAATCATAACATGCAAAACCGGAATCGGAACCAACCAAGAATGAACCAAGGTTATCAAAACCAAGGTAATTTCTATCCTGGACCCAATCAAGGTTTCCAACATCAAGGAAACCTTAATCATAACAATTTCAATCGAGGGAATCAATTTCATGGGAATGTGAATCCTAATCAAGGGAATTTTGGCTATAATCAAAACATACGGCCTCAATTTATCCCTCCAGCTCCTACCGTCATTGTTCCTCTCCACACCATCATCGATGAGTTCTTGAAGCAATTCATGAAATCCCAAGATGAAATGAACAGGTTGTTGGTCAACCAAATTGCTGATCTCAAAAAGTCTTTAAATGATCGACCCTCGGGCTCAGGTACTTTACCTAGCAACACGATCGCTAACCCGCGGGGCGATGCTAAGGCGATCACAACCAGAAGTGGTGTTTCATACACTGGACCTGCTGTTCCTACTACCTCTTCTTCCTCTTCTCTCCCTAAGGTAGTGGAAAGTGAACCGAGGACACACAATGGACCTACGACTCCAATGCCCCCTCCACCTGTGGCAATGAGTCAAGTTACCAAGGAAACAATGGACAAGGTGCATTATTCCAGCCCACGAAGTACCGCACACGTCCCACCTTCGGTAGTCCAACCTCAAGTGGTCCAAAAACCCAAATCAAATCAAGGAGTTGTTTTTGAACCTCCTGTAGCTCTTGTTGAGAATCAGAAATCCAAATCTTCTATTCCTTACCCATCACGTTTGAATGAGCAAAAGCTCCGCGAGAAAGCTAGTCATCAAATGGACAAATTTTTCCAAATTTTCCAAGAATTACACTTTGACATAAGCTTTGCGGATGCTATCATGCTGATGCCTAAGTTCGCATCGACTCTCAAACACATGTTAAGCAATAAGGAAAAGCTGTTTGAAATGGCTACGACTCCTCTTAACGAGAAGCTGCTCGTGTTATTCGAAAGAAGCTTCCGAGAAAAGCTTGGAGATCCTGGGAAATTTCTCCTACCTTGTGTATTCCCAGGAATGGTTGAATGCTTTGCCCTAGTAGATCTTGGTGCAAGCATAAACCTTATGCCTTATTCAGTGTGGAAGAAACTTTCTCTTCCGGATCTTACTCCTACATGCATGACTCTCGAGCTTGCGGATCGTTCCATATCCCGTCCTCTTGGCATTGCCGAGGATGTATTTGTGAAAGTAGGAAAGTTCCATTTTCGGTGACTTCGTGGTTGTTGATTTTGATGCCGATCATCGGGTTCCTCTCATTGTTGGTCGAGGATTCCCGAGAACGGGCGTGCTCTCATTAATGTATTTGAGCAGAAATCACATTGCGTGTTGGTAATGAAGCTGTCACCTTTAACCTTGATCAAACTTCGAGGTACTCCGCAAATTATGATTCTAAGTCGGTTAACCGAATAGATATCATTGATGTTGCTCTTGAAGAGTACTCTCAAGAAGTTCTTGGTTATTCTCATAATTCTGTGAGTGGGGATCCCACCACATCTTCTCAACCTATCATAGCCAATTCTACTCCTTCTATCACTCCTTTTGAGGGAAGAGACTTCATCTTGGAAGAGATCGAAGCATACTTGGCTAGTGATTCTGTTCCATGGGAAATTGATCATGCTCCAATTGACATTGAGGGGGACATACTTCTTATTGAGAAGTTGCTCAATGATGATCCATCATCAACCCCTCACCTAGGTGATTCAATTCCTGATGAGATTAATCTGGAGGGAGATATTCTTCTAAAGAAGTTGTTAAATCAGGACACTTCTTCTCCTCTCCCTCCCATCAAACTTCATAACAAGGAAGTCAAATCATTGAGAAAGCTGAAGAATTTCCTGAGGTTGAGCTTAAGGACTTACCTCCTCATCTCGAGTATGCATTTCTTGAGGGTGATGATAAATTACCCGTCATTATTGCTAGAGATTTGAGTAAAGATGAAAAAGCTGCTCTCATAAAAATCTTGAAGTCACACAAGCAAGCAATTGCTTGGAAACTCTCCGACATCAAGGGTATCAACCCTGAGTTTTGTACTCATAAAATCTTGATGGAGGATGACTTTAAACCAGCAGTTCAACATCAGAGAAGAGTGAATCCAAAAATCCATGATGTTATCAAACAAGAGGTTATCAAACTTCTTGATGCAGGATTGATTTACCCGATCTCAGACAGTCCTTGGGTTAGCCCAATTCATTGTGTTCCAAAAAAGGGTGGCATTACTGTTATCACAAATGAAGATAGCGAGTTAATTCCAACTCGATTGGTTACGGGATGGCGTGTTTGCATTGACTATCGTAAGTTAAATGACGCCACCCGTAAAGACCATTTTCCTCTACCCTTCATGGACCAAATGCTTGAGAGATTAGCAGGGATTGAATACTATTGTTTCCTTGATGGTTTCTCGGGTTACTTTCAATCCCTATTGATCCAGGATCAAGAGAAAACCACATTCACACTGCCCATACGGAACTTTTGCCTACAAAGCGTATGCCTTTTGGCTTATTGTAATGCTCGCTGGCGTTCCACGATGTATGATGGCCATTTTCCACGACATGATCGGGAAACAATGGAGGTGTTTATGGATGACTTCTCGGTCATTGGGGATTCATTTCAAACATGTCTCTCCCATTTAGAAAAAATGCTTCAAAGGTGTGAAGACACCAATCTTTGTCTAAGCTGGGAGAAAAGCCACTTTATGGTCAAAGAAGGCATAGTCCTTGGCCATAAGATTTCAAAGAACGGGATTGAGGTAGATAGAGCAAAAGTCGATGTTATTGCTAAATTACCTCACCCTACTACCGTCAAAGGTATTAGGAGTTTTTTAGGTCATGCCGGGTTCTATCGTAGATTTATACAAGATTTTTCTAAAATCGCCCGACCTATGACCCATCTTCTTGAAAAGGATGCTCCTTTTATCTTCTCTCCTGAGTGCGTCATAGCTTTTGAAACATTGAAGAAAAAGCTTACTGAAGCACCCATTCTCGTTGCTCCCGACTGGACTTGCCTTTTGAGCTCATGTGCGATGCAAGTGATTTTGCTATCGGTGCAGTCCTAGGGCAACGAAGGAACAAGCATTTTCAGCCTATCCACTACGCAAGTAAAACTATGACTGAAGCTCAAACTCATTACACCACCACAGAAAAAGAGCTATTAGCCGTGGTGTATGCATTTGAGAAGTTTCGGCCGTACTTAATCTTGACCAAATGCGTGGTGTATACGGATCACTCGGCTCTTAAATATCTCTTTGCAAAACAAGATGCAAAGCCGAGATTGCTTCGTTGGATTCTCCTCCTCCAGGAATTTGATATCATTATACGTGATAAAAAAGGAGCTGAGAATCTAGCTGCTGATCATCTATCCAGATTAGAAAACCCTCACCAAGATGTTTTCGAGAAAAAGGAAATTAATGAAACATTTCCTCTCGAGACACTCAATGCGGTTTCTTTTCGTGGAAATTCTACCACCCCATGGTTTGCTGACTTTGCAAATTACCATGCGGGTAACTTCATTGTGAAAGGGATGTCGACCCAGCAGAAAAACAAATTCTTCAAAGATGTTAAACATTATTTCTGGGACGACCCTTTCTTATTCAAAATCTGTGCGGATCAAGTCATCCGACGGTGTGTTTATGGACAGGAAGCTATTGATATTCTCACACTTGCCATGCTTTGGACCCACCGGGGCCATCATAGTCCAAACTACACGCCAAAAGGTGTTTGATTCCGGATTCTACTGGCCCACGATTTATAAGGATGCCCATGAATTTGTCAAAGCCTGGGACGCTTGTCAAGCGTCACGGAAATATATCTCAAAGAAATGAAATGCCACAAAATGCCATTCAAGTTTGTGAGATATTTGACATATGGGGTATTGATTTTATGGGGCCATTTCCTTCGTCTCGTGGAAACAAGTACATACTCGTGGCTGTTGACTATCTGTCAAAATGGGTTGAAGCGAAAGCTTTACCTACCAATGATGCCCGAGTTGTTGTGAAGTTTTTGAAATCTCTTTTTGCCAGGTTTGGAACTCCGAGAGCGATAATCAGTGATCGTGGTACACATTTTTGCAATGACCAGTTTGAAAGAGTCATGCAAAAGTATGGTGTTACCCACCGTCTCTCTACTGCATACCACCCCCAAACAAGTGGGCAGGTGGAAGTTTCAAACCGTGGTATTAAAAGGATTCTTGAAAGGACAGTAGGCGAAAATCGTGCATCACTGGGGATAAGCTAGATGGCGCACTCTGGGCTTCGTACAGACTTACAAAACACCCATCGGGTGTACTCCATACAAGCTAGTGTACGGAAAAGCATGCCATCTTCCGATTGAGTTAGAGCACAAGGCATACTGGGCCTTAAAACATGCAAACTTCGATATACTGAGGCAGGTGGTGATCATAGAAAAGTTCAAATGAATGAATTAAATGAACTTCGTGATCAAGCTTACGAGAACTCTTTGATCTACAAGCAAAAGACAAAGAAGATTCATGACTCTAAAATCAAGAACCGCGTTTTCAACGTCGGTGATCGAGTCCTTCTTTTCAACTCTAGATTGAAGATTTTCTCGGGAAAGCTCAAGTCCCTTGGTGCGGTCCATTTACTATCGCTAAGGTTTATCCTTATGGTACCATTGAGTTATCTCAACCCGATGGTCCTAATTTTAAAGTGAATGGTCATCGAGTGAAGCATTACTTTGGAGAGGACATTCCTCCTGTGGTTGTCCCGGATTTACAAACATTCCCCATGAACCAATGAATGCGGGGATCGAGTCAAGCTAATGACTCGGTAATCAAAAACTTTAGCACACACACCATATGGGTTTTCACCCATATTTTTGTCTTCTTTCTCTGTTCTACCACCCTAGTGTGGGGGAGTTGCCCCACACTGTTGTATATAAGTATTTAAAAAAAAAAATCTTTCCAAATAAAAGGCCGTAGTATTTCCCTTTTACGTTCTAAGTTTCGGCATAACCACCGGTACTTTGAATATTGAGGACAATATTCATTTCTAAGTGTGGGGGAAATTCTCCGAATTTGATCATAAATGTACCCTTTTAGTCCCTTTTTCCCCAAAATGGCCAAATTTTAAAATTTTTTTTAGTGGAAGTACTATGTACTAAACACAACAAATGGTAATCAGTCCACCATGTCTAACCCACATAAGGATTGGCTAATCCAGGAGCAAACGGCTCTTGGTAAAGATTTCTCAAATCCGTTTATATGGCTTGCAATTTGCCCAAAATTGTATGGTTCTCAACTCACCATATCCTAAAAAGTGAAGAGTTGGCTAGCCCGCAAGGTTATGGCTTGTGGTAAAGGCAGTGGAAAAACCATAATTGGTATTCAGCTCACCAAAGATAATTCTGATAATTTATCTAAAGAGTTGGCTAGTCCGAGAAAGTGCGGCTTCTGGTAAAGACAAAATCAAATCCGTTATATGGTTTATGATTTGCCAATAAATCATTTGGTTATCGTTGTACCAAGGTTCTTACTTGAATCAAAACAATTGGCTACTCCAGAAGTGATGGCTTTTGGTAAAGAGTCTTTCAAATCCATCAAGTTTTCTCAAATCATTGCTAGGGACTAGCAATATCTCAGTATGGGGGATTGATGAGTGTCTAAATACTCATCATTTTTGTATAATCTAAACTGCAAAATCATCTGAAAACACTCAGAAACACATCAAAATGATCAAAACATCACAAATCAGTGTTTTATGTGTTTTAAATGCAAAAATATCAAAATCAGATGAAAAATGTATCAAGTTTGCAAAATTGGCAGTTTTAGTCCCTCAAGTTTTAAAAGTTGTCAAATCTAGTCCCTGGAATTCAAAAATGTGGAATTTTATCATTCAAGGTCCTTAAAATATTCTAAGTTGTAAAAAATGATCCTTGAATGATTCTTTGGTCAATTGGCAAGAAAGGTCCCTAAACTTTGGAAAATTGCAAAATTAGTCCTTGGACCTTTTAAAATGGAATTTATGCAAAAAGGATCCTTGTTCTATCAAAGTTTGTCAAAATTGGTCCTTGTGATAAGTTTGGAATAGTGGCATTTTCAGTCCTTGAGGTTTGGATAATTTACATGTTTGGTCCTTGTGCTTATACTAAACCAAACGGATCCTTATCATATATCAAAGCCCAATCCAATCCAAATACCAGCTGGCTCAAACCTTAGCCCAATCCCACTTGGCCCTTGACCCTTGAGCTAGGTCAAAATCCACCTGACCCTGCCATATCAATTTTGGACCCCCTTATTATAATACCACGGTCAACAAAGTCAAAAGACTCACCCCTACCAAAGCGGCTAGCTCTGTTCTCTCCTCTCTAAACACTGTAAAACCAGAAACAGAGCAGTTTTGCATGACTTTTTCTCAACCCCCCCATACTATGTCCCCTCCACCTCCACTAACACCAAAAATCCTTTATTGACTCAAACCAACTCCAATTAATAGCTCAAACCTGCCTTGAAATATTTGGCGCCAAAAAGCAAAATGGACGGTTTTGATGATTTTGTGCAATCCAATGGCTCAGGAGTGGTGGGATAGATTCAGAGAACATGGTGAAATGCAAAAAGTCTATAAAGAGGAGTGGAGAGGCATTGTATTAAATCATCTAGTGTATTTTTAATTTCTTAATGTCGTTTTAAGCATTTTTCAAGTTTAAGTGTAACTTAAAGCTTTCAAGCATTCTGTTTAAGTATCTCAGTGTATTGTAAAACTTTTTCACTTATCAGTTTCAAGTTTTAATCATATCTCAAGTTTATGCAAAATTTCATGTTTTATGCAAAATCTCATGATGCTTCATATGTTGTTGTTTGTTGTTTATATGGACTGAAGTAAGTCACATAAGCTCCTAGATAGCTTTTCTAAGCTATTAGAAACATTAAAACTCAGTTTAGAAACAAAAACAGAAAATCACCAAAAATCCAAATTAAATAGTTGAAAAATAAAAAAATCACAAGAAGATGGTGTACACAGCTGGAGCAGGGTAAATCATGGATGGCCTTGGTTTAGTAGCTTAGTGGTAAGCTAATAGGGGTGTTCATTGGTTCCGATTCTCGGTTTGAGCTTGGAAGCTTTTGTAAGCACCTTTGATCACTTTTGCATTTCATTGTTGAAGTTGCTCATTAGCTTTAATATCTGTTTCTTGGTGTTATTTAGCAGTAGTTAAGTGTATTTGATCATTAAAATCAGTTTGTTGTTCCTAAAAATTTGTAGTTTATAAAATTTCCTTTTAACAGTTAAAATTGCATCTTGGTCATTTCTGAGTTTTATGTTGTAAGGGTTGTTGTTTAAAGCTTAATTAGTCTTAATAAGTGATTATATAAGATCTGAAATCAAGCTAATGGTTTTAATTTTTGTTTAGCTTTGAAAATCACCAAAACAGTCAAATATAAGCTTGTTTGGATTTGAGTAGTGAAACTGTGTTAGAGTTTGATAAAGGTTGTAATTGTTGTTGTCAAGAGTCACACTTGGTCATAAAATCTTAAAGAAGTCAAGAAATTCAGTACTCATTCAAGCAAAAGTCAAAAGTGCATTTGATCTCATCTTATGAGCTCATTGTTTGATTTTTAGGATTCATAATCATGATTCTGTGTTAGGAAGTTGTTAATCTTGCTCAAGTTAGTCTTATTACATCTTAACATAACATAATCAGTTATTGTAATCAACTCAAAGTTCATTTTGGTCAACTTAGCTAGTTTCCTTAAAAAGTCAAATTTCCAACTTGGTCGTTTTTGAATAAATTAGATCTTTTTGCTGTGTGTTCATTAGTAAGATTCAGCTTATAAGCTATTGGGGTATTAAAGTTTGGTTGCTAAAGAAAAATATAAAAATGTTAGTTCTCTGTTCATCAGCTTTTTAAGTGCTTATTTCACTGCTTCTTTTGGGTACCTGTCTGGAAATAGTGCCACTGTACAGTTGGTAGGTCCAACTTGATAAGCTCACCTAGAGCTTATTAGTTGCTCAAAACTTGTGATCTTTGGTTCTTTGAGTAGCCAACCTGGTCATCTTGAAGTATCAAGCATTGTTTTTCATTTTGAAGCCTGTTTGGTAAGGCTGCACCTAGCTTTTGTTTTGTCCCAAAACTCGGAATCAAGAGTCACTCAATGAGCAGTGATTTGGTGTTATCTTCTTAAGCTCATCAAAAGCTACATAGTTGTCCATAGCTTGTGATTTCTGGATTTTTGGAAAGCCAACCACTATCTTGACACCTCAAGGCTTGTTTTGAGGTTTTGAGCTTATTTGCTTTGCTTAACTTGCCCATAAACATGGTGCACTGTTTGGTTGAGTGGTAGAGTCAATAGTGCTTATCTGCTTATTCTAGCTTTTCAGTGTGCTTATCTATTATTTTTAGCTTCATTCTAGTTCATCTAGCTTGTTTGTAGCTTATTTGATCCTTTGTTTCAGCTGGTTAGCTTGTTTGAGCTTATTTCACCAAATAAGCTCATAAGTATAACTGTTGAGCTTATAAGCTTGTAAAACAGCTTATTTGAGTTTTGTAAAATTTTTGTCTTTGTTAAAGTTTGATATTATCAGTATTAAAGTAGTTTTCAAAAAGAAAATCCAGAAAAAGTTCAATTTAAAATCAGTGATAGTGTTTATTTAATATTTCCTAGCTTTTTGATTTTTCTTTTTAGCTTATTAATAAGCAAATCCTGTTTTTCTATTTTTCTTTGTTTTCTGTCATCATATAGTATTTTTAGAAAAAGTTTCATATTTTTCTCTATCTTTTTAGTATTTATTATAATTTTAATTAGTTAAAAAATAGTAATTAATTAGTAATAAATAATTAAAAAGCATAAAAAATATCTTTTCATTTTTAAAATTAGTTTTATAGTATTTTAGATTTTTCTGAATCATAAGTTTATTTTTCTAGCCTTATTTTGTATTTTCTTCTATTTTAGAGTATTTATTAAATAGTTAAAATAGTTTTTAATTAATAATAATTAAATAAATAGTGTTAAAAATAATTTTCTTTTTCTAATAATTTTCTTTTATTTTTAGGATTCCAAAAATGTCATTTTTATATTTTTAGGTCTTTTATTTCTTAGATTTCACTTTTTATTTGTAATGCGTATACGTAGTTTTTAAACGTAAGTTTTACGTTTGTTTCATCTGATTGATTGTGCTTTCCAGTTCTTTATCCAATTCCTTTCCAATTAATCAGTAGTGTAATTTCTCAAATCAAAACCTTTACAGATCACTATCCTTAGTGATCACTCTATCATCTGAGTTTGTGTTTTGCACACCATTGAGTCTCCGTGGGACTAAACGACCCGGGAATTCATTCTATTCTCCAGGACTTCATTGCATTTGTGTTTTAAGCAGTTTTAAGCTTCTTACGGTTGGCCATTCACAAGTGGCCAGCTTGTGTGAGGTAGCTTGACTGTTTTCAGCACAGATCAACCACCCACTTCTTGATGAAAACAACACTGATCTTTTAAAAGCACGGCGTAAGTTGGACTTTAGTGATAAGCTGTTTATCCATAGGGCTTCACTTTCTAATCTTGGCCCAACTAAAGCTCATCGTCTTAGGGTGGCATTTATGGGTAGCTATAAAAAGGTTCGTGGAAAGCCATCGGACTGGAAGAACTTCCGTAGGTCTGTTAATAAATACATTGGTCCTAGGGATGCCCAGATGTTAATAGATAAAATGAATGATAGGAAAAAGCATGTGCCTAATTTTTCATTTGAATACCATACCGTTGATGATGTTTTGTCCCGCATGTTCTGGGCCGACGAGACAATGAAATGCAATTACAATGAATTCGGTGATGTAGTTTCATTCGATGCCACTTATCGCACAAACAGGTAAAGTTTAATGTCTATCCGTAACAGTTTTATTATTATATTAGTTATTCAGTTATTGTAACATGTGTGTATTCTTTTTAATTATATGTCAATCCATTTATAGGTACCGGATGATCTTTGTTCCATTTACTGGCATTGACCATAACCAAAAATGTGTCACTTTTGGTGCTGCGTTAATCAGTGACAAAACAATCGATTCATACAAGTGGATCCTCACTTCGTTTAAAAAAGCGCATGTGAAAGAACCAATTCTGGCTGTTACAGACCAAGATCCAGCATTGCGTACTGCAGTTGAGGCTGTGTTTCCTGAAGCACATCATCATTTATGTATGTGGCACATAACACAGAAACTGCCTGGGAAGGTTTTTTTCTAACTAATCACATGTGTTTTAAATGATTTACCTACTTTTTTATATATTCAGTTCGCTAAATTAATTATATCTTATTCACACTTGGCTCATGTACAGATTTGTGGTGAAGTTGATTCAGATTCCGAATTTAAGAAACTTTTTCATAAGCTGATATGGAATGTGTTTATTGAACCCTCGGAATTTGAAGAGCGATGGCATGCCCTCATTGGAATGTTTAATTTGTCTGAAAACAAATGGCTTTCAGAAATGTTTAAGATGAGGGATTTGTGGATCCCGGTATATTTTAAGGAGTTGCCAATGTGCTGTCTTATGAAGACCACCTCGCGATCCGAAAGTTCAAATGCTTTCTTCCGTATTTTCTCTCACTCGGGAAACATGCTTGTTCAATTCATGCTTTGCTTTGAAGCCGCTATGGAGAAACAACGTTATGTCCAACGTGTCATCGACAATCGCACTTTTGAAACTACTCCGGTAATGTTCACCGACCTCCCTATTGAACGACATGCATGTTCCGTTTATAGTCGCTCTATTTTTAGAGAGGTATTTACTTTAACTTTTCAGTAAATGGTGTATTATAAAAACATTCAAGTATCTTTGTATAGTGTTATAACACATGTGCATTTGCTTGTTGTTCTTAATAGGTTCAGAAGGAAATATTAAAAGGATTGTATGCATGTTCTCAGATTAGTGTTACTTCAGAAGAAGGTGTTACAGTTAGCATAATACAACAAAAAAACAAAGAGAATGCTGTTGTTATTAATGCTAAGGTAATTATTTATAACTTTATACTTGTGTTATATATTTGTTTATTAAAAATATTTATATCACTTTGTATTTTTTTACCTTTTTCTTTTTAATATGTTCATACAATATGTATGTTTGTTGTATTCTGTGTTACATCCCATTTTCACTACTTTTTTTTTATCAGGTTCTTCTTAAGGAATCTGATGGGAGCGATGTAATCAGTTTGGTCGACACGGATACTTGTGCCGCCACATTTTCTGTGTTTTTCGTATATACTCTATTGATCAGATTCCCGAAAGATATGTTAGTAAACGCTGGAGGAAAGACGTGTTGCCATCCCATCTGCTAGATAAGAGGCACCGCTATGGACCTTGTATTGAAGAGACGGACAACATAGCTTCTGATATTCATGCTACAATAGAGTCATGTGTCGACCGTTTACGCAATGACACAGAAAAATTAAAGGAATTTCTTGCACAGGTTACGGAGTTGAAAGCGAAGCTAGAATCTGAGCTACCCCCACAAAAAAAGAAGCCCAATAATGAAGAAATATTCCAGGACCTTTTAGGTGTTACCACCCCTAAACAAGTTATTGTCAAACCTCCACAAGGGATTAGGAATAAGGGTTGTGGTACGGGAGGTGGAAGATTTATTGTCCCGAGTGAGAAAGCTAAAACAAAGGCCAAAACAAAAAAGAAAGGGCGTACGTGCAGTATTTGTGATGAACAAGGTCACAACATGCGCACGTGCAAAAAGAGAAATGCAAAGCAGTTCAAGACGATGATTCAGGTTTTGAAGAAGAAGATTATGACAATGAGTTGTCTGACAATGCAAATTAGGATAGAATTACTTTCGTCCTTGATACTTTTTTTGGTTCACTATGATTTTTAGACTGCTTTTAATCCCGAATGTTTTATGTTTTTCATTTTCATTTGGTCGTTTAACTTGGTATGTCATCTACCACGACATTCAGTTTATGGTTATTTCACTTGGGTTTCAGATATTATTTTGTTTTTGAATATTGAATCAATCTTAGTATGTTATGAAAATTATTGGTTTTTGATCATGTCCCTTATTCATGTGTATACAGTAATGATTTTTTTTTTCAATATTATTCGTTTAATTTTGTTCACGTGTACAATTTTTGTACAATACATGTATGTTTTTGTTTTTGCAAATGCTTCACACATGTGTATTTCGTGTAATTATATTAATATTACATACATATCATTTATTTTTTAAGAATATTATATCCAAATCTTCAGTGTTTATTCAAATCTTCGTTTTGAATAAGAAAATTTTATTCACATCTCTATTTTTTAGCAAATCTTCGTTTTGAATAATAAATTCAAATATAATCATATATATATATTTTCAAATTATAGATTATTTGCATGCCTTTTTTAAGCATAGGTTGTTACACAATCCTTTTTATTTGATAACCCTAATTCAGCCTTTTATCCCATATATATTCTGTTTTGGTGAACACACAAACATATACTTTTTATGCTCCTTTGTTTATAAAGATCGTTTGTTTTTTTAAAATCATGTCTTCACCAAACTCTAAACAATTTACCATACTTGGTCGTCCCATGGTTGTCAACCCTGTGTTTAAAAAGAATAAAGGGCGTGGATCAAATGGTAATTCTAATAGAACCCCCAAGATCCGTGTTTGCAGTTTCTGTCGTCAACCCGGCCACAACATCCGTACATGTCCACTAAAGAAAAGTCAAGCCAATTCCATCAAGAATGAAGAAAAGCTACAATCCGAATGAAGCAATGATTTTTTAGTATCTGACTACATCAGGGATACTAGAAAAAGTTAATTTTTGTTTCAATTATGTGTCGTACTTTTTTTTATCCTTTTCAAGGAATAACGTACTTGTGTTTCCGACACAAATGTTTGGAATATGTTATATGTATTTCAATGAATAACGTATTTATATTCTCATCAAAATTAACACATGTGTAAAGACAAATATAAACACACTTACGCAAATAATACTGATAAAACACCATATATACTATTTTAACTACATCCGGCATACAAATATGTTCCACACATTTTATACACATGTAACAATCACACTTTTTTTCTTTAATTACAATTGATATACACATTCAATACACATATGTTATAAACTTGTATTACACAAGTTAAATTTCACACAACACTTGTTTTTTTTTCCAAGCTAACACAAGTGAAATTTCTCACAAGTGAAATTTCAATATAACATATGCATATGTGCAATTTCAATATAACATATGCAAACAGATGTATGTATGTATGTATGTATTTATTCCAATATAACATATGGAAACACAATTTCAATATAACATATGCAAACACATGTGCAATTTCAATATAACATATGCAAACTTGTTTTTTTTCAATATAACATATATAAACACATGTGCAACTTCAATATAACATATGCATATCTAAAATTTCAATATAACATATCCAAACACATGTACGTATGTATGTATGTATTTATTTCAATCCTTTTATGATATGTATGTATTTGGTTTATTCCAATCCTTTTATGATATGCATGTATTTGGTTTATATCATATGCAAACACAATTTCAATAAAACATATGCAAACACATGTGCATTTTTAATATAACATGTTCAAACACATGTGAAATTTCTCATCACATTTGTTTTTTTTCAGTATAACATATACAAACACATGTGCAATTTCATTTTCCTTTACCTTAATGAATTTTTCATTTACACATGTGCAAAATGCATGCGTAATTTCCTTTTCATTAATGAACTTTTCATTTACACATGTGCAAACGATTGTTCACTTTTATTTAATTTAATGCATTTGTACTTGATGAATCACATGAACTAACACATGTAAACTTTAGCCGCACATGTGTATTTTTTTTCAAACACCTATATTTGTATAGTAATCATTTCTTTTTACTTTCCAAACACATGTGCTGTTTTACTGTACAATTGTGTTACATAAGAAAACACATTTTAGATTTTTTTGCACTTTTCATTTTACACTTTTTAGAATAATGTGCAGTTTCATTTACACTTGTGTTAATATACTAAAAAAATCCTTGATACATTTAAGTACTCAATATAATAATGTGATTTTTCCCGATTGTATCACCATTCAAAACAAACAATAATCTTAAAACAATTCCAACACAAACATAGTTGACCTAAACTTTTTGATACCCATTCAAAATAAATACCTTAAAGGTATTAAAAACCAAATCAACATACTTAAACATTCCAAAGCATAATACTTGTCTTAACCGACACAAACTTAAATAATTACCAAGTCATCATACTTAACCAACACAAATATAAGTAGTTACCAAAACGATAGTTTTTTTCCTTCAACTGCACTGAACTTCTAGATACCAGCAATCATACCTAAGACATTATCAAGCATCAAATTCCATCCGGATAGTAGTAATTTTGCAACATACTTCGACCTTAACTTGTTAACCTGCGCTATCTGCTTACGCGCATCACTTGACAGCCCACAATCATACCTTTCCATTGGCTCTCCCATGTAGGTTTCCATATGACGCATAACAACCACTCCAGAGTTTGGGACCTTCGATTATGTTCGCCAACTCAGAATCGGGATTTGCATTTGAATGGTGAATATATCCATTGCTTTTGGATGACCAGCTTCTGTCAGGTATCTTCCAAAGTCCACATGCTGTATTTTATCAAAAAAAAAAATTATACAAATTATCCCTTTTCTTCAGAAATTATACGTAATATATGATGTTAATCTTTGTATATATATGGAATTAACTACACTTACCACTATAATAGCCACGCTATCATCCGACACTATTTCTTCACCGTCTACCAATTGCCTAGCCGGTGTAGTTTTCTTACCCTTCTTCGAACTAATATTCTTACTACCCTTGCTATCCAACATCCAGACACCACCTTTCTTTAAATTGAATATCATAAGAAAATTGTGTTCACCATTCGACACAGGAATAAACACCTGTATTTATATTTCATACACAAATACATGTGGGTCAATTCACAACGATACATCTTCGTCATAGACTATTCAGAAAACATTATATTAGTTATATTACATGCTACAATTCCCATTTATTATCTATATTACATACGTGTGTGTAAATTCCCCACGGGACATATTTAGCATATACAATTCAGAAAACTGATTATTATATATATTACATACTTAACATTCATATATACATATTCCCATTTATTATCTACAGTTCATACTTACTTAACATACATACATGTGTGTAAATTCACCACCATACATATTTAGCATACGACAATTCAGGAAACACTTTAATTATTCATACACAAGTCTGATTGTGCATGTAAATCACAATCTAATCAGTCACACAGATACATTTTACACAGTTATGTCTTAAGTTGATATATAAATGTGTGTAAATTGACCACGACATATACATGTGTACTGTAGCAATTAAACGGCAATACTTACAATGTCAACTCCTTTGAATGTTTTTGGTTTGCCATCTTTTGCAAGTGCCTTATCAACATAATGACTAAACATCTGCATCCGCTCATCCGCACTATACAGCACATTTATGAACCTTTCGTTCTGTTTATAAAAATCATTAAATTTTTATATTAATAACATTTTCATCCATTATACCACATACTCACACGCATCATAATACTTTATATTTTATACAAACGTACTTACCACCATAAAAGTTGGCATAAAATACCGAAGTGGTGAATTTGGTCCTCTTGTACGTTCACCAACATTCAATATCTCTGCCCATGCGTCAATCACATTTGGCACCACATGTTGCGATTGGCCCAAACTCTCCAACATCAATCGGCTAGAACTGTGACCAGACTTGGTTCTAAATAGTATGTCACTAACAAGGGAATAAAAGAACAATTGACGTATAAGTACACATGTAATACCTATAAATAATTCTTATGTGTTATATACAGTATTCACATGCTGTATAAGTATATATGTGTTACAAATAATTCACATGTCTAAAAGATATAAACAATACATACATGTGTTGTACATAATTCACATTGGTTATATAACTTTGGTATAAAAAAATTTATTTTCAAATTAACACATGTATCACATTGTATATATAATACACTTCCAATATTGAATGATTCGTAACATATATTAACACATATGTCCATGCAATTACATTTATATAAACATGTAATTATTTTAGGCAGCTTCATCATTTTTTTGTTATGAAAATATAAACTGAATAACAATTGAATTATTTGTTACTTACTCAGGATTTCCAAACATCTCAAACACTAGCTTGCACACCTTCTTCGACTGGGCATCCAATGCACTGAAATCTACAGCTCCAACACAAAATGGCGATTTCATTTGTGCAGTAAGTACTTGCTCCCTTTTTCCACGTTGCTTAACTAAACCTTGTTCAGGAACATTTGGCCTAACGAAACTCACTGGAACCGCTGCGACTGCCCTTGCTTTATTTCCTGTACGCTTCTTTTCTGCTTCAGCTTTCAGTTCCTCATAACTTTGTGTGAAGTTCAGGCTATATGATGGCAGGTCATCCAATGCCACACCCTTCCCCTTCCTATGCTCATCTGAAGCCTTATCAACACTAGCTATAACTAACGCCTGTGTTTGCATTCCTAACGTAGCTTCTGGTGTATCAAACCACCCACCACCAGTCAAATTCCCACTACCACTTGTCACGTTAGGTGTGCTAGCTTCTACATTATTTTTCGGACCCATTCCTCCAGATGTCCCTTCCCTGTTCACACCTTTTCCATGATTCACCTTATCCAACTTACGTAGTACTTCCATATACTTAACTTCTAAAGCTTTTAACTCCTCACTCTCTGGGAATACCACCAAACCCAAGCATATGTTTTTCGCAAAACATGATCCAGCCTTTCTGATTGTCTCAATATACTTACCAAGCTTCCAGACAAACCCCTGCATATACATTTTCATATTCATGTATAAATTTTACAAATCATATAACCAAATATCATATAAAATATACGTGTATCTAAACTACCTCATGTATACTTAACATGAATAAATGGTTAACTGTATTTTGAATTTTTGTAAACCACCATATGTATTTAAATGCATTTAATAATCAAAGGCCTGTGCAAAACACATATATCTTTGAAAAACATATACATTTTACAATCAATATAATACATGTGTTTAAATGTTTACTCACTTATCATTAAAACGTTTACTCGTTTAATCATTTGATACATATTATATCAATATAATACATGTGTTTAAATGTATAAATGTAACATAAAAGTACCAACAGGTTTCATTTTACAATTATACACATGTGTATAGTGTACATTTGAAGGAAAGTACCTCTAAATCTTCCGGGAAACCATCGTCTTCTTCCTCCTCATATGGTGGTTCTAGTTCTCCCAGTCCACATCCACCAGCGTCTAACTCTGCCGTTTCCCTCTCTTGCAAAAGGTCCATTGACCATTTACTTGTTGGTGGTCTTTTGCGAGCAATTGGCAGAGACTCACATTTTGTTCCATCAACGTAAATCATCTGTGTCATCAGATATAATAAGTTAGGATACTATACATGTGCAATAACTGATATAATTAAGCATATACGTATTATATATTACCGTTAACAAGGTAAGTGGTCCGCAAAAGTAGTTGTTCTTCACTTTTGGCTTCCAACCATCTTTGCATTTTGGAAGACTATCAAGTAAGAACTGACACCAGTTAACTTTACTGAAATCGGTGTTTGGGCTGATATGTTTTAAAATTTCTAAATCACAACACCCCGTCTTTGCACAACTACCGATAACGTTTGCAAATAGTACGATGAAATTCAGCTTGAAGTTAAGGTCTACAACCTTACTACTTCGTAGCATTTTCCTAACAACGGTAGGTGTTATTTTCCCTTCATCACATGGATACTGATTCTTCCATGCCTCTATCATTACCCCATTATCCGACACTTCAGCATCCAGTATATTTCCCCCTGATTTTTCAAACCTAGCATTTGACTTATTGTTTCACAATCTACTCTAAGAGCACCTTTAGCCAGCTTAATTTCCATCTTTTCACCATCAAAGTTTTTTACCACGTAAAATCCTAACTTTGCAGGTATACCATCCACTTTGAATTCAAGTAAGCTTCCAAATCCTAGTCTATCGATACATGCTTGTTGGTTAGGCTTAAGGGTTGCTACAGCTAAATAAAATGGGCGTGGGCTAGACCGTGTCCTAAGTGTTGTCGAGATATCTACGGCCTGTTTATTCCCTTTTTTATCTATCCTAGCCGTCTTAACTTCTGGCACAACTTCTGATGGTCCGGCTACATCAGCTTCATTGATAACACCAACTGCAACAAATATAACGTATGTTCTTCGTTAATACAAACACTAATCCACACATGATACGCAAGCACAAATATGGGTATCAATACCTTTTTGCTTCTTAATCGGTTTTCTCACAACATTAACAGCAGTTCGCTTGCTCCCTTTCCTACCAGCTTCCGCTGCATATGTCAATATTAAACACATTTATATCACTTTAAACAAAAATGTTATTCGTCTTTGGATAACTTTTTTTGAACTGTTACAAACAACTATAGCAATACCTTTGTCCTCAGGGCTACTACTCCCAACTCTTCCTAGTATCATGCTTCTTCTCCATCTCAAAGGTGAAGCTATCCAACACAAACACATACAATTAAACATACGATTATATTTAAACTGTAACGCCAAAACATTTTAGGTGCCATACCAACGCTCGCAGGACTTCCTTGGTTTGGTTGAACCTGATCTTCAAAATCGTCATTGCTATTCTCCACGTCTGCGTCAATAGGGTCATCAATTGTGTTCTCTTCAACCACACTTTTGCTATGTTTAGTTCTGTTACTTCTCCGTAAATCTGTAACACATATAAACGTTCGAATCATTATCAGTATCGCCTTACATAAATAATGTCATCTAAATGTCAGTATATAACAGACAAACTGCATTAGTATAATCACATTCGTATGTCACACATACATGTGTTTGTAAACATTGACCCATAATCCACACAAAAACTTGAGCCATAAACCACACAAAAACTTGACCCATAAACCACACAAAAACTTGACCCATAATACATACACATATGTTTATAGTACAGAACTTTTCCCATACTACTGAACTTGACCCATAATCCACACAAAAACCATATATCAAACGCGTCAAAACTTGATTATATCCTCATAACACACATGTTTACATACTCCAAAACACATCCCAAATGTTTATTACTAACATCCAGTCTATAGTACAGAACTTGACCAATAATCCACACAAAAAACCATATATCCACACAAAAACTTGACCCATAACACACATGTCATAACACACATGTTTACAGAACTTGACCCATAATCCACACAAAAAACCATATATCCACACAAAAACTTGACCCATAATCCACACAAAAACTTGACCCATAAACCACACA
The DNA here is from genome assembly GCA_910596185.1 of Chrysanthemum makinoi. Taxonomy (NCBI): domain Eukaryota; kingdom Viridiplantae; phylum Streptophyta; class Magnoliopsida; order Asterales; family Asteraceae; genus Chrysanthemum; species Chrysanthemum makinoi. Next base: position 30,328,663 of record OU343216.1, on the reverse strand, counting down.
AAAACTTGACCCATAATACATACACATACGTTTATAGTACAGAACTTGTCCCATAGTACAGAACTTGACCCATAATCCACACAAAAACCATATATCAAACGCGTCAGAACTTAATTATATCCTCATAACACACATGTGTTTTTACAGACTACAAAACACATCCCAAATAAACAGAGTCTATTACTAACATCCAGTCTATACATTCTAACACACATGTTACAGCCTCTAAAACAGATATATTTTTTAACATCCAGGATATATATTCTCATAACACACACGTTACAGCCTCTAAAACACATTTTCGATTTCAAACATATGTAAAATTGCTACATAACATCAGATATATTTTTTAAAAACCTAATTGACAAAACCAAAATATATAAAACACAAAAAAACTATAATATATATAAAACAGAGAAAACCAACCGGAAAAAAAAATGTTAAAAAAATTATTTACAACACCTAACCAACCGGAAAAAAAATGTTATAAAAAACACATGTAGTTCAGAAAACCGTATTTTGTGACCTAATTAAACATCAATTGATACTAAAAAAATGCTTTAATTACACAAAAACGGATTAAAAAATTTTAAAAAAAATCATATAAAACAGAGAAAACTACAAAAACCCACATGCATTTTGATCAATCCTTTTTTTTGGTTAATTAAACATAAACAAAGACTGATACAATGTTAATAACACAATCAAAACAACCATTGTGATTAATTACCTTTCATTTTTCTCTGGAAAAAACCAACTGTGTTTTTTTTACCCTCAGCAACTGAGTCGATAAATGTGATAATAACCCTAGAAATTGGGGGTTTTCAAAAGCTAAGAAAGGATAAGATTGTGTGTGTTTAATTGATTTGATTTTGTCCGGTTTTTTAGGCATTGAATTTTACAGGAACAAGTTGGAGATGTGATGATCAACTCCCTCCGAGAAGTCAGGGTGCGTTTGGTTAGCAGAATATTTTTGAAGGAATTGTAATCTTTGGAAGGAATTGTAATTTGAATGAATTGTAATTTAAAGAATTGGAATGTGTTGTAATTGTAATGTGTTGAAATTGTAATTGATAGAATCTGTCATTACGTTTGGTTGACTTGCAACGTAATGTAATTCAGAAAAGATAATAATAATAATAATAATAATAATAATAATAATAATAATAATAATAAAAGTGATGTTTTTATAAAATTAAAAAAAAATAATAATAATAATACTAAAATAGTTATATAATAATAATAGTAATAATAAATAATATTATTTAATAATAATAATAATAATAATAATAATAATAGTAAATAATAATAATAATAAATAATAGATAATAATAATAAAAATAAAATTATTAAATAATAAATATAATATTAATAATAATATTGATACAATTATAATATTATAATAATAAGAAATATAATAATAATAATAATAATAATAAATAATAAATAAAATAATAATAATAATAATAATAATAATAATAATAATAAAAATAGTAGTAAATAAAAATAATAATAATAATAAATATATAAATTATAATAATAATAATATTGATACAATAATAATAATAATAATAATAATAATAATAATAATAATAAATAATATTATTGAATAATAACAATAATAATAATAGTATTTAAAATAATAATAATAATATAGTAGTAATAATAACAAAAATAATTGTAAATAATAATAATAATATTAAAAAATAAATATAAAAATAAAAATAATAATAATTTTGATACAATTATAATAATATAATAATAATAATAATAATTAATATAATAGTAATAATAATTATAATAATAATAATAATAATAATAATAATAATAATAGCAATAATAAATAATATTATTTAATAATAATCATAATAATAATAATACTTTTTAAATAAAATTGTAAATAAAAATCATAAATTTAATATAAAATAATTATTAAAAAAATAATTATTTATTTAGATATTTATATATAATATAAAAATAATTATTATCTATTTTTTAAATTAAATAATATAATAATAATAACGATTAAAGATAAATACTGATATTTAACTCGTAAAAATCTGAATTACAACGTAATTCAACACAATCCATCAAGTTTGCTATGTAATCTGAATTACATCACTGGACGTAATTGGTTGTAATTCAATTACATTACATTGCAAACCAAACACCTGATGTAATGTAATCTGAATTACAATTCAATCCATCATGCCAACCAAACAGGATTGTAATGTAATTCAAATTACAATTACAACAGATTACATCGAATTCCTTCGAACCAAACGGCCCCTCAGTTATCACATAAATGTCAAAATAAAATACCGAAAATGACCCTATATTTAATTAAAATCGAGAAAATAACTTCCACTTAATTACCAAAATGCCATGTGTATCCTACACCATTGATCAAAAAAAGGGATGGCCAGGATTGGTTCTCGCAGTTCTCGCAATTTATTTGGTTCTGAAAATAATATATATATATATATATATATACTAGTTTTTGAAGCCCGCCCAATGGGCGGGCATGACTTATAATTATTGTTAACATATTTTTATTTATTGTAAGAAGGTTGTTATCACCAGTTAGAGAAACCTTTTACCCAATACTTTTGAAAAACAAAATTACCTTTAATATTGGTATTAGAAATTTCATCACAATTTAAAGCATAAATGAGTCAAAAACTATTGAAATAAATTAGATAAAGGAAGTAAATGTCGAGTTTTTCATAGTAACTCAAAGTCTATCTTAATAACTAACACCTCCGAAACCGTAACATTCAAAGTCTATCTTACAGTCATAATTTCTAACTGAAGCATCATTGGATTTAAGAAGATTTGAAAGTACAAATTCCATATTAATTTCAAACACAAATATTGTTGTGCAGTTGATATAAATTTCTATCTAAACCACCAATGAGATACACATCTTCCATCCAGCCAGAATACTAATGATATAAAATGAACAACATATAATATAGTAGACGGTTGAGATGACAGTCTTGTGTCACATAAAATTACCCGTCTTGACTCAAACCCAAAATGATCATCACGCCAGACAGTTATTGCACATGAATACAGTTCGCCAGCATAACTTCAAAATTTAAGCAAAAGAGATTATCCTATAGCCAAAAAAACATAAGCCTAAGACCAAATAAGTAGGCCAAATAAATAAATAAAAAAACTAACTATAGCTTTTCGTTATTGTTCTTTGCAATCGGCTGCCATTAATGCGGGTTTTTGGGCTCTCATTCCTTAAAGTTTCAACTTCATAGACCTAACGTGACTAAAATAGAAAGTTACCACCAGTCCACCTTCTATCGCTAGTCCGAAAAATAGGAATAAACAATGAAGTTACTAACCCGATCAGCTTAACTTTCCCGTTTCTTAGAAAATCGATGTTGGAGAAGCGGACACGGCCAAGAAATAGGTTTTTAACTTGCTTATACAACTGCGACACGGATAAACTGAATTCGATATTGCATTTCATATAATAAAAAGTTAAGAAAATAAAGCGGTTATTATTTTAACGTGGACAAACATTGGCAAATGCACTATTACTTTCGTTCTTCAGTGGGTATGTTAAATTAAAATCATGGTGTTGTGCGGGTGATCCGAAAATGAACAGTACATCCGCCCTCCAACTATAATGAAACTACTATCACCCAAGTTAATAACATCCACTTCCTGTAAAAGGATGACATAAATTAGTTTAAAAAGTGGAAGATCTATATTGACTATAAACAAATAATAATAATAATATCAATAAAGAGAACAATAATAAGTATGTATAATTCGATTATAGTCAACATGTTTGCTCACCATATGTGTGACATACATATATTTCCCCACATTTAACAGTACCTGATTTGTAACCACGATAATGCAAGCAGTAGATAATCCTTTAGCTTTAGTATTTAGGTAAGTTTTATCCAAGGTCCTAGCAAGATCAACAGACCCCTTGGATACATCTTGTACTGCAGTTACCGAATTTGACGTGAGTTCACACGTATATTTCCCAACAATAATACCAGGATCAGACCAACCACGTACACCATCTACTACACCTATCGCTTGGTCATTCGAGTAAATGAAATGAACATCTTCGCCACACAAGTCTTTCTTATCAGGATGTGACAGACAACACGATCCTGAAAGCAGTTCGAGTGATCTATCGATAATATCTTCCGAAGACGAACGAACATGATAAGTGTCACTAACACACGTTAACCTAATCCAACTCGTCCATAGCTTCAACCAATTTTATAGATAGATAGCGTCATATGATTCCAAAAATATATAAGTTTAAACATGCTTCAGTTTATAACCAAAATGATTTAATGATATACGTACCTAGGAGGTTTTATGGACTGAATATACACTAATTCAATTGCGGCCTTATCACTCCTTCGTCGTGTTTCCTTCTCGGCTAATCTTTTCAGTTTTTATGTTACCGTTTGACTCATTATAATAAAAAGATAATCGGAGTGTATCCTTTCATAACTAAATTAGTTTGAATTGTATAAAATTTACAGTGAAATAAATTACAATGCGTATTTGAATAGAACTAAGACTCCCTAAGAATAGAACTAAGACTCCTAACACATGCTAGACGTACTATCTATAAAGATAGATCCTAATATCTCATTCGTCACCATTAGAGGGTAGTTAACAAAGTGAGCTTTGTGATGAAAGTTATATTATGTAAGAAAGTTGAAAACCAACCTTTCAGTGAAATTGTCGAAATAGCTTTTGAATTGGTAGCTGGGGGTACATAGTTTGTCCAAAGTCTCAACTTAGTCTTCTTCGCGTGAAGTTCTGCAGCTTTTAGCTTCCTCCTGACTTCTTCTTCCATCATTCTTGCACTCCACTCGACATATTTGGCATATCCCTACACAAAAGAAAGATAGCAAGGTAGAGAAAGCAAAAAAGTTAATCCGTTTTCTTAAGGTATCAGATCACAAATATATCTGTTTAGGTATGGACAGATCAAATTAAGTAAGCCTCAAGAACGACAGGAGAAAATAAAGATAGCCACAGAGTTTAAAGAATATATCATACATTTTCGATAAGCTCCATTGCCAGATCCTTAGCTGTTTCACCGTCAGAGTAGTATACAGAACCAATCAGATTACTAAACTTGTCAACACCCTCAAGAACAATGCGAACCTGTAGGAAGGGTAAATTAGAAATACTTTCAACTCATCAACACCATCGGATTAATGTATTAGATCGTATTCATTTTTCAGTCTTAAAGGAAGGCACTCAGACCCTTGCAACAAAAGATGTATTAAAAAGACAAATGACTAAGACATTGCTTACATCTCTGTTTAGCACACGAATCTTAGTAAAATTATTAGCTTCTCTCCCAAATGCATCAGGGGAAACTTCAGTAAAACCAGATGAGGCTGTAACTCTCTGAGCTGATGTCAAGGGTCCACGAGACTTTGCGTTACTATCTCCATTTGGTTCATCTGGTACTTCAATTGGTAAAGCAGGGTCAAGATACTCGACCATGATGGGTAAACTTTCTCAGCATCCTTCTTTAGCAGGACTAAATATAAGAGTTTGGCATGAGAATTGATGTGGAAAATCTTGGCCACTTTAACATAATATATCTTAAAGACCAGTCAGTTGACCAATAACGACACCGAATCATAATCCAAAGATATGCAAGACATCCAAGAAAACCTTTTATAGTGATATACCTCTAATGAATGTGGTATATAGTTAGAGCATTGACTTTCAAAATTATATTAGATTAGAGCCTAGTAAATATTAGTTTATTGATTGTACATGAATTAAGGATGGCATCTTGAGTTAAGGTCAAAGAGAAGGTGTTCTGAAGATACTTTACATGGCACAAACATCAACTGAAAGCATTTATAAACAAATGAAAATATATAACTCATCTTTCAAGGTATAATGGTCGAAAAATGACAAAGTGACAAACAAAAACTCTTCAACAGAAATACTACATTCAATACCAGTCGGTGAATCAGCATTAAGAGCCAAAAATTAAATCCCCCTGATTGCGAGAAATGATGACGGTTCAGTTCCATTAGACAACCATCACCAAGAATACAGTTTCTGAAGCAAAACTCATTATTCAGCAAATTAAATAAAAATGCTAAAAAATCAAAAATGCTATTTGAAATCTTACGTGTATAAAAATGATGTTAAAGAAGTTCCAGTTAGGTAATAGTTGCTATGATTATGACATCACAACTTCGTCAGCTTGTAGTAATCTGATATGTTTGGTGGAGAGTTGTGCTATTTGCAGCTTTCTTGTTCAAAATCCACAACTGATTTGACTTTGCATTTTTGTGAAGTAATCTTTGTGTGATCTAGTAAATTATGGAGTCACGAACTGCTTCGCTATACATTGTGCTCCATATATTGTTTCCTATCCTTTTTATTACCACTCGTAGGTGCTAACTTAATCAGTAAGTATCCATGATAAGTGCTTTGTTCTGTTTCATAGTTTCATGGTAAAATCAAGGACATAAACTAGAAAATTGTCCCTCAAAGATATGCCAAAAAGTTAGTCAGATTCCTGCGTATGAATCATAAGCCTATGATACGTTATCAAACCTGTTTATCATGGATAAATCCAACTCTAGGACTCCCTTGACTTGGATATGCTCTTTATAGCTCTTTGTTATCTGCAAGAAATGGAGAAATGCTTGTTATAACTCTTTGAGTATTTAACTTCAAAACTTTCAATGGTTCTACTGTAATACAGCATCTTTAATGGTTACATTAGCATATTTCTTAACTTAAAATGCGATTTTGTTTCTTGCTGCATAAGCAGCTGGATAAAGCGGTACTTAATATGTTATGCAATTTTCTATTCACTTATCCATAGATTTCAGATGAATACCAGATAAAGTACTGTCACTATATTAATATCTTCTTTTATGTGTAATGAACCGGAAAACTTCTTAATGCATTATGAAGAAAGATAAGTTCTCTTGCCATTCCATGTATCATGCAGCCAAATGCTTCTCAGCAAGAGCAAGACCAACAGCATCGGCAATACCTTGACCAAGATGACCTGATAATAATAGCATAACAATCCTAATCAGAATTTCATGAATCATATAGGAAGCCCCATTTGGACCAGATTATATCAATGATTATCTATGTCTCGAGCTTATTTCAGGAACTAACGAATAGATAAGCATTGATATAAGCTGTCTCAAACACCCTTATTAGATCCCGCTTTGTATCACAGTGGTATTTTGTGAGATTGTTTTATAAAATGATAGCTTAAACTTACACTCAATATGTGCACCAATGCGAGAGATGGCAAAATTATAGAATACAACGGAAAGCATCAATGACTCCATTGTACTCATGGTCTTGACACCATTTCCACCTTGAACCATTAGTCTCTAGCTAACTACATCAATCATTGTCCAAACCAACTGACCAGCCATGGCTGCACTTAGTACAGTTGCAGCATTCGCTATTGCAGTCGCTTTAAATGCAGTGCATTTACATTAATTAGAGAAACTCCCAAGGTAACCATCCTTATTTATTGCAAGTAAGTATGACAAAGAAATAAGCATTTAATAAACACGGAAATTATTTAAAAAAATAACCAAAAGCAGTGTAGCTTACCTGCCCTTCGAGAGTGCAAGCCATTGTTTGGTGCAGCACTGCGTCGTCTCCTGATGTTTGTAAATTTAGACAATTCATGCACCCCTTCTCCTGTGGCATGTACGAGATAGGAACATTACTACACATGCTATCGCGTAAATACAGTTAACATACATAGCAATATTTAAAGAAAGTGGGAGTGGGAAAACACATTACGTGAATTGGTGGTATTCAAAGCAACCGAAGTAGTTCCCCGTTCCCATGAATAACGACACCACCCTCAAAGTCTAGAACTTTAACAGGAGGAACATATCGGTCACACACTTGTGGAAACAAAGCTGTACAAATGTCATAAGGAAATAAGTCCAGTGCTCATGACCATATTGGCAACATTACATCTTTATTACTTTATTGGTATTCATTACAGACACAAAAGACTAACCTTCAACATGAGTACCATCACCCTGGACTTGATTATTCATCATAACTAAAAATGGAGCCACATTGAATGTTCAAGTTGATTGTACACCCGGCTTTAAGGATGATTCCGCCAATTTATCCTGAGGAAATGCTACACTTAGAATACATAGACAACAGAATGAAAAAGAATGTGGTTCACAATGTAAATGGAGTATTAGACGTTAGTTCTTTCAAGCAAGTAGTTAATTATTAACCTGAAATGACCCGTATTGCCTTTTAGACACCCGCTTATTTGTTCACATTTACAGTAGAGTATGTTACTCACCCTTTAAGCATGAATATTCTTTCAGACACCTGCAAGATCTCGCATTAAATCAAACGTAACTTGGGGTACATCTCATTATATAAAAGTTAAAATCATTATATAAAACAAAAGAATATTATTAGCTTTCAGGTTGTCCTCGCCAGAGTAGCTTCTGAATAAGTTCCTGATAAATGAAAAAGGCTTTCCAATTTTACTTCTTGCTTAATATGAGTAAGAAAGAGCATCCAACAGGTAGAAAACATTCAATGATTTGACTGATTTTTCACTAAATCTGTTGTAGGAAAGATCTGTCTCACTGCATTATCAATATATCAGAAAAATGCCTAAATATTGATCCATTAAAGTCATTTTCGAGATCTAACGTAACAACTCCATCCTGTGGTAACCGAATTCAATAATTGAACAAAATTAGTACATCAATCATTAGCATTTAAGCATTATAAAAAAAAAAACTTACCTGAGTTCATGGGACTTGTCTCTATAAGCAACTTTCAGATTATTATATCTGTGTTAATGAACACAAAAAGAGAACGGGAGTCAAATTCAAGTAGGCATCCACTGTCCATAGATTCATTTGCCACGTTCCTAAGTGAGCCTGTGTTAAAAGGGCATGCATCACATGGGTAAACAATTTAAAACAAATTATATGTACAAATTATATACAATAAGAGCCAATATTAATATTGTATAGAGAGATGGACTGGTTGGTTTCTCCAACCAACTATATGGTTCAGTTAATTCCTGCTAAGCAATCTGGTGCTGACGGAAGGACATTAGAGGCATCTTCTTGTTCCCTTCTCGACTTTATAAACCATTTTCACATATAAATCTTAGTAACTTTGTATATTTGTTTCACAGATAATGACACCAAAAGCTCGTGGAGACGTTCACCTGAACCTCCCAGCTTTGCGTAAGTTAGACTCTATGCTTCTTGTAGGTGATTTCTTCACTCATTACGGTCAACTGAATCAAATTAAGATGTTTGTCTAAAGGCATTGAGTATGCATAACTGTACTAACAGGAAACCTTGGATTCAGATGGCGAAGTGAATAATTTTGTGCATTCATGATGAGATGTAACCCAAATAATCACTTACCACGTGGTACATGATCTGTAAGAAACTTATTTCCAGCTTCACACGATGGATATGCTAACCTGATTTTTGTAAGGATAGATAGAGTTCGGTGTCAACACTACATATTTTCCCTTCATGATCGAATGCAATTGCACCTGCAACCATGATGAGTAATGGAAGTAAGTAGTTCGAATGCAAAATATAAAATCACCAATGCTCCTGGTTAGTCTACACGTCTGTTTCTAATTAATAAGTTTCTGATGACCACCATGGTTCGCCCCACAACTGTAATAAAGTACATAACATATTTAAACACACTATTTATTTAATCTGCTTAATAAGTCATCTCATATGAATAAATTAGGTAGATTTGAACATACCTTAATGGTTCTCCAGTCATAAGCTAGAGCATCAGCAATACCCACATCATCAATAGGACTAAGAAACTCATCATGTTCCAACAGCTGTTCCCTATGGGCCCTATGCACAACTTTGCTTTTGGTTCTCATACTTAAACAGGTAACATACACAACACTAAAAGCAAAAAAATAATAATAATAACAAAACCACATACAACATACAGAAAGAGTAGACAAAAGTAGTATAAGGGTTACATGAACAACGCAAGGAAACTTACAGAAATCATAAGATGCAGATAAAAAAAACACATAAATCTTGGACAGTATATAATGTGAACGTTTAGGGTTTTCTGGAGTGGATGCCATGCAATATGCAATGAATTTTTAACAAAGCGTTCCAGATATAGTGATATATGATTAGGAATAAAAATAAGAAAAAATGTACAACCATCTCATTTGTTTCTTTTGCACGCTGCTGCGCTTGCTCAAGTTCTTCAACCTTCAAACGAATATCCAAGCCACTAATAGCTGCTTCCGCTTTTGCTTGCCTGCAACTCTTTCATCAGACTCTAATTTTGTCTCATTAAACTGATGGCCTCCATTGTTTAATCCAGGGTTTTCTGCACAAACTCAAATATTAGTGCGTATTTGGATCATCATCAAACAAACACCCCTTGATAAACCTTGTGTATCCAGTTTACCATAAAACATGCCATCAAAGAAGTTATTTAACAAAAATTATATAAAACGTACCTCTTTTCACCATTAGGGTTTTGAGGAAAAGAGATTTTTTTCTGTATGTGATAAAGGTGAAACTATATTTAAGGAAAAGATATGTATAATAAGTTTTAAAAGAGATAATTACTTAATATATATATATTTTTTAGATAATTACATTCCTTTTCAAACTAATCAAAATGGTTGTAGAGATTTATAAATTTGGTTTTCCAAGTTATAATCAAAATAACTTGTAGCCTAATTGGTAAACACACAAGTTATTAATGCTACTCTTTAAAACAACCCAAGTTCAAATCTTACCAATGACATTTTTTATAAAAACGAATTTTGAAAAAATAATATTCAAAATTAATATAAATTATACATTAAAACCGAAATTATTAGTTGGATTAATAGTTGGATTATTAAATTGCTTAGGTGGACATATAATGCCTAGGTGGCATGAAAATGATTAGGTGGCATTGAGGTGACATTGAGGTGTCATTGAGGTGGCATTAATGCCAAATGCCTCCTGTTATATATAATAAAGATATATATATATATATATATATATATATATATATATATATATATATATATATATATATATATATATATATATATATATATATATATATATATATATATATATTTTCGAATCACTTTTTTTCAACATAACATAACATAATATCCCCCCGCTTGAGATGAACAATGGAATTCGGGGGGTCTTCAATGATCTTCAGAAATGTTGTCGATGAAAGCGTGATTTCCGAACCTTGAACTTAGGCAAATGATGACTTCCCAATCACAAATAAAGACTACAGGGTAGGCTAAGGTGTATAGGTGTATCGAAACTATATATTGGGTGAACAAAATGAAAGGAATGGCTCAAAAGGGTGTATCTAGGGGTATCTTGCACTAAAGATGAGTGCAACAAAAAGGGTTTCACATGGGGGTAGAAAAGTCGAGGTGACTAATCGATAGACTCACAATGGTAGGATGTTTGGGTGATAATCCTATAATATTGCCTTCTAAAACTGAAAAGTCCAAATACATCGAGCTAACTCAACATCCTCGTCTATGGTCTCGAAATGATGCAAAGGCCAAGTTCTAAAGCTTACAAGCTACCGACACACTCATAATTTGGTGGATTTGGGGTAAAATATTGGAAACGGATAAGGCTAATCTCACCATATAATATCAAGGGTTGTATGTGCTCGGCTAAGGTCTAATCTAGTTAAGTTAAGAAAAACATGTCAAAATTTTAAAAATGGCATAATTTTTCAAAATAAACTAGAAAAAAGAGGGCGAAATAAAGTTCAAGAGATAATTCTACTACCGTCCCCCCACTTGAATTGTACAAAGTCCCTTTTGTACTAGGCATTAAATAAAGGTGAAGAGAAAGGTAGAATTAGAGCGAGAACTTCACTGAAATTTGCTCCATAAATAAGGAAGGCCCACGAACAAGAGACGTGCCTTCGTATAAGCATCATGAACAAACTTCAATCCCTGAAATCACAATACCGACAAGCATAATTCTAAAAAAAAATAAAAATGAAAAACAAACCTAACTCACTTTCGTAGGAATCACGGTTCCATTTAGCGAATGCAACAAGCCTTTTAAACCACTTGGTGTCCCTAAGTGGACGAGTGAAGTCTCGTGAGGGTTTACAGGGAACACGCCCAAAAAGTTCATTTAAAATACTAATACAAGGTTATTGTGTTTTAAAATGAAAGAATTAAAGTAGAGGAAGGTTACTTCGTAACTCTTTTAAGGGAGTTACGCCGTAACTGGCAAAACCTGATATAAGCTGCAAAGCGAGTAGTTACGGCGTAACCACTGAGATGGTATTACGCCGTAATTGGTAATGCGTCAAGAATTCTGCTGCTAAAAGGTTGGTTACGGCGTAATCACCAAGATGAGTTACGCCGTAACTCGTTCAGATCAGCAATGCAACGCAATTAGTTCCTCGTTTCCTGCAAAACTAGTTAGAAAACACAAAACCCAACAGAAAAGGAAATAAAACAAAAGAAAAGGATAATTCGGGTTGTCTCCCGGAAGAGCACTTTTCTTTATTTACGAGTCTTTAAGTTAGACTTCAGAGCATGGGGCTTCTATTGGGGCCTTTGGATCTGCCCCACTTCTTCAATATCTTTCATCAAGTTATGCCTCATCCAGCGACATTGAAGCAGTTTGGAGGTATTCATTGGTTTTGATTTTCTGGACTTTACAAAATTTCTCTTTCGGTCCCAGGTGGTAGTGAGTGAATTCATATTTTTCGACAATAATTGGAGGTGGTCTCTTGTAGAATCCCGAGTTTGCACCTCCTTTGTTCGTAAGCTTCGTTGTCGAGATCAGTAAACTCCTCATTACCTTGCAACTCAAGGTAATATAGGATCCCTTCAATATCATCATCATCAGAAGCTGTACCCTTGAACCATTCTTCATCGAGCAGATTCTCCACTAGAACGCGCTTGCATTCTTCTTTTTCATCTCTAACCAACTCTTTGTCATTTTCAATTGTTATTTCACTCGTGTTGTTGATACTTTCGTTGTTTGAATTTTCTCGATCCATGTACTCCTTCCAAATCTTCTCTTTGGTTAACGTGTCCATATGTATATACTTAATCTTCGCCCAACTATCGAATCCTAGGTTTTCCAGCCAAGGCAAACTCGTTCTCTCCTCATCATTGGTTGAGGACCAAAAGAATTCATCTTTTCCTATTCTCCCATAGCTGCTTCCCCCGTTACACATATCGTCATACGGGTTGCATGACGCCCAAAAAATTTCCCCAGGAGATTTTACTCTTTTGCACCAGTGACTGCGTAATTCCTTGTTGTCAGGTTCACTTAAATGCTCATCCATGCAGTATATGTCTTAATTAGCCTCTTCCTTTTTCTGAATGTGCTCCTCGTAATCAATTTTTAGCTTAAGAAGATTCGGGTTAATCTTGGCATCCCTGAATTGTATTATGCGTACAGTCATCAAATGCCAAATCACCGAACTTTATACAATGTCTTTCACGATCATGAGGGCATGTCCACTCTTCCTCTCTTTCACTATCCCCGCCATTGCAATACTCATGGAAGGGGTTGCATGTAGGCCATGCTCGTGTGGACTCCTCATCAGTTATGATGACAAGAGTACACCAGTGAGTGATAAGTGGTACTTCTTCATCTTAAAGGGAGAGTTTCTCGAGTCTTTCATCATCAGTATATTCCAGCCACATAAATTTGTTATGGTTGATCCTATCCTTATTGCTTCCGCCATCACAAACCTCATTTCTCGGGTCACAAGAAGCCCAAAGATCGTACCCATCTCCCTTAGCAACGGTATCATTTTACACCAGTGATATTTCTTCTTAGATTTGGGCAGAGGGCACAAGTCAATGTCGTGAGACCATTCGTTTCCCGATTCGCCTACATCGAGGAATTTTTCGCCACGTATCCCGACGCCGAATCGAGATTCTGGTTACGACGTAATTCGTTAGAGTCGTTATCCTCGGTGTTCTTAATAACCCCGTTATCGTTGTCAAAGACTTAGTTACGTCGTAACTCATTAGGCGGGTTACAGCGTAACTTAGATCTGTCGACAAAATCATCCCTTGAATCCGTTTCAATGGCTCGAACCTTCGAAGTTATCATCGGCAAAAATCACTTTACATTCCATAGCTGGTTTAGATCCCTCAGGTTTATCGTTATTCCTCCTTACTTTTTTCACCGAGCTTCTCCACCATGGATTCTAGGTTTTTCAGAGTTGTGTTGTGCTTGGAAAGGTTCATGTCCGTATTTCCCTGGAATTCTTTCAACCACTCATCTTGCTCCTTTTGTCTTTGGGCTGAACTTTCCAGGAACTTATTAATTGTTTCTTCAAGACTGGGCTTTCTTTCTCCATAAGGCCCACGGTTGTAATTTCCACGATAACCATCACTATTACGATTATCTCCATAAAACGGTCGATTTTCTCCATACTTTTCTTCTTCAATAATCTCTTCGTCCACATGAGGACAATTTTTCGTTAGATGTCCTCCTCCACAGCTTTCACAACCCACTTGGATGGCATGAACGGTTTCTTCGACCTTCAAAGATATCTCGTGAGATTTTCAATTTTACTAGCGATTGCTGCAATTCCGTCAAAACTTCCGCCTTGGTTTCTTTTACTTCCTCCGTCGTGCCATTTTTGAGAGGGATCCGCCATTTTTTGAATGGCTTCATATGCAAGAGTATGATTCATGTTCGGGATAGGTCCTTGATAGTCCAGCATTTGTCTTGTAGTTACGTTAATTCCTTTATAGAAAATATTGACCTTCTGCTGGTTGTTCAGATCATGTGCAGGACACTTGTAAAGGAGATCGTTGTATCTATCCCAGGCTTGATATAATGTTTCGTCGTCCTCTTGTTTAAAATTATGGATCTCCGAAAGCTGGCTAGAGATCTTCGATGGCGGGCAATATCTTTGAATAAAGTGTTTCTTTAGTAGCGCCCACGTATTAATTGCCCCGGCGGGCAATCTTTTGATCCATCTTCTGGCGGCTTCAGTAAGAGTCATTGGGAATACCCTTAGCATAACAGCATCATGAGATACGCCCGGAATGTTGAAAATGCTTGCAATGTATAGGACATTTTCAACGTGCTCATATGCATCTTCGTCCCTGTTTCCTGAAAAAGGGTTAGCACGAAGCTCCTTCATAAATTGGTCTTTGATTTGAACGGACATCCGCTCCAATTGCCGGTCTTACGAGACCCTGCCCTTGTTCCGCTCTTGTCAACGCCAAATATTCCTCAAGAGTGAGGTCATCGATGTTAACAACTTCCATTGTACCTGAAAATTGAATTATGATCGTGAGAAAAGTTTAAAACGAAATTAAAGACTTAATATCAATCCTAATATAACTCCCCGAAATGCCAAAAACTTGATGCGGTTTTCTTTGACCGTTCTTAATATTTATAGTGTCTCGCTATACATATGGTCTACCCTAGTGCACTAACGCTTGTACCCGTTGTGTGCAGTGTAATAAACAGTAAAGCCGAGGTCGTCCAAAGAGCTATGTGTGTTGGATTATTACTAAGTCTAGTTGTCACAGAATAATAGTTTCGATAGGGATTTAATTAATTAAACTACTAATGCAGAATAAAGTAAATAAAAGCAGATAAATGGTAAAGGGAAATCAATAGAGGAGAGTGGTACTAACCTAGTTGATGCAGGTTTTACTGACCAGGTTTTACATTTATAGTAACTCGTCTACCTATGGCCTACCTAATGCACTAACGGGCAAACAGTGTGTACCGTCCGCATGTAGTGAGGGAATGGTAAGACCGAGGTCGTCCCAAGAACGGTTGATTCCTAACTGTCTAATTAATTAAATTAGTCAAATAAATAAGTTTTAATGTATAGATTGATAATATTTAAGGTGTCCCGTCATCAATAGGGTTGGTTCTCTGGTAAACAAGCTAATAGGAAAGATAGTGATGCAATTCTTAAACCTAGTTCTTCCACAAGTGGCAACAGTCGATAGACTCCTTTGGTCAATTCGCCTACCCTATGGTTCTTAGAATCCTCACCAAGATGAACAAGTCACCCGGGATCATTCGACAATCTAATAGAAGTCATTAAGAGCCGGTCGTTTACTATCGAAATACATGGGTTCTAAATGTCACTAGATTCCTGTTTCAGGTGGGGTTAAAGTCGAGAGGATAGCATTTGGTCAATTCGCCCTAACCTACCAAAAAAGATGCCACCACATGAGAAATTAGGCGCACCGTCATAAGTCCTGTTGTTCCTGGTCCCCTAAGCCGAGTCATTAAGTTCCGCTACATGCTAGATTTATAATAGTGAGTGCCCGGCCGTTAGGAACTTAGACACTCACTCCCTAATTCTTAAGTTCATCCAAACGGTAGGTGATCAGTTGGTCAAATCGCACAAGTAGAAAGGGTCGTCAGTTGGTCATATCTTACCCTTCCCGTCTCAGACCGCTCACCTAGGGTCAATTGGTCATATCTACTAGGCAATTGGCCTCTACCGCCATTCAAAACTACCGAAACAAAAGTAGCTACCAATAAACTATGCATGCATACATTAGAAACAATTAATTTACTCAAAAGCATTAATAATAAAAGAATCTAAACTAGACAAAGACCTAATTTCCACATATCTAAAATATCCTAGTGGGATGACAAATAAAATTACCAAATAAAACAATAAATAAACCAAGACATAACATCACAATAATTAATTGACAATTAATAAATTAAAAGACAATCAATTAAAACACAATAAATAAAGATGGTCCAATAATTAAATTAGAATCAAAATTAAAGTTGAATAATGAAACCAAAATAATTAAATGAGTTGAAAAATAATTACATATCATGAAAATAATTAAATGAGTTGAAAAATAATTACATATCATGCCAATGATAATGCTATCGATCCCCTAGTTGAGTACCTGGGCAAAACCTCGGAGGATTTTGCCCCTAAAAGAACATGCGCTGCTTTTCTTCTTTTCTGGTTGTCGTACAGCAAAAGTCAAACGCACCCTAATTGATGATTTAGAATGTAGCACATGTAGTCCTATTTATATTAAATGAACATATGACCTTTTTCCCATTTGGTCCTCCAACTTTAGACTACTTTCACATAGGTCCTTGTCTTTCCTTTTAATAAATATAACACATAAAATGTGTTATAAAACTTGCATATTCAGCCCCTCTTCAAACTTCTGCATTTATTCTTTAGTCCTCGAAATGGATAAAATAAATATTAACTTGCCGCTTTTAATCCTCGACCTCGAGCTTTGCCCAAGTAATTAGTTACGGCGTAACCAATTATCCGAGTTACGCCGTAACCCATTGTTAGCTCATGATTATCCGATCCGAAATAATCTCTACGGCGTAACTAATGCCATGTTACGCCGTAACCTTTATAAAAATAATTACGACGTAACCAAAAGAGATGGTTACGCCGTATCCTTCAAAGCATCCTTTTATGCCGTAACATTATTAGCTAGTTACGGCGTAACCTTCACAAATAATTGTCAGGCCTTCGTTGTATTAGTTACGACGTAGTCAAAAGTACCCTTTACGCCGTAACTTATCTTCAAAGTATAGTTCTTGGCCTTTTATCACTTCTTTTCCGCTCCAGTGCCTCATTTATCCTGAAATGCAAATATGAACGAATATAGACCAATTAAGTACCATATTAATATAAATGAGGCCATAAACATGGAAATTTGATATATAAAAGATCAGGCTAATTTGATGTTATCAAATATCCCCCACTTGAATCCTACTTGTCTTCAAGTAGACCCTTTAAATAATTCTTAAAAATATATCTCCCAGGATTAATGGGAAAATATGAGTCTAAAAATCACCTAAGCTAGAAAATTCCAAACCGAGCACCTCACGAAAAGGGAATTGAAATCACACTCTCTCTCATAATTCACGTATTTATATTTGGGTAATCACTCAACTGCTCAGTCATGGCGAGTATTCTATCATAGGCTTGGCAAAGATACTAATCTCCACCACTAGAGTCTATAGATGCAGCTATTCTAAAAGGCAATGAGTTGACACAACATAGGCTTATGGGTTTATTTTGTCATTACTAACGAGTTACGTCGAAGGGGACAAAATCAATGATACATGACCAAATCCATGGCCAAGACACCAATGATTGCTCGCTTCCTCACCTAAACTCGATTCATGACTAAGGGTAGGATAAGACATGGGAAACATTTAATGGGTGTAAATAAAAAGACACGAAACAAATAGATTCCTAAGTCCATAGTCGCCCCACCACTAGTCGCATTCAATCCCGTAGCAAAAATCGAGGATCAAGAGTCAAGGGGTCTTCAATACACGAGTCAATGCATATAAAATATAACGTAGTGCCTCTTAATCTCCATAAACTTAGGCAAATAAAATGCATTAACTCGGCCTTCATCATTAATGAAAAAAAAGTATGTGCTATGAAAAATTTTAAAATTTGGGTACTTATAGCACATATTTTTACTAAAATCAACCATTTCTATCTCCCACCCCCCACTTGAAATGTACAATGCCCCCATTGTACGAATATTGATTAAAATTTGGAAGGCGAGATAGAAATGTACGGGTTTCTAATTTTATCCGTAAGAACACAGCGGATATGTAAAAATAACGCCAATTGAAACAAGGCGAGAATACTCAAAACAATACGACACATAAGCTGATTTACGATCAGCAACTAATAAACAAACTAATAAACTATTGCTTGCATTATTATTATTTTTTTTCTTTTTTTTCACATTTTTTTTTTATGCAAGACAAGGTATACACGAATAAAAATAAAAATAATACGAACATATAAAGCATCCCCCCACTTGAGATCAACCATCATCTAAACCCGCTCTTCTTCCAAAACCCTTTATTCAAAACCCGCGACTTTCACTAGTGGAACCAAAATTAACCAACAGCGCCCGGAACATGGACATAAGGAAACTACAGGGTAGGCTAGGCGATAGGTGTAACGAAACAGTTATATAGGGTGAACAAAATGAAAGGAAAGGCTCTGAAAGGTGTATCTAAGGGTATCTTGCACTAATGGTGAGTGCAACAAAAAGGGTTTAACAGGGGGATTGACTAATCGATGTGAAAAGTCAATATACACAAACATATATGGGCTATTTGGGTTTAATCCTAAAATTGCCTTAATTCCTAGTTGCACCGATCACACCAAGTTACCTAAGTGTAATGCTCATGATAATGGTCTCGAAAAGATATACAAGGCCAAGTTCTATAGTCTACTACAGCCACCGGCACACTCATTTTTATGGTATTATGTATAAGGGGAAAACGGAAAGGCTTATCCTCACACAATGGAAATATAGGGTAGGTGTGATCAGTCTAGATTATTCTAGTTAAGTAATGAAAAACATGTCAAAATTTTACTAATGAAACAAGTTTCATCAAAAACTAGAAAAATAAGGGCAAATAAAATCAAGCGGGTGTTTATGTCTAATCCCTTCCCCCCACTTGGGTCATACTTAAGCATATAAATGAAGAATAGGAAGGGTTAGAGATGAAACGAAAAACTCCCCTGGATTTGCTCGGCATGATCAATAAATGTCACTTCTCGTAACATGCTCCAAATACGCCTCCTCGAGCAACATCCAACTTCTCATCAATTTTCCAACACCATGTCTCTCAACTAGGACGGATAAAAATTGTTCCCTTGCAGCCAATCATAGCTCCATAATTCTTCAACCTGTTATGCTGCAAGAAAAACTAATACCAAAAAGCATAATTCCTGGATAAAAAGCAAAAATAGCACGAAATGTAAAAACAACAACAAAATAAAACCTAACTCACTTTCGTAGGAATCACGGTTGCATTTAGCGCATGCAACAAGCCTTTTAAACCCCTCGGTGTCCCGAGTGGACGAGTGAAGTATCGTGAGGGTTTACAGGGAACACACCCACAAAGTTCATTTAATTACTAATACAAGGTTATGATAATGTTTTGAAACTGTTTGTATTAAAAATTTTCATATCAGAGGATAGTTACGGCGAATGGATCGCCGCACGGCGTAGGTGAGTTGACTTAATAAAATGTTTACCAGAGGAGGTTACGGCTAATCGATCGCCCGCGATTACGCGTAATAAGAAAGCCCTGAGAAAGAAGATACCTGGAACAAAGAGATTACGACGTAACTAGATCGGCCTAGTTACGCCGTAGTTATGTAGAAGTTGGCAGATGGCCTTACTTATCGCCGCTTTTCACAGTAAATGGATCGGCCCATTATGCCGTAATTACTTTCTGATGCTTTTGTGCCGAAAATGTCAACTTCTTCCTACGTGATCAAGAGGAGTTATTGGAACTCCTGTTATCTATCCTTGGTCTTCAAACCTGCAAACAAGATAAACAAAACATACCAAACTAACTACAAAACCCAAAAACCACAAAAATATCCAAAAAGGTCTACGAATAAAAACAAAGAAAACTAAATCTAGGATAGGGACGGGTAGTCTCCCGACGAGCACTTTTCTTTAACTCCCTTGAGTCTTTAAGTTAGACTCCTGCAATAGCCATCAATCGGACGTCTCCAAATAATGTCCATTGCTCTCCTAATCTCGGCTTATGATCCCGTCGAGATTCCATTCACTTGTTCTTCCTGCTCAACCTGCACACTATCACAACCTCGTGCATTAAATGTGTAAAAATAATAAACATGAGCAACAAGTGAGATATAACACATCATTTATAATTTTAAGATGTCACAGACTTGGTTACGGCGTAAGTCCAATTACTAACTACGCCGTAACTTCGTCGAAAGTAACCTGATATATATAAGAAGAGATTACGCCGTAACCATGGCCAAAGTTACGCGTAATCTAAAGACGTAAGACATAATTGTAGAACAATATTAATCAAACAACCAAAAATACGAAGATCGTTCCCCGGCAGCGGCCAAAACTTGATGCGGTTTTCATGACCGTGTTTTACATTTATAGTAACTCGTCTACCTATGGCCTACCTAATGCACTAACGGGCAGTGTACCCGTCGCATGTAGTGAGGGAATGGTAAGACCGAGGTCGTCCCAAGAACGGTTGATTCCTAACTGTCTAATTAATTAAATTAGTCAAATAAATAAGTTTTAATGTATAGATTGATAATATTTAAGGTGTCACGTGATCAATAGGGTTGGTTCTCTAGTAAACAAGCTAATGGGAAAGATAGTGATGCAATTCTTAAACCTAGTTCTTCCACAAGTGGCAACAGTCGATAGACTCCTTTGGTCAATTCGCCTACCCTATGGTTCTTAGAATCCTCACCAAGATGAACAGGTCACCCGGGATAATTCGGTAATCTAATAGCAGTCATTAAGAGCCGGTCGTTTGCTATCGCAATACATGGGTTCTAAATGTCACTAGATTCCTGTTTCAAGTGGGGTTAAAGTCGAGAGGACAACATTTGGTCAATTCGCCATATCTATCAGCAAAGATGCCACAACAGGAGAAATCAGGCGCACCGTCATAAGTCCTGTTGTTCCTGGTCCCCTAAGCAGAGTAATTAAGTTCCGCTACATGCTAGATTTATAATAGTGAGTGCCCGGCCGTTAGGAACTTAGACACTCACCCCTAATTCTTAAGTTCATCCAAACGGTAGGTGATCAGTTGGTCAAATCGCACAGTAGAAAGGGTCGTCAGTTGGTCATATCTTACCCTTCCCATCTCTCACTCACCTAGGGTCGGTTGGTCATATCTCCTAGGCAATTAGCCGCTACCGTCATTCAAAACTACCGAAACAAGGGTAGCTACCAATAAACTATGCATGCATACACTAGAAACAATTAATTTACCCTAAAGCATTAATAATAAAAGATTT
The DNA here is from genome assembly GCA_910596185.1 of Chrysanthemum makinoi. Classification (NCBI taxonomy): domain Eukaryota; kingdom Viridiplantae; phylum Streptophyta; class Magnoliopsida; order Asterales; family Asteraceae; genus Chrysanthemum; species Chrysanthemum makinoi. The sequence goes on along the minus strand of OU343216.1, from coordinate 30,306,799 downwards.
TAAACTAAGCCAAGACCTAATTTCCATATTTCTAAAATATCCTAGTGGGATGACAAATATAATTATCAAGTAAAACAATAAAAAAACCAAGAAATAACATCAAAATAATTAATTGACAATTAATAAATTAAAAAACAATCAATTAAAACAAAATAAATAAAGATGGTCCGACAATTAAATTAGAATCAAAATTAATGTTGAATAATGAAACCAAAATAATTAAATGAGTTAGAAAATAATTACATATCGTGCTAAGGATAATGCTATCAATCCCCTAGTTGAGTACCGGAGCAAAACCCCGAAGGATTTTGCCCCTAAAAGAACATGCGCTGCTTTTCTTCTTTTTTTGGTTGTCGTACAGCAAAAGTCAAACGCACCCTAATTGATGATTTAGAATGTAGCACATGTAGTCCTATTTATATTAAATGAACATATGACCTTTTTTCCCATTTGGTCCTCCAACTTTAGACTACTTTCACATAGGTCCTTGTCTTTCCTTTTAATAAATATAACACATAAAATGTGTTATAAAACTTGCATATTCAGCCCCTCTTCAAACTTCTGCATTTATTCTTTAGTCCTCGAAATGGATAAAATAAATATTAACTTGCCGCTTTTAATCCCTGGACCTCGAAGCTTTGCGCCCAAGTAATTAGTTACGGCGTAACCAATTATCCGAGTTACACCGTAACCCTTTGTTAGCTCATGATTATCCGATCCGAAATAATCTCTATGGCGTAACTAATGCCATGTTACGCCGTAACCTTTATAAAAATAATTACGACGTAACCAAAAGAGATGGTTACGCCGTATCCTTCAAAGCATCCTTTTTACGCCGTAACATTATTAGCTAGTTACGGCGTAACCTTCACAAATAATTGTCAGGCCTTCGTTGTATTAGTTACGACATAGTCAAAAGTACCCTTTACGCCGTAACTTATCTTCAGAGTATAGTTCTTGGCCTTTTATCACTTCTTTTCCGCTCCAGCGCCTTATTTATCATGAAATGCAAATATGAACGAATATAGTCCAATTAAGTACCATATTAATATAAATGAGGCCATAAACATGGGAATTTGATATATAAAAGATCAGGCTAATTTGATGTTATCACTAGTTAATCCTCCTAGCTAGTTATATATACGTCTACTTACTTCCAATTACTTCAGGTGGGGTCAAATTCGAGAGGACAGCATTTGGTCAATTCGACCTAACCGATCAACAAAGATGCCACCACAGGAGAAATCAGGCGCACCGTCATAAGTCCTGTTGTTCCTGGTCCCTAAGCCAAGTCATTAAGTACCGCTACATGCTAGATTCATAATAGTGAGTGCCCGGCCGTTAGGAACTTAGACACTACACCCCCCCATTCTTAAGTTCATCCAAACGATAGGTGATCAGTTGGTCAAATCTCACAAGTAGAAAGGGTCGCCGGGTTGGTCATATCTTACCTTTCCTGTCGGTCACCGCTCACCTAGGGTCGGGTTGGTCATATCTCCTAGGCAATTGGCCTCTACCGTCATTCAAAACTACCGAACCAAGGGTGGCTACCAATGAACTATACATGCATACACTTAGAAATAATTGTACGGAAGTAAAGGTAAACGCAAAACAAAACAATTAAGGAATCATAACTAGGCTAGCACCAAAAGGTGCTTAGTCGCTCATATTAATCATGCAAATCAATTCAATATTCAAAGGTACGAAATACATGAATTGAAAGTAAAAGAAATATAAAACGCTAATGCTTATCGTAATAGAGTGACTTCTCCCTTGGAAACAGCTCCGTATGCTCCTCTAGACCTGCCTTAAGCTTTTTCCCACATTCTCAGAGTATTGTGTGTGGAATGGAATGATTAAAAATGTTGGAATTCGTGGGGTATTTATAGGCCAGATCTGGGTTACGGCGTAACCAATATAGGAGTTACGCCGTAACCTTCTATTTCTTTGTAAAATGCACTAGATCTGCTGGTTACGGCATAAACTAATGAGTGGTTACGCCTTAGTCTTCAATAAACTCGGTTACGTCGTAAGTGATGCCGTAGTTACGGCGCAAGTATCAGCGGCGTGGAACCTCATTTGACCTAATGTAGTTACGTCGTAACCTTTGGGAAGAGTTACGCCGTAACCTTCTGATAAGTTGGCATTCTGAGTCACGCAATAGTTACGGCGTAATGTGAGAGATGAGTTACGCCGTAACTTCTTCAAAACAGCATACTGTGATAAATCTTTAGATAAGTCTCCAGTTCCGCGTCTTTTTAGCTCCAATGCTCATAATTTACCTGAAAGTGGAAAACAATGGAAAACAAGCGTAAATCCATATAAATGATATAAATAACGAGCATTATCGGGAGAAATTGACACTTAATATTCATGACTATTTGATGTTATCACCTTTCAAAAATATTAACCGACTCACCCATTCACTCCGCGATCGCCCTTAAACTCACCCCATAAAAGACCAAGTACAACCATTTCTTCTTTCATGTAATGTAACAGTATAGTTATAAAAATAAACGAAGACCCATTTGATCATCATGTGATTTATAAGAAAACTTTATGTACTCATTCTAATTCATCAAGTCATGCACACACGATACATATATGCATCACAGTTTTAAAAGAAAAAGAAGACACACCAATCATTTTTGACCTAGTCCCCATGTACACACCAGATTTAATATGCAAAACACCACATAAATGTAATCACATAAACCACACTTAAACACATTCTTATCAAATGCTTATGTCCACAGGTTTTTAGAGCTAGTTTAACGATGATATTAGGCTGATACAAGAATCGTTCATATGGCGTATGATAGCAGCAGACTCGAAGGATCCAAAACCGAAACAATTTTCGACATGTGCAATTCAGTTTCATGATTTCATGTTACTAAAGTATCCATTCAAACATATCATAATACAAAAACAACCATATCAGTTTATGTATTTTATCAATTCATGCGGCTAATATATATTTCACACGTATTCTCTTTTTAATGATCACAATGGTTTAAGTTAAGTTTTCCTTCGTTTCATACTCGTGTATACATTGATCACAAGTCTTAAGGAAACAGAAGAACGTCTGGAAAACTAGAAGGGGGTTGAATAGTTTTACCGATTAAAACTTCATTTTAAACTAATTAGATCGACTTATGTCAATATATTTAGTGTGTGTGTTGGATATTGATAGATACGCATATAAATAAGTAATGCAAACATAAAGAGTAAGAAACATAAAACCACAACGCAAGTATTTATAGTGGTTCGGCTACAAGGACACCTTCCTTGCCCTACTCCACTCCCCGAGTCACCTACTCAAGAGTTCGTAAACACTACACAACACAAGCTCCTTGTGGCGGAGAAGCCTTTACAACGTCGCCTACTCTTTATCCGGTACAAGGCTAGATACCGGGTTACAACATCATCAAGGATATCAATATCCTTTAACCCAAACTAACTATCTTGTACATCGATGCACTACATCGATTATACACCCTTGGCTCCTTTTACTAATGCCTTTGACACGACCCTTTGGCACCTTTCACTAATGCCTTTGACACGATCCTTCGACACCTTTCACTAATGCATTTGACACGAACCTTCAACACCTTTCACTAATGCGTTCGACACGGACCTTTGGCACCTTTCACTAATGCCTTCGACACGGACCTTTGGCACCTTTCACTAATGCCTTCATCACAAAACTTCTAGGAGGGAGGAAAAAACTATCAACAAGATAACTTCTGTAGTCTTGATGATGACGAAGCTTGGCAACCCATGGACTTGAGCTTGCTCGACTTCAAGAGGTGGTGATCTCGCCTTTAAGAGGAACCTATAGAATCACACAAACACAAAACTACATAGAGAGATCCTTTGGATATGATATTAGATAGTTTACAATACTAGGAGAAAGTATGTGTAAAAAGGGGTGAGTTACAATGAAGAAATAGATCACTATTTATAGGCAAAAACCTCTATTGTTCCTCGGATCCCACGGATCCCTTACTTGAGGGATCTGTCAGTGTAATCCTGGGGATCCGTGGACGCTCCTCACTATTTGGGTTATGGGTCATGGATCATGGGTCATGGGTTATGGACTTTGGGTCATGGGTACCCAAATAGATACAATGTATCTAGACATTGGATGATGGGTATGGTTTAGGTCCATGGGTCATGGATAATACCCTACATGACTTCATGCATGATGTCATGCAATGGGTCATAGGTTATGAATCAAGCTCTATGGGTATGGGTCATGGACTTTGGGTTTTACCCAACTACATTTAATGTATCTAGTCAATGGGTCAAGTACTTAAATTTTTACCCATTACATTACCCATTACAATATATACTAAGTATATACATAAGTACATATCCATATTATGTAAACACTAGTTGTTATATATATGCATTTCTATAAGTTGTAAACAATATTACTTGTTTAGTGTTTTATATGAAAATGTAAATGTGTTTGTAAACTATTGGCTCAACTATTTACGTATTTTATTTGTTTCGTTAAAATGATTTTACGTTTGTTATCGACAAAACATTAGAAGATCGTAAAATATAAATAAACGTTTTTATGACTTATTTGTATTAACAATCTCCCCCTTTTTGTTGATGACAAAACATAAGATTATTTTAAGGAAAAACTAAAATTCATAAAAGTTTGAATTGGAGTTTTACTCTTTTCCCCTTTTGTCAAAAATAAAAGAGCCGAAAAGAAACTAACACATTGTTTTAAGAAAAACGTGTATAAAGCAATAAAATGAAAAATAGAGAGTAAGAGAAGAGAAGAATTCTCATCTTAGCTCCTCCTTGACGGGTGCTTCCCTTTGTTGAGGCGCCAAGTAATTAGAAAGACTAGCTTAATGTTTTGCAAATGGTTTCGTTTTTTGACTAACATGCTCCCCCTTGACGAGTGCTCCTTTGTGAGGAGGACGTCAAGTAGTAATGTAATCCTATGTGAAAGTATTGCAAGCGTTTTTTCAATGTTTTGCTTTGACAAGAAGCTCCCCTTATTGAGGGTGTCAAATTCTTCAAGTGTATATTGAAAATCTACAAAACAAAGTTTAAAAAGCAAGTATATGATGCAAATTTTCCTGAAAATAAGACTCAAATTAGAATAAAAAAGGTCTTATGTTGCACGGATCCCACGGTTTCTCCTTGGGAGGGATCCGTCTAGGCCAAAAGGAGGGATCCATAACCTGCATTCTCAATTCTGCAATGTGGGTGTAAAATGTGATGACAACATCAAAATGAGTTATGTATTAAGGCACCAAACATATTCTCAAGACCATATCGCATATAACATGTAATTTCATTCAATAAAAATACGAGAAATGATATACATATCTCTAAAACTAGGAGAATGACAAAAAACATGAAGTATGATTCCTAATCAATCTAAGTTAAGTCTAATACTAGAACACCACTTGAATTCCTAAGCTCAAGGAATTTTAGGTTTGTTGACCTCATCGAAACATCAAGGAGGTGATACAACATGAAATGTAGTTCGTCACATACTTCATGTATTAGGTCTTCAATATGTTGAAAATGATAACAATCTTTGTCATGGCTTGGAAATGGTGGTGGTAGAAATGGAGTGGTTTGAGGTGGAAGATTGGATAAGGAAGGTTGAGGATTCATAAAAGAAGGAGGGATTTGTGGAGGCAAATTTGGAGGTGGTTCAACCAAGGATTCTTGTGTTGGTAGACATGTGTCTACTTCCATGTGATCCGGTTGTTGATTCCTCATAATCCAAAATAGACTATTTGAGGGTGATGGGGAAAAGGATATCGGTGCTAGTGTTGTTTCAACACCGTGGTTTTGTTGTTGTGCTATTCTCTCTATTGAGGAGAATGTTGGCAATGGTGGAGTATGAGATGGCCTAGAAGGCAAGTCCTCTAAATTTTAGAGGTGTGGAGATGAAAGTGGAGTGGTGAATGATATATCTCCAGGCACTAAGGGTGATGGTTTAGTGGAGATAGGGGTGTTTGGTTTAGGAGGTATAGTAGTGTTTGGCAAGGGTAGTTTTGTGAGAACAATCCTTTTGGGGATTGGTTTGATTGGTTGAGTTGGTTGAGAGGAAATCCTAGCATTAGTGGTTTTAACGGGTGATGCTTCGGTTGAAGAAATTTCGTGAACAACCCGAGCAAGTTTATTGGGTGGCCCTTTGGTGGATGAGTTAGCACTAGGAGCTTTCCTCATGATTGAAATGATAAAATGGATAGTGAACTAGAGGCTTTTAGTTGCTGAGAATGATGTTAAGGGTGGTGACTTAGAGCTACTAACAAAGGAGCTTATAAGGGAAAGGAATTGGTAAGTGAATTTAAAGCTTAAACCACTAAGATCCTTCAAAATGCAATAATTTGCATGCACAAGAGTCAACTTTAGAGTTGCATTGATCAAGGAGCTTAATCAAGGCAAGATGGAGTGTTCAAGTTAGCAAGGAAAGCTTGAAATGATTGTTTTAGCTAGGATTAGCGAAACCGGTACCGTTCCCACCTGTTCCTCCAATGAGGGATCCGCCTAGGCTAAACCTAGGGATCCGCCACCAAGAAAAAGGAAAATGATGTTTTGTAAGGTCTAGTACTTATAAATCTTGAGTGTTTCAGTCTTCTTAGGTGTCTTAAATGAACAGGGATTTAAATGATCAAGATAAATGATTGATGGTAGCTAATGATTGTCTTTTTTGGAAGAAAGTGGGGTTTTCATGAGTACCAATGGGTGATCAACGATGACACTAAGAAATTTGAGAGTGTCATATGTTGTTAAATGATCCTAGAGGTCATATGATAAGTTAAAAGAAATTTGGAAAATTCTTTAAAAATCAAAAGAAATGAAAAACTAGTTTTTGGCCTATTTTGAGGTAATAATGACTAAAATTAATTTACTAAAATTGAGAGAAATATCAAGCTAAGTGTTTTGAAGTGTGAGGAAAAATGTGTGAGCAATAGAGCGGAAATATGGTGAGTTTTGGTGGAGTGATAAATCTAAAACACCTTGAATGTGATCCTAAGTTAAATATGAGTGAGTGTGAGACCTAGTGAGCTTGAGGAAGACTTGAGTGATCCTAAAGTATCATGTTTAGCTAGTATGATGTGGTCTAGTGAAATGAATTGATGTGTGGAAGTATGTAAGTCTACTGCCTGCCGATCCCATGCATCCTTAATGGAGGGATCCCGCTAATCAAAATGAGGGATCCGCCATCGCAGCGTCAAGTAGTACGTAGTAAGCAGATTGCACTAGGTGATGCATACTAATACTAAGAGTTTCTACTGTAAACAAACATCAAAGTAAGTAAATATCACACACAATCATAACATAAAGGCGAGTAATTATGATAACAACCAAACATAGAGGTAACAAAGTAAGTCTTGCCAAACCATAAGTGTACAATGTTTAATGATCATAAAATATCTAAGATAACCATAATGTCTCTTTCGTCAATCTCTTCCCTTCTTCTTTCCTGAATTCATGAGGTAGTAAGTTAGGCATTTGATCATCCCCTTTGTTTGCTTGAATTTTTCAGACTCATTTGGAAGAGTGGGAAGTTGTTCATAGTAGGTCATGGGGTCGATCCAGAAGTTAGAAACGGGATCAACTTCTTCTTCATCTTCGTCTAAAGAGTCCGAGAGAGCACGAGGCCTTTTCCCATTGATCATGAGTCGTTTAAAAGGTTGTTTGGTAAGTGGTACCATGACATGGTTGGCAAAAAAGTGATCATCGTTAATAGGAGAAGGTTGCATGGTACTAACATACCACGAGTCGTGTTAGAGCATACTATAGGGAAGTACCATGTTGTTGACTTTGAACACACCTACCATTCTTTTAACCATGTAATAGGCAAGGTTGAATGGTCTTTGGTGGATGAGATAATAGATCATTTGGACAAGACACGCATTGGGAAGCTCTTTGTTCCCAACCAAGCAAATGACATTTTCTATACGGATTTCTTTCCAATTTTTGTAAATGGGAATTATCTCTTCATTTGAAAGGGATCACGATGGATGAGTTCTTTGTTGCGCTTAAGACGAGATTGGCCGGCTCTTATTTTGAAGATGGTGTCTCGAACAACTATGGGGTCATCGAGAGGAGTGTGATAGATTGGTTTGAGGTCTAGTGCAAAGGATTGAGCGGCTATTGACCAATCTTGGGAATACATACAAATTCCTTTACATGGAATGCGAAGAATTTATGAAAATGTGTTGAGGGGTAAGGTAATGCTTTGGTTGTTAACAATAAAAGCGATTGAGATGCTTTCATCATTGTTTCGAATGATCCTAACACTTTTGTAAAACTCAAAGATAAAAAGCTGACAAATTTATTCATTAATATCTAAGAGACAATCAAAGTTAATTGCCGAGAAGACTTGACGAAAGTCTGTGTTTTCAAGGAAACATTCCTTAACTACACGACCTTCATGGATAAGTCATTTTTCTAGCTTTTTGAAGATTTTGCGATTGGTTTTTGAAAGCTCTTTCTTTCGAGTATCTAGAGAGGTAGTGGAAGGTGTCATGGTGATCTTGTCAGTAGTTTGGGCATGATTGATCCTAGAAAACAAATATTCTAATTAGGTCAAATTTTTCAAGATGGGTTTATAGTTTTGATTTGTATTAACAATGTTGTTTTGAAAAACCTTTAATTATATAGAACCTTTTTGTAATTAATTTTAGCAATACCTAATTTCTTCAATTGGAGATCAATTGAATTGATAAGAATTTAAAACGTACACTTTTAAGCGGTCATTTAAGCCCTTAATCGCCCACTTTTATATGCGTTACTGCTTATTTTCGTTCATTTTTACTTTTTAGGTCTCTTGGATGCAAAATGTTGGAATGATGCATATTTGGACGAAAAGAAGTGAATATATGAAGCCGTAAAAAGTGAAAATGATTTATATTCACTTCTTATTTATAGAGGAGCGTCCCACGGATCCCACAGATCCCTAGCTTTACGCTAAGTCAAGATCAAGACACTCAAGCTGCTGAAATTAAAGCTTTACGCTAAGTCAAGATCAAGACACTCAAGCTGCTGAAATTGAAGGGGAGCGTCCCACGGATCCCATGGGTAAAGGGGAGCGTCCCACGGATCCCTAGCTTTACGCTAAGTCAAGATCAAGACACTCAAGCTGCTAAAATTGAAGCCGACGGCGTCACAATCCATGGGCGACGCCGTCCCTCCCTACGTAATTAAATTTGCGACGACTCAGTAGACTTTTTACTAATTTACACTGGCGGCGTGGGCTTTAAAGAGGAAGTCTACAAAGACTTTTCTTCTCGAGATGGCCTAGATCGGTCAGGGCGACGTCCTCTTGAAGACTGGCAGCGTTACAACCTAGCGTGACACCCTCCCATGATGACTTGGCCAAGGCGAAACCTGATGTGTGATCTAACGGCGTCCAACTATAAGGTGACGTCGTCGCGAATGTAAAATTATATATAGAAATCTAATTTTCAGAATTTTAAGAGGTAGACTTGTGGAGTAAAAACCTAAAACGACTTTGGTCCGGTTTGGACAGTATCTTAGGGTTATACCCTATTTTTACATCAAGATAAGTGTTTTACTTCATTGATTTCATTATGTCTTCGATTGTATGTGTGCATGCTTGCATGTTTAACATGTCCGGCTAAATTTCTTGTGTGTTTGCTTTGATCTATGAAACCTAGTTATTAATTATTGATTGATTTTCTCTTATCTTAATTGTAATTGGCTTAGGAGTGCATTAGGCCATCGTTGTGTTTGAATGCTTAAGTAATATTTGTGAACCTTAGCTTATAAATCACAAAGCGGAATTATAGGTTAAACATCTAAAGATAACCTTAGAGTTAGTTTGTGAAACCTAGAGATTTCGTAGGCAATAACCTTAAGGTAGTCTCAAAGAGTTAGGGATAAAAGCATACCCTACGACCTTAGAAAACACAACGCCTTAAGAATAAGGACGTGACAATTCAACCACCAATAAAAGATAACTAGGGAGTAATAGTATCTAGATAAACACATTTTTAATCATCATACAAGCACACATCAATAGACATAGACTACCCATTAGTTTAGATAATTAGATAGTAGAAGTAATCGGTAGAAGTACCAAACCCCCAAATCCAAACCTCGAGATTTTACCCTTAGCTTTATAAAAAAAATATAAAAAGGATATGAAAAAATAATCTTCCTCACCTCAACTTTGGCGTAGTATACTTCTCACTAGCTATTCCTAGAGAGCGATATCAATACAGGCTTACCCAATACTACACTACGATTAGTTGTTCCTTTGCCTAGGGTGTTGAAAAACTTGTTCTCTGAAAAGGAAGTTCCTTTGACGTTATCTGGCATCAAGTTTTTGGCGTCGCTGTCGGGGAATAGAATAGCTAGTTAGATTTCTATCTCATTTAGGTTCCCTTGCTTGATTCCTATCATGTAAGATCTTTTTTCTCATTTTTATCTTCCTCATAGTCTATCCCCCTTCTTCGTGAATTTGTTCGTAATCCCATCACTTTTCATCATGGAAGGTGATAACCCGCCACCACTCATCGACCCGCCAATCATTGACCCGCCAAGAGGCAGTACTCTTGGTGAATACTCTAGAATAAGCCACTAAGGCTATAGGAACACTATTGAGCTCCTCGATCAAGCTCAATATACAGCCCTGCGATCCGACACCATCCGGTTGGTGCAAAACGGATGTGCATTCCATGGACTTCATTCCGAAGATCCTAATCGGCATCTCAAGGATTTCCTTAAAATCGTTGATTCCATCGACCTTGATGCTACCACACGGGAGACAACGCGCTTGCGTCTCTTCCAATTATCTCACGGGACGAAGCTAGTAATTAGCTTGGCGACTTCCCACGGATCCATCTCAAGTTGGGATGATCTTACTACTCGTTCCTTGCCCAATTTTTCCACGAGAGAACTACTAAACTTAGGAATGATATCTTGATGTTCCAACAACGTCAAGGTGAATCTCTATACGAGGCATGGACTCTATTCAAGGACTTGCTCCATAAAGTCCCTCATCACGGCATAGATCTTTGGCTTCAAGTCCAAATTTTTTACAATCATGTCAACTTCCCAACTAAGCAATCCATCGACCAAGCGGCCGGTTGCAAACTTAGTGATCTCACCACGGAAGAATCGTAGGGAACAATTGAGGACCTTGCCCTCTATGACAAAGAAAGTTGGAATGACCCCCGTGAGTTTCCCAAAACCGTCAAGGCAATCTCCTTGCCTCCCATTGACTCACAAACTTCCGATTGTAGGATGCTCGAGCTTGAAGATCAAGTCAAATTCCTAATGAGATCCTACAAAAATCCTAAGTCTTCACGCCAAGTGAACAAAGTATCTTCCTTATGTGAGCTATGTAGTGGTCCCCATGACACTCGTACTTGCACGATACTCCCTGAATAAGCTTCCGTTGACTACGCATCCTCGCGTACCAATGGAATAGGAGGAATATTCCCCGCAACACGCGGACCTAGGACTTTCAATGATGCCCGAGAAGCATGGAGGGCAAACCCACTACAGATTGGGGACAAACCAAAAATTCACTTCTAATGATTCCCCATGGTCACGGCCCTAGCCAACAAAACATCAAAGGGATGTTGCAACACCTAGTTACATCCTAAGAAGCTCAAATAGCCAAGCTTTCGGATCGCTTTAGCAAACATCAAGCCAAGATGGATAGAAGATAGATAACCTTTTTGAAAGCCATGACCATAGTGATAGGAAGACCACTTTGAAGGTTAATGCCATCGACTTATTCTCCAAGCTTCGGTGTGAAATTAAGGACCCAAGTAAGTTATCCAAGCATGTTCAATTCGTCAACACCATCACCTTAGTGAGACCAAATAGGACTAGTGATGAAGCGAACCATGAGCGACACTTGAGGTTAGTGAAACTCCTAAGGAAGGATGACCAGCGAGTAGGTGATGAATACTTCAATAAGTTTCCTACATGGGGAACTCTCTGCCACCCACACTTAATGTAGCGACCTTTGTCACATGTATGTTAGGAAAAGCCCTCGGATCAAATTTGGGAATCCTTGGAATCTCAACATACCATGTTGCATAGGACATCTTTCGTGGCAAATGCCTACATTGTCATAAGTCCCAATAAACATCATGACTAGCACTACTATAATT
>OU343216.1:30261589-30294553 GCA_910596185.1 Chrysanthemum makinoi | reverse complement strand
ATCGTAAGTCTCGGATTGGGGTTATATCATCAAGTAGAACATCAAAGAATCATCCCACACTTGAATAATCTTCTCAAATTCCATTTCATGAAGTTTGAAGCGATCCATACCAAAAAGTTGTCAAGAGACAACTTCCCCTATGTAGATGAGTTGATGCAAATCTCTCTTAGCTAGAGCTCACGAACCCGAATACACAATTACCCAAAGACAAAGAACCTTATAACATCGAAGTAGCGATTAAGTCGATAGCCAAAGAATAACCCCGATGTATACTTTTCTCTCCCCTGATGATAGTGTGTGAAGCTCAAGAACCCAAGCACCGAATGCCCAAGAGAGAATAACCATAACATTGAAGAAGCAGGTCGAATCGATTATCTCTGGGAGGACTATCTCTGCGGATGTCAACTCCGGAATAAGTGATTATATCTCTGAATCATTGATTAAGCACTCAAGTAAAGCCTTGGCCCCAATGTACACAATTCTCTCCCCCCAGATGATTATGGATAACATCGAAATCATCACACACTTGTGTACCTCTTTTTATCTTTAGAAACTTTCTCTTCCATCTCTTCCCCCATATAGTTGTAATAAGAACTGATGGATCTAAACACACACATTGTGTTAGTGATATTTTGAGTTATATTAATAAGCACGCAGAATATACTTAGTAATACTTAGAAGACAAATTATATGATGTAATGTAAGTAAGAATAATAAACACAAAGCTCCAATATTATTAAGAAATAATACGAGTGATCTTGCTTATCACTAGGGTTACACCTTGAAGCTAATATGAATAATATGTATACTAAGCAATGACCTAGGATCTCCTTTTTTAGCACAAGGAGTCCTTTACAAGATAAGTATAAACCTAACAATATAGAATATACAAAAGATCTTTTCTATAATTATCAATACACGGATACATAACATTTATTCTAACAGCAGTGGTAATGTTTGTACTGGCAGTGGTAATGAGTTTCCACTGCTAGTGTAATCTTTAGCAGTGTCAACCACAAGACTATTAGTGATAACTGTTAGTATTATTCCCAACAATCCTCCCCTAAACTTATGATTTCTCTGCAAATCAATAAGTTTCTTCAATCTTCATTATCTATAAGGATTTGGGGAATTCTTTCAAACACTTCATCTTCTTCTCAATGCTTGAATAACTCTTGAACATTGATCTTGAAGCCTGAGTAACAACGCTCTGACCTTCTCACTATCTTAATGAACTCTTATAGTAGTACACAACATAACAGTGAGTTCCAGCTCTGAGTGGATATTCTTTCTCAGCAAGCATAAATGCATCTACTCCATTTGTTATAAGAAACATGATGAACTTCACATGAATCATAGTAGAACCATTTAGTACCAGGACATGAACATGAGAATTTCCAGAAATCATCATGAATATCTAGTTCATAGAGCCTTCTAAGATTAACCCATAACTGCATCTCCTTCATATCTTTGAGATCTTCAGCATCAAATCTTTCTTGAACTAATTTCCATAATGTGTTAATATCATCTCTGTCAAAAGATTTGATGAGATCTTCAAATTGAATGAATGATGAAGTTTCACCACCTAGCCTTGTAATCTTCCATGTTGAAGCAAAGTTGCTAGCATAGAACACTTCATCCAATGATAGGATGTCTAACTTGCAGTGGTTCAGGGTAAAAATCTTCTTCTTCTATCACAATCATTCCAGTCAGTTGTTCTTCAGTGAATTTCTCAGTTGGAACTTCTTGTTCTTCAGCAAACTTTGTCTTCTTAAATCTCTGAGATTCACTATATTTGGAATTTCTCTTCAAATTAGGATACCTTCTTGCTTCTTCTTCATAGTCCATTAGAATAAAGTCTTTATCTTGTCTTTGAACTCTGTAGTAGATACTTTCAACTTTATCATCAGGCATTCCTTTGAATTGATGTCTTTTCCATCCACCAACCTTGCAACAATAATCTTTCATCAGTGAAATCACCCGTGCCTTTGTTGGTTGTCTTTGTTTCTTTTGGCCCTTCTTGACTGAAACAATAGCATCTTGAAGTGCTTGATTATTCTTCATCTGAATAAAGTCCTTTAATTGTGCTGTTCTTTGATCTTCAGTTAAAGACTTATCAGCCACTAGGTCAATTGCTTTCTTCTTGATCACTGGATCATTCGCAATCAAGAAATCAATTTCTTCTTTAGTAGGTACATAGCTGAACTCTGGAGTCTTCTCTCTAAATCTTGTAGGTGGAACAGTGGAAAGTGGATCTTCCATTCCATCCAGCCTTTTAGCCTCCATAAAGCTTGCAATCTCCATTTCTTCAAGCTTTTTCTTTTTAGCAACTTCCACTTCATAAATCTTTCTTGCAACTTCAGCATCATGAGCAATCTGAACTTGTTCTTTCTTTGAAACCTTTCTTCTTGTTTGATCCTTGCTTTGCATAACAGCTTTACCTTTACCTTTCTTTTGTTTATCAATTTCTTCACTTGCAGTGGCAACATCATGTCAATCAGTGGGAATATTTGGCTCTGCAGTGGAAATAGAATCAGTGGTAAAATCAGTAGTTGCAAAGACTAAAAATGTCTTGCTCTAGTTGCTCTTCTTGAGTATCAGCTTCCTTTGCACCTTTACTTGAAACACCTTCATCTTCAAAATCAATTTTCCTCCCATGAGTTTCAGCATCTGTTTTCCTCCCCTGTTTGGGAGAATTTCCCAAATCTTTATTAAAATCAGCTGAATCACCATCATTAGGTGAGGATGAAGATGAGATCACCAGCTTTGCAGTTTTCTTCTTTTTCAACCCCTGCAACTCTTCTTTCAAGGTCTGAAACTCTTTTTTTAAATGTGTAATGTCCTTGACATGCGGCTTCTTTACTTGTGCCAGATTTTGTTGTAGAGATTCAACCTGCTTGGCTATTTTGGTACACATATCCATCAATTCCATTTGTTGCCCACTGCCCTCAACACTTCCAACTGTGTGACCTATTGGGAAAGGTGAATCATGGGGCAATGGCTCAGATTCCTCCCTAGTGGCACTAGGTTGAAGTCTAGAACCACCACTGCTTGTTCCTAAACCAAAAGGATCAGGGACATGCTGTGTTGTAATGAGAGAAGTTGGTTGTTTTGACCTCCTCTCATAGGTGTGAGAAACAGGTGGTGTATAATCAATGTTTGGAACATTGATTAAGGGTGATTTTGTACCAGTGAAATCTTTGCAAGCATTTGAGGAAAAAGAGGTGTAATAGTCCTGTTGCCATCTTTATTCATGTTTTGAAAAACTTTAGGCTTAAGGCAACGGATTTTATAAACTCTAGTGTGGGGTTGTAGTTGAAACTCATTTAGCACTGCTTGCACAAACCTTGGATACATCAAAATTTTTGTTGAACTCTTTAAATTACCTTGCATACTTTGAAAAATATATTTTGACCAATTAAAAGTCCTATCAGTGGCTAGACAAACCAAAGGGTAAGCCATGGTTGAACTAAACTGTTCATAAGAAGTTTTCTTAGGACATCGGCAATGTAAAAGAGTATGTATCAAAAATCTCCAGTGGGGACAAAAACCACTCTTTTTGAAAGTAGCCTTTTTTTCAATGGTATCATACCCCATGAATGAAAGATGTGTATGAATTTCAGGCATAGGTAATGTGATGATACCATTGAGATCATCCAATTGGAGAATGCTCCTCAAGGATGCCTCAGTAACATCAATAGTTACCCTGTCCACAGTGGCTCTAAGAGCATCCACTGTTTCATGTGTATCTCTAGTTTCAATGGTTATGGACTGAGCAGAAGTCCAAAACTGTTTGATTTGAGAGATATATATTGTGGGATTTAAAAGTAATGCATACCTTATATGGGTAGTATTAAGAAAGTCCACAATCTGATGAAAAACAGGGCCACTCTTCTCGTTTGACTTTTGTAAGTAGGCCACTTGGTTTTGCTCATCTGCAAAAGTGATAGGTTCCATAGAATCTTTTTGATAAAATATATATTGTGTCAGTATGAATTGAATGAATAACTCGTCAATTGAAAGATAAAGATATATAGAGGTAGGGTTTATGATTTTTGCGCAAGAAAGACTATCTTTGGAAAATATTTATCTTTGGAGGATAAATAGCAATTAGGAAAGAAGATAATCTTCCAAGAATTTACCCTATATATATGGAAATAGTTTTGTTTCAACGGCTAGTAAAAAATTAGTTACTGATACAATCAGTTGTAACGGCTAGATCAACAGTGGTAAAAATTACACTGTCAGTGGTAACTGTGAACTAGCAGTGGGAATTTTTCACAAAGATTTTCAAAGAGCAGTGGTAAAGAAAAGCATATAAAAATTGAACTGCTCTTTATCATAGTTTTTAGCAAACTACCAGCTATCAACGGATTTGATATGTCTTTACCATGAGCTGTTTCCTATGGACTAGCCAACTCTTAATCATAAAAAATATGGTGAGTTGATAACCATATAGTTTTTGGTAAACTATCAACCATAAACGGATTTGGTAAGTCTTTACAAGTAGCTGTTTTCTCTGGACTAGTTGATTCTTATGTGTGTTAGACATGGTGAATCAATAACCATTTGTTGTGTATCTCAGTTATACACCTTTTAAGTTCAACTCCCATCTATGTTGCATAAAAGTTATTGAACAAGCAAAAACACAAGCACAAAAACATATACAAACTTATACAACAATGTTAGTACCCAGAGACTTCCACTCAACACCAAAGACCATTAGTGTTAGGAATTAGAAAATTCAGTCATTAAAGAGTCGGTCACCTCAAGTATATGTATTCATTAGAATGCTCGTAGTCGTAGTCTAGTTATATTAATAAGTAGTTTGTTATGTAACACCGTGGAGGACGGACGGGTCTTTACCCACTATATGCCTGATCCACAGCCCGTAGGTGGCGTTAGTTTATAAGAAACTATAAATACCCTCTACCTCCCAAGGTAGAGGGTTGGAGCTTCAATACCATTTTTCTTTGTTTCACATAAGTTCCCAACTCTCTTCCTTTCTCTCACTAAAACTTTCTCTCTCTAAACCTTATTAAACGCCTCTTATGATTATGGTTTACTGTGTTTGTGAAATCCTAAATGTTACATTTGGTATCAAGAGCCATGGTTTGATCATTCATCTTTCATGCTCTTTGTTTTGGTGGATTTCATAAGGTTTTTGGGGTATTAAGGGTTTAGGAGAGTTTGATTCATTTGGACAAATTCTAGTGTTAAAGTTTGAATTTTGCTTGTACTTTTGTGTTTAGGATCATCATATGTGTTTATGTTTTGAATTGGAAGGCTTATATCATTGTGGTTTGGTTGTTTTTGATTGATAAAGTGGGTATTTGTGAACATAGGACGAAGCGAGTTGAGTCTCGGACTTGTTTTTCTTCAAAGCGAGTTGCTTTGTTATTGGATGCGAGTTGGTATATGCGACTTAGCTATTTAGCGAGTTGATTTTCATGCGACTTGGGTTCTAAGCGAGTTGTTTCTTTAAGCGACTTGAGTTCTAAAGCGACTTGCTTCTTTAAGCGAGTTGATTGTGTTGCGAGTTGATACTAAAGCGAGTTGGCTATTTAGCGACTTGTCTCATTAAGCGAGTTGATTACTTATGCGACTTGTTCCTGTAAGCGAGTTGGGTGTTTAGCGAGTTGTCTACTAAGCGAGTTGAGTATTTTACTGACTTGTCTATTGAGACTTGTTACCTCTTCGTGCTACATTCTTATGGTTGTTCTTTTGGTTTAGTAAAATTCCGTGAAAGAATCAATTTCCTGGTTTAATCAAAGAATAGTAAAATCCCGTAGAACTTGTTATCATGGCAAACATCGTCCCTACTATTGCTTCTTCCGTAGCGGAGGACGTTCAGCAACAGGTCAGATACTCGTCCACTATGCTTGACAGGAATCGATTATGATTCATGGGCACAACGAATCCGTTTGTACTGTTTGGGAAAAGAAAACGGAGTCAACATCCTTAAGTCAATCGATGAAGGACCTTATCAGATTGAGACTACCAGAGACTTAATTGATGCAGCTGTAGATGGAACAATGATCTATGGAATAGATAGACCAAAGACATATGATGAGCTCAATGATAAGGAGAAAAAGAGATTTGATGCAGATATCAGGGCTTCAAACATTGTACTTCAAGGTCTTCCAAAACACATCTACAAGCTTATCAATCACAACACTAAAGCAAAAGTTGTATGGGATAATGTCAAGATGCTTCTCTCTGGATCTGAATTAACTGTTGAAGACAGAGAATCACAACTATATGATGAATTTGAGCACTTCAAGATGAAACCAGGTGAGAGTGTCTATGAGTACTACGTGAGATTCCATAAGCTAGTGAATGACATGAGGAACATCAGAATGACCATGCCTAACATTCAGTTGAACTCTAAGTTTGTTAACAACATGAATCCCGAATGGCACAAGTTTGTCACATCTGTGAAGCTCACTAAAGGATTGAAAAATACAAACTATGAGCAATTGTATGCATTTCTTCTTCAAAATGAGAGGCATGCTATGTTTGAGAAAAGGATTCTGGATCAGTTCAAAAACAATCAGGGAGTATCAAGCTCACCAAATGATTCTACAGCTTTCTACACCAATGTTGGTATAACAACCAAAGCATCTCAAGTCATACCCATGGGTAATGGTAAACACAAACTCATTCCTGATCCAATGTTCAAACAAGCTGATGCTGATGCAAGTGTGGGAAACTTCATTAATCAACTGGCTCTCATGATTAGTCAAAACATGAACTCTCTTTCACACACCAACAACAACCTCGAGCGACATCCAATCCACACAATCAAGCCACCGTCGAGATGGGAAGGTTGTGGTGCACCAGTTCAAGAAAGGCAGATTCGAACAAGGAAGAGGTGGAGGTGGTAGAGGATATGGGGCAAATCGAATAGGGGAAGGAATGGAAATCAGGGACAAGCAAAGCCGGTTAAGTGCTACAACTGTGGAGGTGAGGGACACATTGGAAGGAAGCACATCCAAAACGTCCTCGTGAATGCGAGAATACTTGAGAGAAAAGATGTTGCTTCGGGTTCAAGCTCAAGATAATGGAGCATCTTGGATGAAGAGGAATTTGTTTCTTCTGAAGGAAATGTCGAACTTATGATGCTGATGTTGATGAAGCCAATTCAGAGGTAGGTAACAATCATCAGAATGCCTTCCAAGTCGTGTGATGCATACGACTCGGCGTCGATGATGAACCTACTGCACAAACAATTTTCATGGCTAGCATCTCTCCAATGGTCTCTCCTAAGGTCTCATCATCACAGAAAGCTGGTCCATCCAAAGAATCAATCATCTCAGAGGTATTAAAACTATATGATGATGTTGATGAGCAAAAGATGCATAATGAAGTACAAACTATTGAGACTTATGAATCAGATATTGATTATATGGATGATAGAAATATTGTCCCATATGATCAATATGTGAAACAAGGTGAAAGTGAGTGTGTATCAAACGATGCATCTTCCGCAGTCAATAATGACTATGTCTTTGATGAATATACTGCATGTACTCCTGATGATTCTGTCATCACTGAACTGAATGTCTATAAAGAATGAGTTGCTATCTATGAACAACGAGCTAAGTTTGAGTTAACCACACGTGAGCAGGAAATGGATAACCAAATGCGTACAATTATTCGAAAAAGTAATTTTAGAGAAGAAGTATTAAAACAAGAGTTAAATTCCTTACAAGAAAAGCTTTCTAAAACGGCTAAGCAAAAACAAGAACTTCAAGAAAATGTGAAAATGCTTAAGCAAGAATTCAGTGCTAAGGAATCAAAACTCTTGATTGATTTTTCCAATCTAAAAACTTTGAAAAACAAGCTTGAAAATAAATTGTACGCTAGGAAACACCATTCGGCTTCACATGATCACAAGCATAGAGTCTTAGCGATAAGCATAGCATTCCCCTTGTTGAGGAACCAAATCCGAGGTTATCAAAAAGGCTAAAACGCTCATAAGGTAATTTATGATGGCAATGAAATCCTTAAGCCTAGACAGAAACCTAGTTGCTCTGAGTGTACTGAGAAAGATAGAGAATTAGATGATGCATCTAGGGAGAAGATGAATAAGGAGCTAGAACATCCAATTTGTAAGGAAAAGAACATAATGTACAAACCCCATGATTACAAAAGGGAAAATTGGATTTCCTTGAATATGTTTAAGCCTCAAACATTGTTAACACCCGAGCAAGTGTTCTGGAAAAAGGATTTAGATAAGCAAAAAGCTGAGAATCTTGTTGTAACAAACCCCCCCTCTTAGGAAAATGCCCTCAGCTACTGTGTATCCTCCTAATACACCCATGCATCTAGTCCCTAGAACTATTGCCACTAAAAGCAAGACCTTAATCAGTCAATACGTCATCTTTCAATTATTTGTTGATTTTGAGAAAACATGTAAGAAAAGGATCACACCCACTGGGATAACTGAGGGGGAAAGGGGTTTTGAGCAAACTAAAGAATGCTATTTAACAGAGGTCATGCCTTTCTTTAAACAACTGAAATATCAATTTGAGAGCCTTAAAAAGGGGATGGACACAGATATTAAAGAAATGGAAAAGGTATTTGATGCAATGATAGTTAAGGTTAGTGACTATGAGCGAGAATTAAAATATAATGAGATTGAGAGGAAGAATTTACATACACTGAATGAGAATTTGATTTCTGAATGTATTGCTCAAGATGTGTTTTTCACTGCTACAAATTGCTCCATTAATGCTTCTCAATTTCATGAATTATCTGTTGCTCTGAAAGTCTCCCATGATCGTGTCATTGAGCTTGAAAAAACTAATTCTAAACTAAATGAGAAAATTGATCTGGATGATCACGACAATTTGGTAAAACATTTTTCTAAACTAGAAGTTGAGCATTTTAATTTACAACTAAAATATCAACATCTTAAAGAAAATGTCAAAAACTCAAATATCAAGACATCTTCAGATGCTCCAGAGTTTGATGCAGTTTTTCAGATACATAAACGCGATGAACAAATTCAAGCTCATTGTTGCACGATCAGAAAGTTGAAAGCTCAAATTTCTCAATTAAAGGGTGAAAAGAACAATGTGACTGGCTCCCAGATGCCACCTCCTTTAGATTCTCAGTATTCTCAAACTTTTCATCTTCAAAACTTAGTAAATGCTTTACAAAAGGAAAACGAAAGCTTTCTAGAGGAAAATGAAAAGGTTAAACGTCATTTCAATGAGTTATTTGAGTCAATTAAGGTCACTCGTAATAAAAATAACGAACAAATAGCTTCATTGAAAAAGGAAATTGAGAATCTGAAGAGCCAGGTAAAAGGGAAATTGCCAATGACCAATGGGGAGAATGATGGACCAAAGGTACCTATGTATAACAAATATGCTTTGTCTGTGAAATATGTTCTTCCTCATCTTAGGAATAACAAACTTGCTGTTCAAACATATTTCTCATCCCTTAAGGATTGTCTAGAATGTCTACGTGAGATTGTTGAAGAGGATAAGTTAGAGAAACCACGTGACAATGCAATTGGGCATGCATGCTTATATGCCAAACGATCTCAAGAAATTCTAGAATGCTTAATCACAATATGCCCTAAGTCATTAGGTGAGAGAGTTAATCCTTTGATTCCATGTTATATGCCTAGTGCCAAGTATGGTATTCATTCGATGCCCGATGTTTTAAATGTGAACCTTAGTGTGCCTTCAAGTAGTTCAGATTCCAGATCTGTGAATGCTAAGAAAACAAACTCTAGTGTGCCTTCTAGAAGTACAAATCCCAGCAATTCTAGTGATAAGAAAGTAAACCTTAGTGTGCATGCATGTAGTTCAGATCCCAGTACATCTAAACAGGAGAAGCAAAGAGTAGCAAAACCAACTAATGTTCCCATTCCCTCTACAGGAGTAATCATTGACATTAAAGGAAGCAGGTCAAAGTCTCAAGACAATACAAGGAATGATAGGACCTCGCAAGCTAAGAATGTGCATTGGAAGAGAGTAGAAGACCAACCTAGGAACTTTATGTTTGAGTTGAATAAAACGAATCGTGTTGATTCTAGTATTAGCCTTAGCAAACGTCTTGTAATTAATTCGAATTTTGATACTATTTGCAAACCTTGTAATGATGTCTGCATGAATTCTGTTACCAATCATGAATGTGGTGTGAATGCTTTGTCTAATGCTTTCAAATCTTCAGTTAATATTGTTAATGCTAAAAATCATGCTAAGAAGGCTAAAAGGCAAAAACGAAAGAAAGTTATAAAATAGTGGGAACCCACAGGAAGAACATTTAGTAAGATAGGATATCGATGGATACCGTTTGGTCAAAAGGCTAATCAGTCCTGTCCTCAATATGCTAAGACAATGCCCACTAGAAAATGGATGCCTACTGGTAGAACTATTCCTTTAAAAAGTGAACATACTTTGAATATGTTAAATACGGACACCAGCATTGCATCTATTACTGATGACTCCATTGCCTCTATTTCTGATATAAATGTTACCATTTCTGATGTGGGTGTTCCAATCGCTGTTACTAAACAAATGGAACCCATTCTTGCATGGGGATCCCAATTATCCAGTTATCCATTCTTGTCTGTGTTCAACTGAAGATCGTTCAAATCATTCTGTGGTACCTGGACTCAGGCTGTTCCAAGCATATGACTGAGACCGTGCGGCGGCTCATGAACTCGTGAGGCGAATTCATCGAGACAGTTAGATTCGGGAATGATCATTTCGGTGCAATTATGGGTTATGGAGATTATGTTGTTGGTGATAGTGTTATTTCCAGGGTATACTATGTAGAAGGTCTTGGTCATAATTTGTTCTCTGTTGGTCAATTCTGTGATTCTGATCTAGAAGTGGCTTTTAGAAAACATACTTGCTTCGTTAGAGATCTTGATGGTGTGGAATTATTAAGAGGTACTCGAGGTTCGAATCTATTCACTATCTCTATCGATGATATGATGAAGTCTTCTCCATCGCTTGTGTCAAAGGCTTCTAAAACAAAGTCTTGGTTATGGCATCGTCGTCTCAATCACTTGAACTTCGACACCATAAACAACCTTCCGAAAAGGATCTTGTTAGAGGCTTACCCAGATTAAAGTATGAAAAAGATCATCTTTGCTCAGCTTGCCAATTGGGAAAAAGCACTAAATATGCCCACAAACCAAAACCCACACACTCTGTAATGGAAGTTCTTCATATCCTTCATATGGATCTGTGCGGCCCAATGAGAGTGAAATCTATTAAGGGGAAGAGATATGTGTTAGTAGTGGTCGATGACTACTCCCGATTCACTTGGGTTAAGTTTCTAAGGACAAAGGACAAAACTCCCGATGTCATCATTAAACTCATTAAACAACTCCAGATTCGTCTTAACAAAACGGTCTGAATCGTCCAAACGGACAATGGAACGGAGTTTGTCAATAAAGTACTCAATGAATTTTATGAAAATGTTGGAATCAGTCCTTAAAGAAGTGTTCCTCGAACTCCTCAACAGAACGGTGTAGTGAAGAGGAAATCGAACTCTTGTGAAAGGCGCAAGGACAATCTTGATTTACTCAAAGGTTCCAATGTTTCTATGAAATTTTGAAGCTTTGCCCTTTTACTTGTTACCTAAAATCGATCTCTAATTCATACTTCTCATGGAATGACACCTTATGAACTTGTCCATAATAGAAAACCTGATCTATCATACCTTCATGTGTTTGGTGCTTTATGTTATCCAACTAATGATGGTCATGATTTGGGAAAACTGAAAGCTAAAGCAGATATTGGAGTGTTTGTTGGATATGCACCAAACAGAAAAGGTTACCGAATCTAAAACAAGAGAACCCGAGATATCATGGAAACAATTCACGTTACGTTTGATGAGCTGACCGGTCAAATGGCTCCTGGACAATCCAGTTAAGGACCCGCACTTCAAAACAGTCCAATTGGTTCATCCCTTGTACCAAATTCTTCTCCAGAAACTCCATATGTACCTCCATCTGAAGATGATTTAAAGAAATTGTTTGATCCTATGTTTGATGAACATTATGAGCCAAGTGCTAATGATCTGTCAATTCCTACAACGAGAATGCTCATATCCCCGTGAATGATGTCAATCCTTCATCTCAATATCATTAAGTCAAGCAACTGTGATCACTCCGTCTCATCAACAAATCATCAATCTTCAAATGCACATCATGGAAATGTTTCTGGTATCAATGATGAAGTTAATCCCTTTGCTACACCTGAAGATGCTCCATTTGAAAACATATTTGCTCCTGAATCATCATCAGAACCATCTTCTTCAGGAGACATTAACTCTGCTACTTCAGTTCCTCAACAACTGCCACATGAACACCTCTGTTGGGAATTATAGATTTGATGATTACAAAACCACAAGCAAGAATGAAGAAAGAAGAAACAATGAGGGCCAAATATGTAATAGTTAGCTTTCTAGTAAGCTAATGAAGAAAGAAGAAACAATGAGGGCCAAATATGTAATAGTTAGCTTTCTAGTAAGCTAGGGTTTGTAACCTCCCTCTATTATATAAAGAGGGATGGAGGCTAGGGTTTCTCAATCATCTCTAACACATCCTTTCATCTTATATTCATAGCCGACATCTCCTAATGAGAGTCTAGCAAACGCATAGAGCGTGTTGTAGTAGTAGTAGTAGTAGTATTAGTTTCTTTATGTTTTAATAAAGAAAACCTTATTAGTGATATTGATTGTGTTCTTATTATTCCACTATGCAATCATTCAATCAATATTGCTTATACCCTAGTTGAGTCCGGATCTTAGGATTTTACAATTGGTTTCAGAGCGGGTGGCTCTCGATCTAGGGTTTATAAGGTTTTCATGTCATTAGGGTTTATATTCTTCAGTGCAGCTTGTTATTTGTAAAATGAAGCAGCAGGCAAAAGGTGGTACAGATCTGGGTGTTTTAATTGGTCTGCGGTGTCTCGTTTGGTTATCTCATGCACTTCGTACCTTTAATCGGAGTAATGCAAGGTGAGGTGCATATTTAATTCGCTTATTGGATTATCTTGATTCTGGTCTTTGCTTTATCTCGTGATGATATTATATTGTTCGTATATTTTGATGGGGATGTTTCGTCTTTTAATTGGTTCATAGTTTCATACTGTTAGCATATTTATTCTCTTTGTCTCATGGTCCCACGGTATATTTTATTGGTTATTGGCTTGATATGGTCCCTCGGTTAAAATTTGTTGAGAATGGTTTGTACGGTATTTTGACTTGTTTGGTTTTAATTGGTCCAAGATTACCACCTGGTTGGTTGATTAGCGTCACATGGCATTTGGTCCTCCACTCGGTTAATGATTCAAGTGGATACGTGGCTATATGTCTACTGACATGTTGGGATGGTGCTGCTGATGGTACAAGGGACGCACGCGTGTAACGTTTTAATCATTCATTGGTCTTCACTATTCTCTTGTTGCTACTGATTATGGTATAGTAGTATTCATGGTCTTGTGGGATGTGATTCGGTGTGGTGCAACACATGGTTGATATGGTGCTCTCTTCTTTTGATTGGCCAAAGTATTTAAGAGGCCATGTGATTAGATGTGTGGCATTTATAGGTACCGGTTTCTGCTGAAGGTTTTTGTTTCTGCTGACCGGTTTCTGCTGAAGGTGCGTGTCTTATCATATCTCAAAGTGAATGAGGCACTTTTGAGATAACTTGTTTGTACGTTAATGATGTGACAAAGACTTGATGATTCTAGTGAAGGGGTGAGATCTACAAAAAGTACTTAATGCTCGCATTTGCTATCACTTTAAGGAGTTACGTTGTAGTGCTCAGAGTTAGTGAAGGGGCGAGATCTATAGAAAATGTGCTTAATGCTCACATTTGCTAGTGCCTCATCTGAGTTTGGAGTCACATGGATAGTGCAAGATATAAGACGCATACGTTGAGCTCGTGGATCGTTATGTAAAATCCTAAGATCCAGACTCAACTAGGGTATAAGCAATATTGATTGAATGATTGCACAGTGGAATAATAAGAACACAATCAATATCACTAATAAGGTTTTCTTTATTAAAACATAAAGAAACTAATACTACTACTACTACTACAACACGCTCTATGCGTTTGCTAGACTCTCATTAGGAGATGTCGGCTATGAATATAAGATGAAAGGATGTGTTAGAGATGATTGAGAAACCCTAGCCTCCATCCCTCTTTATATAATAGAGGGAGGTTACAAACCCTAGCTTACTAGAAAGCTAACTATTACATATTTGGCCCTCATTGTTTCTTCTTTCTTCATTAGCTTACTAGAAAGCTAACTATTACATATTTGGCCCTCATTGTTTCTTCTTTCTTCATTCTTGCTTGTGGTTTTGTAATCATCAAATCTATAATTCCCAACAATCTTCCCCTATTTGATATTACAAAACAACATGTATAAGAAACAATGCTAAAACATGCCATCACAAATAATAAGCTGCACACCATGAATCTTCTTCCCCTTTTTGTAATCATCTAATAGGGGTCTTGTGCAACTCGTAGACGCTTCCCCTCAAGTGATGCATGTAGATGGTAAGTATATAAACCATAAGCTTCCCCTTAAAATTATACTAACCATCTCAATTTTATTTTATTTTATTTTTTTTATTATTTTTTTTTTAAAACAAAACAAAAGAAATAAAGCATAACAGAGAGAGAAATCAGATCAGCAGCAGAAACCAAACCAGTAGAAACATTGTTGAAACTAACAGACCTTGATAGATCTTGAGCTCGTGGATCGTTATGTATGCCTATGTAATCACAAGCACAATAAAAGACAATCTCTACAACTTATGTTTAGCAGCGGAATATAAACACAAGTAATAACTAAGAACTTCTTGATCCTCTATGGATCTTTATATTAACTAAAACTGAGTTTTTCAATCGGTACATAACTCTTACTAATGTGTTCCTTTTATAGACAAGGAACCCTAAACAATATCGCTAAACCGTTTCCCAAGAAACGTATAATCATAAAACTAAATAAGATATACACAATCACTTCCTAATAAAGCTCATGTATATCCACACTAAATAAACTAAACACGGAATAAACACTTCCGCAGAAACAAATCAATAACTATTATCCTTCAGTAGATTATGTCTTCGGTAGAATCCACTATGTCTTGCATGTGAAACACTTTGGCATTAAGTTCAGCATAATCTACACTTCACATAATTCCCAACAATCCTCCCCTAAGCTGGAATTTGACTTGGTTAAGTTCCAGTTTCTTGATAGATCTTTAACAAAACAGCTCAGAGGATTGTTAATGCGAACAACAACAAGAAAAGAATCCAAATAAGAACATCTCTAGGAAGAAGAAACTCTGAAAACACCATATCTTTGCAGCAACACATGACAAGAGTTACATCAAAACAAATTAGTTTCAGACTATTCTCATCACATCCAGGTGTGTTAACTCCGTGAGAGGTGAATCATTGAAAATAATGGATTTGATGTCTCTTTACCAATAGCCATCACTACTGGAGTAGCCATATGTTTAAGTTCGTAAACTATGGTACACTGATAACCATCTGATTTATTGGCAAACCAGCAACCATATAAACGGAATTGAAATGTCTTTACCGTAGCGGCCGTTTGCTCGGGACTAGTCAATTCTTAGAATTGGTGAATTGATAACCAAATATGGAATGCCACTGCCTTTACCACAAGCCATATACATGTGGGCTAGTCAATTTTTGGATTCCAAAAAGGAATAAACCATGGTGAATTGAAAACCATACAACACTCAGCAATTAAGCATGGGTGGTTACATACCCTATGATTTTAAGCAAACCATTACAGCTATCAACAGATTTGATGTGTCTTTACCAAAGTTGTACCCTTTGGACTAGCTAACTCTTTGACATACACAAGGCATATCTGGTGAGTCAAGAACCATCAAAAGTATACAACAAACCTAAGAAAAGTCGAGATAAAACCAAAACATTTTATTTTTTATTTTTTTAACTAATAAAGAAAGAAAGAAAACAAGTATTACAAAATATTACAATCAAGATGAACCTTTATGTGATAGAAGATTTTAATCAAACCAACACATTGAGAAGCATGAAGTTCATCATTGCCAACTGGATTAGGAGACACTTCCAACTTCTGTCTTAACAACCGTTCCATAAAAGTAACCTATAAAGGATAGAGCTTATCCGATAGCATGCACAAAATCATTCCACATGTGGTCTGAACCACATGAACACAAGGCAGAGAATAAAATCTCCAACTCTCAATTTCCCATAAATGTGAATTCTTCCAGATAGAATACCCTTTACCTGCTGGAGAGTGAGAATCAAACAAAACAACATTTTCAAATCATGTCTAGTCACCAAATGAAGAATGTCCTTCAAGAAATTGAACTCAATAGCAGTATCATCCAATCGATAAATAGTATTAAGCTTCCCAGATTTCCAATTGATCAAGACCACATGAATTCCTTCAGGAAAAACTTCAACAGGTCCAACTTTAATAAAGGTAGATTCATCAGCCGCAAGATCTAAATAAGAAGTCTTTGAAGAATGTTTCCTAGCCACCATGAGAACTCCTTAAAGAACTATGTTTCCTTTTCACCATACTTTTCGCCTCTACCACCTATTGGATCTGTATCAATCTTTAGGGTATCATCCTGTCCCAATGAGTTACCCAAATCCACACTGGACAACACTTTAGAAGAAACCAAAGAATATTCAGCAGAAACAACCTCATCAGAAGAAGAATTAGCTTCAGAAGTTGTTTCAGAAGTAACAACTGAAGAGATCACCAGAGGTAAAACATCATCAAAATTTTCCACTGTCTCAACTGTTTTATGTCTCTTAGCTTGAGGAACATCAGACATTGAAGCAATTCTTTCCAATTGAGAAGAAGAAGTAGAACCCGAAGAGGAAAACTTCATAATCATATTATCTTGTCTAATCAAAGCATCATCGGACAAAGCAGATTTGCTTCATTGACCTACCAGAATTATAAAGAGCAGAATTCTTCACAATTCGCCGCATATGATTCCTCTTCGAGTACAGATCATTGGTTTTTCTCTTTTGGCTTTATGTCTTTGAACAATCGAGCTCTCTCTTTGCGTACCGCTTCTTGCTTCCTTTGATTACCAAGAGCCACCATTTGATCCACAAAGTTGTCATTATCAAAAGATGCTCCTAATATAAGTTTGGCAAGATTTGGATCAGATGCACCTTGAGTAGTATAAGCATCCCATTGATCATCAGTGATCTTAGGAAGCAATGCATCAAGCTCTAATTTTCTTTCAGGAGACAAATCAGAATCAAACTGATCTTGAATAAATTTAGCAACAACCACGACTTTTCGCATATTCTCATAATCAGCAAACATGCGAGCCCGAGCTTGATTTTCTTCTTAGGTCACCACCATACCGAATTAATCATATCATCAATCACATCTTCCGTCCTGTCAGAAGATGTCTCGATAGAACCAATTTGAGCTTTAGAAGGAACACTCAAACCAACATCAGAAGAATCAGGTTGAGACAATTTCTCCACAGGAGTAGAGAAAACTTCAGAAGAAGAATTTAACTTATGCATTCTCCCAGCTATAAAAACTTCATCATCATCTGCTGAAGGTGGAACATTTGGTTGTTCTTGTAGAGATGAGTTTTGACCATGATCAGAAGCAACCTCCTCAACTATAACATCGAGATGCACCAACCATATGTGGCTCGTTGAAGTGTCAGAAACACCTTAGTCAAATATTGTCTTCTTCTTTTGCTAGCATATATAATAGGCTCCTTGCTTCTTGAAGATTTAGCAATAGGAGAAGAAACATCATATGTAAGTCTGTTGCATCGACTAATATTCCAAGGGATGCATGAAGAGTCTCTTAGTCTCCTCCTCCGGAAGAAACCAGGCTTCTCTTATTACCTTTCCGACTTAGTAATTCCTCCAAGTGTTCAACTTTAGTCTCCAATGTCACAATCTTTTACCAAGAAAGACTTGGTTTCGCAAGTTCTTTCTTAAGACCAGTCACCTCACAGTAAGCTTGTTCATCGGAGCATATAATGAGGTAAGTGTAGGATCCTCATCTCGTATCATCGATTGCTCAGTTGAAATTGGAACTTCATTAGACCTTTCAGGAGCAACATTAACCTGATCAACATTAGAACATCCTTCACCAAATGGATTCCTAACAGGACTTGGTGTAGGCAATCTATCAGCATCAACCTTAACTTCATCAATGTGATCCTGAACTTCATCATTATGAACCTGAACCTCATCAATTGAAACTTGTGTAGGTTCTTGGCTAGGACAAGGTCTAGGTGAAGGTATGGATGCCTCAGCAACAGCAGTAGAACCCTCATCTACATCTACTAAAAGATTACCATCAGTAGTATTGACAGAGGGTACAATAACAACATTACCCTCATCAGCAATAACATTCTCTGGAGGCAACATTGCAGCTAACAAAGGAAAATGTGTCAGCTCAAATTTAGTTCTCATCATGGCAAATAACTTAGAAGTCAAAACTCCTATGGGATAAAAAGCTTGGGTTTGTGTAGAAACATTCAATATCATCTGTAAGAACCTAGGGTACATCAAAAACTTACCCTTTTTCCTAGTTATATTTTCAACCATATTATCAAAAATAAACTTAGAGAAATTATAAGTCAAACCCTTAGATAAACAAATAATACCACATCCCATTTGTGTTGAAAACTGATCCCATCCTCCAGACTTATTGCTGAAACACTGGAGCAACGTATGAACCAAGAACCTCCACATAGGACAAAGCTTATTTTTTAACCACATATCTGTCCTCATAATTTGATATCCAATCGCCTGAAGCCCTTCAAGTACCATCGTAGAATCAGAATGATAAACTCCATTCTCATCATCCAAGCGAAGTTGTCTTCTGATCAGTTCCTCAGTTACCACATACTCTTTTCCATCAACACTTGCAACTATCTCAGTATCACTTCTTCTTTCTGCCGTCGCCCAAAATTGAGTAACCAAAGATTCATATATAGCATTTGGAGAATGCGTTAATTCATCTTGAATCTTTGATCTTTGTAAGAATGAAATCATTGGCCGATACAACTCATCTCCCCAAGCAGTTCCAAGAAAAGCAACCTTATTATGATCATGTTTAAATTGAAGCGCCATTAGAGATTTTGAAGATTAGGGTTACAATATGCACAAAAGGAAGTGTTTTGAATGAGTTAAAAATCAAATCACTTAATATGGAGCGAATATATGCTGGTAGAGAATAAATGAAAATTTCCCAATTTCGGTCAAAGTTGACCAACTACGATGGCTCATTTCTACTTGTACTCATATTTACTTTTAACCCGGTGGAAACGAAACCATTCTGTCATGAAGTAGAACAATCGTGGCTTGATTACTTATTCAAGAAAATGGACTCACGATCATCCATTAGACAACATCATTGGAAATCCCTCTCGTCCAGTTTCCACACGGAAACAACTTGCAACAGATGCCTTATGGTGCTTCTTCAACTCGTACTATCTAAGATCGAACCAAAATATGTTAAAACCGCCATGGATGAAGACAGCTGGTTCAATGCTATGCAAGAAGAAATTCATGAGTTGATCGACTTGATGTATGGGAATTAGTACCTGCTCCAGATTGTGCTATGATCATTACACTAAAATGGATCTTCAAAGTGAAACTTGATGAGCATGGTGATGTGTTAAAGAACAAGGCTCGATTGGTTGCTAAAGGATACCGTCAAGAGGAGGGTATTGACTTTGAGGAATCGTTTGCTCCTGTTGCTCGTATCGAGGCAATCAGAATCTTATTGGCTAATGCTGCTAGTAAGAACATGGTAGTCTATCAGATGGACGTAAAAACGGCATTTCTGAATGGAGATCTTAAAGAATTCGTCTATGTCAGCCAACCCGAAGGCTTTGTAAATCCAGAGCATCCTACTCACGTTTATTGTTTGAAGAAGGATCTTTACGGTTTAAAGCAAGCTCCAAGGGCATGGTATGATATGCTATCAAAGTTTCTTCTATCTACCGGATTCAGCAAAGGAGCAGTTGATCCTACATTGTTCACCAGGAAGTCAGGCAAACATTTAATTCGCGTTCAAATTTATGTTGATGATATTATCTTTGCCTCGACTGACCCCAATGAGTGTGACCGTTTTCTAATGAAATGGGTTCTAAATTTCAAATGTCAATGATGGGACAAATGTCATTTTTCTTGGGATTGCAGATTTCACAAAGTCCCAGAGGCATTTTCATAAATCAATCTAAATATGCAAATGAGATTTTAAAGAAATTTGGATTTGATTCAAGTGACCCTGCTGACACTCCCATGATTGAACACACTAAACTAGATGAGGACCACTCGTGGATCATGGTAGACAAAACAAAATATCGTAGTATGATTGGATCACTGATGTACCTCACGGCTAGTAGACCGGACATCTTGTTATTTGTTTGCATGTGTGCTAGATACGAGCTAAGCCTACCAAAAGCACCTTGAAGCGGTTAAACGGGTCTTTCGGTATCTCCAAGGAACCATCAATATGGGACTTTGGTACGGACACACCGGTATGTCACTGCTAACGCCTATGCAGATGTTGATCATGCAGGATGTCAAGATACTCGTCGAAGTACGATCGAGGTGCTCAGTTTTGGGTGATAAGCTTGTGAGTTGGTCTTCAAAGAAGCAAATGAGTACTTCTATTTCCTCTACAGAGGCTGAATACATAGCCATGTCATCTTTTTGTGCTCAAATCCTATGGATGAGATCACAATTATCTGACTATGGCTTTGAATTTAACAAAATCCCTCTGTACTGTGATAATAAAAGTGTTATTGCTCTCTCATGCAACAACGTTCAACACTCAAGAGCAAAGTATATCGACATTCGACATCATTTCATCAGGGAACAAGTGGAAAAAGGTGTGGTGGAACTCTACTTTGTGAGGACTGAATACCAATTAGCAGACATCTTCACCAAAGCTCTTCCTAGAGAACGTTTTGAGTTTATCCTTCCACGTCTTGGACTAAAGAGTCTACAACCGGAAACAATCAAGCGTCTTCAAGAGGAAGACGAGGAGTAAAGGTCACCTATCATCTATCTCTTGTATATATTTTTTCAAAAAGCAAAATACAAAATTTGAAAAACCCTCAAAAAGAAAATATAAAATTAGAAAATCTTGAAAAAATCCAAAAATATTGTTATTTTGTCTTCATTTTCTACGAACTTTGTGTTGACATTCAAAGAATGTCACGGGTTTTTAGATGATCTTCGAATGCACATAGTTTTTGTTTAAAAAAAAAAAAAAAAAAAGGCGGAGAAAAATGGTGGTTTATTGTCATTTCAGGCAGTAACCCGTTTTTAAAGAAAATAACAGAGCCATGCTTTATCTTATTTTTCAAATTCACATGATCTGATTCTTTAAACAAATCCTTACTATCTAATGAAAACTAGTTGATTTGAAAAATAACTCGGACTCTATTTTTGATAATCATCTGCACTTAAAAGTTTGTCAAAATATCTATCTCTCAATCAACAACTTATGTCATTGATTGAGGGGGAGAATGATTTCAATTAATTAAAAAGTTATTTGTCATTCAATTGTTTTCAAAATATAATCATGCATGTTTAATCAATGGAGTCTAAAGTCTCAATATCTGATCCTTATGAGTCAAAATGCTTTCATCTTTCAATTAAGTTACAAGTCTCCATAAAAAGCTTTCAAAATCAAAAAAGTCTACAGAGATCACAAATCTCAAATGATTTGATAAGTGTGATCGGGGGAGAATTTGTGATTTAAATTGGATATAAACTGATAAATCGGTAAATGGTTTTCTAAGGATGTACAAGCTCTCTTTCCCACATGTGCGATTTTAAATTTTCCATGCGCATGTTGAGGGGGAGCATCTATTTTAAACCACAAAGACTTGAAACGTGGTCAATGTGCAGGTTCCCTCTTGTATGTGCAAAACTCTTTCAAACCTCAAGGCACATATTGAGGAGGAGCAAGATTATGAAAACCTCATCCTTCCCCAAAATGCTTTATCTACTTGATTTGATTGGGAAGTGATGTTGATATCTTTTAGAAAATGGTAATCAAAGAAGTTAATTCTTCCTCTTGCCTCCGTGTGCCAAACGATTTCAAATACATGAAGCACATGTTGAGGGAGCTCTTTTCTAAAATATCAAAACAATTCAGGTACAAAATGCTTCGATAATATATCACAAGTATCTGGATTGCTTTTCAAATGGTTTTCAATTGGTTCCAAATGGCAGATGAACAATACCAAATAGACCGACCAACTTTACTTTATGTACGGTGATATAAGGATGAAAAGGTTAGGTTTTTGTTCCCATGATCCGCCAGAACCGGAGGGATCTACCCAGGGACAATCCTCTAGATAGTGTAGAGTCCTTAGGTATATTGAAAAAAAAAAGGAGAAAAATGAGAATATGGGAAGAGTGCAGACTGAGATAGAGCTAGTACTGGAATAAACCCAACAAGGTTCTAGCTATGAAGTCTCGGTAAGCACTGAAGGGGTTGAAGAATGAAAAAGAATTGAATGAGAAAAGGGTGAAAACAAATAGCCCTCCAATTATTCAACCTTAGAGCAGATATCGGGTTCAATTCATTTGCTACTGGTGGTTACCATGGTAACATCGATATTGAAGACAAGACGTCATGGACCCAGTGACGCACTGCACTTCAACTTCCCAAACCACTCAAGTTCCTCTTAAAAGGAATTGTTTCATTCTCACGGGGAACCAACATTATCTATCGAATTTCTCTTAGAGATTGTTGATATTGAAGAAGGAGACCCTCTCCCTAGTCTCCGATATAGGATCCAAATATGCACAAATTAAGTCTAGAGCTACAAGATCATCATTAAATCTCATTAGGACACTTTCAATGAAGACTCTATGTTTCACACAATGTGGAAAGAGAGTTTATATCTTGAGTCCTACGCATTATCCTTGTGGTATTGCCAGAACATCTGAGTGATATACAAACATATTCACAATGAAGATGGAAAGCCTTCTTGAGCCAACATCAAACAAGCTCCTGGTAGGTGGCATGTGAGATATATTCTATAGATCACCCATGTGACAACTGAACAGAAACAATGGGGCGATTCAATCTTTTGAATCAGTTCTGGTTCAGGTTATGGATTGACGGATACCTTTGAAAAACCGGTTGTTGTGCTCAAAAACTCTTTTCTTTGGCACATCGATCGGTAATACGAATATTTCAAATCAAAGGTGTCTATGATTGATAAATGATTTTCATTAAAACCGTTGTATTACAAAACAATTTCTATTGAGCAATACACGATTGTTTTTCAAATCTCTTTTCATCAATCGGTGAATCTCTATTAAGTTCACTCACTCCATGTTGTCTTCTTTGAGACGTTCGGTTTGAGAACAACTAGAGCATTTACGAAACCCTCAAGGAGATTCTTCGAATTATACGATCACGGCGTAAATAATTGTGCTGATCAACGGGAAAGCGTGGGCGTGTACCTCAATTGTGACAATGATCAAAGACACTTTCGTGTGCTTTATTGCTAGCTGTTGTATGCAGTACACCGACGATTGCTTATTTGTTCGGGAATGAAGCGGTCAATCCATAGCCGCATGCTCACTCTACACATTCATCTCGAAAGAAATCATGATTAGTGCTTCAATGACTCGATATTTTCACTCATGCTTAGCGCTCGGTACATTTGCCAATATCAAGAATCAAGTAAAGCTTCGCTACTCGATGAGAATACATCATGATCGGAATGTGAGCATGCCGTCCAAAAGTCACAATATCACATAATACCAACACCACAATGGAAGAGTCAAAGATTAATGACAGCTGATGATCTTAATGATGGCTCAAAAACTCATCATCAATGGATCAGTTTAAAGACCTCCACTTGATTTATCCAAACATGCAAAACATGAAGAATCAAGGACTACGAGCACGAGCAAAGAACTTAATCAACAATCCTCGCAATCTAATGTAATATCGTTTGTATTCATTTTAAATTGAGGTGACCTCCTTAGGGGAGATTGTTAGGAATTAGAAAATCATCATTAAAGAGTCGGTCACCTCAAGTATATGTATTCATTAGAATGCTCATAGTCGTAGTCTAGTTATATTAATAAGTAGTTTGTTATGTAACACCGTGGAGGACGAACGGGTCTTTACCCACTGTATGCCTGATCCACAGCCCGTAGGTGTAGTTAGTTTGTAAGAAACTATAAATACCCTCTACCTCCCAAGGTAGAGGGTTGGAGCTTCAATACCATTTTTCTTTGTTTCACATAAGTTCCCAACTCTCTTCCTTTCTCTCACTAAAACTTTCTCTCTCTAAACCTTATTAAACGCCTCTTATGATTATGGTTTAGTGTGTTTGTGAAATCCTAAATGTTACAATTAGACACAAAACGTTTATGGATTTAGCATTCCAATACTTGTTACCAAGTACTGAAATCTACCCACATCAAGTCCTTTTGTTAATAAATCAGCATAGTTGTCAATGTATGAATTTTGACAACTTGAATTAGTCCTTTTTCATAACAATCTCTTATGAAGTGGTGTCTAATTTCAATATGTTTAGTCTTTGTGTATTGAACCGGATTCTTAATAATGCAAATGGTACTGCTATTGTCAATGTGAATGATGGCATTCATGAAATTGTACCCATAGTCCAAAAGTTGATTCTGAAGCCATAGAACTTGAGCACAAAGAACTTGCGCAGCCCACATACTCGCCTCGGTCATGAATTAGCCACCATTGTTTGTTTCTTGCACTCGCCAAGAAATTGGCATCCACCGTTGTAGATTTTTATCCAAACTAGCTCCAGCATAGTCACTATCTGAGTAAGTAACCAAATCTAGAGGAGATTCTCTAGGGTACCTTAATCTCAGAGTGGGAAATGCTTTAAGATATCGGAAAATCTTCTTCACAGCAGTCAAGTGAGACATCTTGGGAGTGACTTGAAACCTTGCACATGCACACACTGCAAACATAATATTTGGTCTAGATGATGTAAGATACATCAAAGAACCAATCATAGACATGTACATGTGCACATCAACTGCTTCACCACTATTTTCCTTCAAGAGTTGATTTGTAGTCTTGTTTGCAGGGGTGCTGGATGACTTTGCATCAGTGAACTTGAACTTCCTTAGTATCTCAGCCACATATTTATCTTGATTGATGATAATACCATCTGGCCTTTGTTGTACTTGAAGTCCCAAAAAGAATGTGAGTTCACCCATAGAACTCATCTTGAATTCTTCCTTCATTAGCTTCTCAAATTCTTTGCACATCTCTGTCTTTGTAGATCCAAAATGATATCATCAACATATACCAGAACTAACAAGATATCATTCTTGTCTTTCTTGATGAACAAAGTTTGATCCACTATGCCTTTATGAAACCTATTATCAAGAAGATAAGTAGTCAAGGTTTCATACCATTTCCTTGGTGCCTGATGCAAGCCATACAAAGCTTTAACTACCCCCTCGCTTTATTTTATTCGGGGTCTTCAAAGCCCTGAGGGTGAAACATATACCTCTCATCAATCTGCCATATAGAAAAGCACTCTTTACATCCATTTGATAGACTTTAAAGCCCATAAAGGATGCATAGGCTAAGAATAACCTGATTGCTTCAATTCATGCAACTGGGACAAATACTTCTTCATAGTCAATAACCTCCTCCTGAGTGTATCCTTGAGCCACAAGCCTAGCTTTGTTTCTGATAACAGTTCCTCTATCATCCTTCTTGTTTCTGAACACCCATTTTGTACCTATTACCTACTTGCCAGAAGGCAAATCTGTCACACCCCCAAAATATCGCAGCGGAACGATAGTGTCATTGGGGTATGACGTCATAGCACAAAGTATGGATAAAGAAGACGACCTCTATAATGACGCTTTTAAAGAGTTTACCATTCGATTAAATAAGTTAAAGTTTACAACACATGAGATCCCAAAGTTTGATAATGCATAAAGGTTTACAAAACATGTCGCATGGTAATAGATAAAAACACTAGACTCCAATGTATGCCATGAGACCCAAAAGCTCCATGAAATGCTATCGCCTTACAACCTGAGATAAATATGCTAAAAGTGTCAACACAAAGGTTGGTGAGTTCATAAGTTTGTAATAAAATGATCTGAAATACTTAGAGAAATGTTCACACAAAGAAGCATTGTAAATCCACTTTCGTTCCAAGTTCCATACAAAACTTGCAACCAGTGTGTTCACAACCCATTGCCTAAAATAGAATGACAATCATGAATATGCGCATTAAGGTAGTTAAAAATATAAATGTCACCACAAGGGTCTTCCAACAACTCGTGTTGGGATGTTCCTCCAACGCTTTCACGTTTGTATCCATAAAATGGCCTTCCAACATATAAAATTTGGGATGTTCCTCCAATGACTCACGTTACTGTATCCAAATAAATGGCCTTCCACCATATAAATGATGGGATGTTTGTTTAAGTCTAGTCACTACACGCTCCAAGTCTAAAGTATAAGTAATGTTGTTTGGCAAAAGAGTTTAAATGTTTGGATAAATAAGCATATATCTCGCCCCAAATAGTTTATAGGAATTTAAATGAGTAAAAGCGGGGTATGAACTCACCTGGTATGATTGATATGCTAACAAAATGAAGTGCCTGAAAATGAGGCTCGAAACTATCCGCGACCTAAAATGAATGTCATGACTTGAGTTATGATATGTTGTCGTGAATGTTGATACAATGTCGCATGCAACTCCATATGATATCCATACCACTTGTACGTTTTGGAAATAATGTTTATCGTCAAAATATGTTTATGACATCTCTCGTCAGATATAAAAATACTCTACATGTAGTTATGTTGAAACAACCCCTATGATAGTCGCAAAATGGTGCACACCGAGTGTTAGGAAATGAACTCAACAGTTTTGGAAAGCTTGTGTTATTATCTCAAAGTTTTAGCATTTAAGTTTACATCCTAGAGGTCTCGATCACAAAGAAAAATATAGGTTAAGTATTGCACTTTAGGCCAAAAATATAGTTTAAAGGATGCTTTTCGGCAAAGTTTGAGTGACTATATGTTATTCGTTACAACTCCACTCAACAAACGGTTGGACATTTTGGAAAATATGCTAGGCGAACTTACTTTTACTAGAAGACATCACGTTATAAAAAGTTCTACATCATTGTTAAAACGTCCGCCAACATGGTCCTTTAGTTGCCGTAGTATGTTTTTAATAGAGAATATATTAATTTTGCTAATAGAATAAAGTTACGGCAACTTGGTTTATCGCGTGTAATTTAATCGTTACAAGTCCGTTTTCTACGTTTTCTACATCCTTAGATTCGTGTCAAAGAATACTAATATATTTTTGATAAGTCAACACAATTTATAAAGCTTAAGACTCATTTTTGACTCGTAAGGAGTGACATTTTCATGCTGAAATTTCTGAAATTAATAGTTTTCCTCGTCAAACTTGAAAAATTCATATCTTCTTCGTTATAGCTCCGTTTTAACCGCCTGCGGCCACGTTGTTTTAAAGTGTATTTTCTAAATATCTAGCCCAAAATATTTACCTACTGTCGGATTTCCCCAGAATTAAAAATACGGACAGACCCTATTTAAAACGTGTTTAAATGAGTTTTCTCGCCAAACCTATTCTAACACATTCAAAACAACTCCGGAGCTATTCTAATCCTACCATACACCTTCTTAGGGTGTCATGGTTTCCTAGACATCACCAAAACTAATATATAACAAGGAATAATTATAGGATGACTTAGATATATATAACCCTTAAAAACCAATGAAAAAGTGGTACAACATCATATGACTTGCATGTTTTTGCTCAAATATGATGAAATGATTATGAAATAAATATGTAAGATGAAAAATGGACATGAGATGCTTACAAGAATATTTGATGAGGTTTATGAGAACAAAGGGTTTTCCTAATCACTTGAGGTTTTTATTGCAAAACCTATACAACAAGTGATACTAGATTGTTAAATAACTTGTCTTGAAAAATTTGAGATGATCTTCTTGCTCCTCCTATGGTGGCCGGTTGTGTTGGAGAGAAGAGAAGGGAGAAACAAATTTTACACCTTAAGATATGAGTAAATGTGTGTATATATTTAGTATATAATTAAAAATAACTACATGTGTAGTCTAAGTAGAAGATATTTTTGTCCAATTTGTGTTGAGTCATTAACTTTGGTCGACAAGTATAAAACAAAAACAAGGAGTAGTGAATTTTATTAGTAAATGTATTAAAGTGTATGAATATTATGTAATTTGTAAGTTAAATTAGGTATTTGGGGTAGCGTTAGATAAAAATAACTTTTCACGGATCAAGATAAAATATATTGTGGTCATAAAAATTATAAAAATGCATTTCTTGAAAGATTTGAGTGAATAAATATTTATCGGGTTGAATTTTAAGAAAACCGTCGTAATTTATATAAACATAACAATTTATATACGAATTAAATTTAAAACACCGGGTAAACTAATAATAATATTTTTATAA
Source organism: Chrysanthemum makinoi (assembly GCA_910596185.1). Classification (NCBI taxonomy): domain Eukaryota; kingdom Viridiplantae; phylum Streptophyta; class Magnoliopsida; order Asterales; family Asteraceae; genus Chrysanthemum; species Chrysanthemum makinoi. The sequence goes on along the minus strand of OU343216.1, from coordinate 30,265,996 downwards.
ACTTAATATGAGTATAAAAATATATTGTGATAAATTTTTGGAAGTAACGGATCAAATGTTCAAAATAATTTATTACGCGATAACGTTTATTTATTATGAAATTATGCGTTTAATGTGAAATGCAAAACTATGCATGAGCTAATATGATGAATATGGAGTTTTGAGAAATGACCGGAAATTGAGAATTGTGACATTCTTCCCATGTCAGAGGAATCACGTCCTCGTGATTCAATCGATGATACATAAAGTTCTATCCTTAGGTTTCGCGAAATCAGGATGTATAATCAAAGTGTTTAAGCCAAAACTTACGCGTCTAAGTTTCTTATCTAATGAGACTCACTAAATCTGAATAATACGGTGGATCACTTAATGGTCTAGGGAAAACGTACCAGTTATGCATTACGGGCTGCCTCGGTCCCTATATAGAATGCTCGAGGTCGGGGTGGACTGATATTGAGTACAGGGTTTGGGTTATTTCCTTCAATTGCCACCGCTAGATTAGCTTGCATCGGTGGCTTATTCAACTGCGGACAATTATTCTGGAAGTGGTTCAGGCTGTTACATTCAAACCAAGTCCTTTGATTATTCCTCATGTTGCCCACGTTAACCGTTGTTATCGGTCTTGCACGCTCTCTACACTGGCTTGAAAAATGGCTTGATTGATTGCAAATTGTACATAAGCGGCAAGGCTTGGACTTCGGGTGATGATAAGCACATTTGGCACATTTGGGGTGTGTACCCGCATACTCTTTGTGTTCAGTACTGGCTACACAAAAACTCTTGCTCTCTTGTTGTCTGCTACCACATCCATCTGTCTACTCGATCCACTCGATTCTTTCCTCTTGTCACTGCTTTTCAAAGTCCCATTTCACCCATCTCATCTGTTAGGGTTCCTGCTCTCGATATTGCACTTTGTATTGTAGACGGCTCAGTAGTTTCTCACTTCCACGGATTTGGGACAAGACCATATATGTACCTCGATATTCTCTTGGATTCAGGGGTAACTAGATGAGGAACTAGTCCGCTAACTCATGAAATCGGTCTCGTGTAGGCTGCGACTGACCAGCCCCTATCATGGAGTGGTGATAAAATTCATCTTCCAGCTTTAGCATTTCATTGTCCCGCAAGCTCTCTTTCAATAACGCCTTAAATTCGTCCCATGTCATACCTGTGCTGCTTCTCCCCTAGCCTCATTGTAGCCGTGTGTTCCACTATGTCAATACCTTCCCCGATAGCAAGCCAAAGCATACTTTACCCTCTGATGTGTGGCACAATTGCTGATGTCGATCACTGACTCTGTCTTCTCTACCCATCGAGTATACGACAAAGCACCTCGTATACCATCAAAATCCACTGGTTTGCATGCTGAAAATTTCTTATATGTGCATCCGATTCTGTTGTTGTTGTTGGTGTTGTTGTTGTTGCCACTGCCAACTACATTGTTGGTTTCACCAGTACCGTTCCCGTGGTTTCCCGAGTTACTCATATGGTTTCCAACTTGTGTGACAATAGTGGGAAGCAAGATTTGAAGTTGTTGAGCGGTGATGGCGGCAAAATCGTGGTTTCAAGCGTTGTTGTCATTGTTACCCATGTCGCTACCGCCTTCTCTACCTCCACGCCACCGTTCTTCCACCCTTTGTGCCGCACCACCTCGGCCAGATTGCGTGTTACCCTTTGGTGCCATGATCTCTGCAAAGAAAGGACAGTTGAGTTCCCAATGTCTATATTTAACGCCCCTCAAACATAATACCACGCCACAAATTTGTTCCTAAGGTGTACCCACACCGATCTACGTATGCGTGGTCCATATGTCCACGTGGGTTGTGACGCATTTATAATTATGTTGGCCACCATAATTATAATTGCTTCATTTCACACGTGTACATACCACCAAGCATACATGTCTCGGCGATTGTTGTTACTGAAATAGGTAGCCATTCTATCATCCGATTCTAAACGGTGGAGGAGGAATTTAGGGTAGGTATCTAGGAAGAGTCGCACTTGGTGTATAGGAAATTCCTTTAGGTGCTAAAGTTACAATGAGGTTTAGTCACCAGCAGTTCCCAAAGTATCCTCAAGAGAACTCCCATCCTCGGGCAAAATCATCAAATCTATACAGCTATATAGTAACACATATTTAGCTCGATCTCGCATCTCATCAAACAAGAACTGTCACGAGATCAAGTTAGATAAGTGCTCTTTACTGAGCTCCATATCTTTGATGACCCAACTAGATTTTGGGACTCCCCTATTGGTACAAGGAAACCACGTTATCTAATGAGGTTATTCTAGAAGAAATATTTAAGAAAACATATGCGCACAAAAAGTGTGTAAGGCGATAGGAAAAGAAAGAAAGGATCAAAGCGGTTACAGTCTAGGAACTAAAATGCAACCTAGTTCTCTATAACCAAGTCTCTGATTAATCACACACCCCCAAAATATCGCAATGAACGAGATAGTGTCATTGGGGTATGACGTCATAGCACAAAGTATGGATAAAGAAAACGACCTCTATAATGAGACGTTTTAAAGAGTTTACCATTCGATTAAATAAGTTAAAGTTTACAACACATGAGATCCCAAAGTTTGATAATACATAAAGCTTTACAAAACATGTCAAATGGTAATAGATAAAAACACTAGACTCCAATGTATGCCATGAGACCCAAAAGCTCCATGAAATGCTACCTTTACAACCCCTGAGATAAACATGCTAAAAGTGTCAACACAAAGGTTGGTGAGTTCATAAGTTTGTAATAAAATGATTCAAATACTTTAAATGTTCACACAAGAAAGGCATTGTAAATCCACTCAGTTCCAAGTTCCGCCCATACAAAACTTGCAACCGGTGTGTTCACAACCCATTGCCTAAAATAGAATGACAATCATGAATATGCGCATTAAGGTAGTTAAAAATATAAATGTCACCACAAGGGTCTTCCAACAACTCGTGTTGGGATGTTCCTCCAACGCTCACGTTGGGTTGTATCCATAAAAATGGCCTTCCAACATATAAATCTTTGGATGTTCCTCCAACGACTCCACGTTAATGTATCCAAATAAATGGCCTTCCACCATATAAATGATGGGATGTTTTTTTAAGTCTAGTCACTACACGCTCCAAGTCTAAAGTATAAGTAATGTTGTTTGGCAAAAGAGTTTAAATGTTTGGATAAATAAGCATATATCTCGCCCCAAATAGTTTATAGGAAGTTAAATGAGTAAAAGCGGGGTATGAACTCACCCGGTATGATTGATATGCTAACAAAATGAAGTGCACTAAAATGAGGCTCGGAAACTATCCGCGACCTAAAATGAATGTCATGACTTGAGTTATGATATGTTGTCGTGAATGCGTGATACAATGTCGTGCATGCAACTCCATATGATATCCATACCACTTGTACGTTTCGGAAATAATGTTTATCGTCAAAATATATGTTTATGACATCCGTCAGATATAAAAATACTCTACATGTAGTTATGTTGAAACAACCCCTATGATAGTCGCAAAATGGTGCACACCGAGTGTTAGGAAATGAACTCAACAGTTTTGGAAAGCTTGTGTTATTATCTCAAAGTTTTAGCATTTAAGTTTACATCCTAGAGGTCTCGATCACAAAGAAAAATATAGGTTAAGTATTGCACTTTAGGCCAAAAATATAGTTTAAAGGATGGTTTTCGGCAAAGTTTGAGTGACTATATGTTATTCGTTACAACTCCGCTCAACAAACGGTTGGACATTTTGGAAAATATGCTAGGTGAACTTACTTTTACTAGAAGACATCACCTTATAAAAAGTTCTACATCATTGTTAAAAACGTCCGCCAACATGGTCCTTTAGTTGCCGTAGTATGTTTTTAATAGAGAATATATTAATTTTGCAAATAGAATAAAGTTACGTGAACTTGGTTTTATCGCGTGTAATTTAATCTCGTTACAAGTCCGTTTCTACGCTTACATCCTTAGATTCGTGTCAAAGAATACTAATATATTTTTGATAAGTCGACACAATTTATAAAGCTTAAGACTCATTTTTGACTCGTAAGGAGTGACATTTTCATGCTGAAATTTCTGAAATTAATAGTTTTCATCGTCAAACTTGAAAAATTCATATCTTCTTCGTTATAGCTCTGTTTAATCCGCTCCAAGCTGCCACGTTTGCTTTTTAAAGTGTATTTTCTAAATATCTAGCCCAAAAATATTTATCTACTGTCGGATTTTCCCAGAATTAAAAAACGGACAGACCCTATTTAAAACGGTTTTAAATGAGTTTTTCTCATCCCCAAACCTATTCTAACACATTCAAAAACAACTCAGAGCTATTATTAATCCTACCATACACTTCTTAGGTGTCATGGTTTCCTAGACATCACCAAAACTAATATATAACAAGGAATAATTATA
>OU343216.1:30232655-30261489 GCA_910596185.1 Chrysanthemum makinoi | reverse complement strand
CTAGGCTAAACACCTAGTTCCATTGCTATGGAGGAACTACTACCCAACACTACACCAACAACTAATCCCAAAGGAGACCAACTCCTTATTACAACATCATCAAGGATATCAATATCCTTGGATCTAGTACTAATCTATCTTGTACATCAAAACACACCATATCAAATGTACATCAGGCACCTTTCACTAATGCCTTTAACTAGATCTTCAAGACACCCTTCACTAATGTCTTGTGTCTTGACTTCTAAGCACCATTCACTAATGCTTCTAGTCTTTACATCTAAGCACCCACCACAAGTGCTTATGATATGGACGATAGATACCTTTCACTAATATCTTCGTCTTGACACTTGAGACACCTTTCACAAATGTCTTCAAGACTTTAGGAAAAGAAAACAATCATCAACAAGAAGACTTCAGTAGTATTGATGATGAGGAATCATGGTAACTCATGGACTTGAGCTTGCTCGACTTCAAAGGTGGTGATCTCGCCTTTAAGAGGAACCTAGAAGATCACACAAAAACAAAACTACAAACATAGATCTCTTGGATCTGGGGTTAGAGAGTTTTTAACTCAAGGGGATAGTATGTTAGAAAGGGGGTGAGCAACAATGAAGAAATGACTCACTATTTATAGAGGAAAAATTCTACTGTTCCCCGGATCCCACGGATCCCTCCCACAAAGGACCCGTCTAGCGTAAAGCTAGGGATCCGTGGGATGCTCCTCTTTACCTATGGGTATTTTGGTTATGGGTCATGGGTCATGGGTTGATCCATAGATCTTTAGCTAGATAATATCTCGAGTGCAATGCACTAGTCACATGGGTATGGGTCAATACCATGGGTTATGGATATTATCCATATATGATATAAGCATGATGTCATGCAATGGGTTATGGGTCAAGCTCCATGGGTTATGGACTTTCGGTTGTACCCAACTACATTCAATGTATTTGGTAAATGGGTTGTGATACTTAAGTTTCTACCAATTTATATTGCCTAATATATTACATACTAGTTATGTGTATATTTTACCCAAATATGTAAACACTAGTTGTTATACGTATGTAATATTAAATCATAAAATCACTTATACTTGTTTTAGTGTTTTATGTGAAAATGTGAATATGTTAGAAACTATTAGTTCAAACCTTTTACGTATTTATTTGTTTCGTTAAAATGATTTTACGTTTGTTATCGACAAAACATTAAAATATCGTAAAATATAAATAAATGTTTTTACGGCTTATTTGTATTAACATAATCTTTCTTTTTCATTAAAACACTCATTAAATGAAATTTACAAATCATTAATAATGTAATTAAAATACTCCATCACTCAAAAGTACAATTAATATATTAAATGGTACAAAAAATAATGCATAAATCATTTTATCACTTAGATCTTTCAAACACCCACTAAAATGAATTTTACAATTCATTAATGATAGTATTATTAAAATACACCTTCACTCTAAAAGTACACTTAATATATCACATGGTACAAAACAATAGCATATAAATCATCTTTGATTGTACAATATTTCGTACGACCAGGCCTTCGATGGTGATCGAAGGGTATGAGGGGTGATATGCTTGCGCCAAACTTGTAGCCAATCTGCAATAAGAAATAGTAGACACTTCGTTAAGTGATTGCGCAGGGGTTAGGCCCTGCGAACCACCTCCGGCGTGAGAGTAAGTATGTGATATGAGTTGTAAATAATATGATGTATGTGAAATACTGTGTTGAGTGAACATACCATTGAAATGACTCGTCCAACCTATTTATAGGTGATGAAAATAGCTTGGAGAGTGTTAGCACACGTTTAGGAGATCATGGGGCGTCCCCTGATTTGTGGTAACCGCTAGGGCTTCATCCCCACTATCTCCGGCTTGGCGGGGAAGCTAAGGAAATAGGGAACGTGGGGAAGACCAATAGGTTCTTCTTTGTCTTGGCATCTTCAAGAGAAGACAACCGAAGGGGCATAGGCTCTGGCTGGCGGATTCCGAACTGGTAACCATGTCAATGATGAATGGTTTTACGCCACCAATGACTTATGAAGAAAGACTTGGGTCTTCGTAATGCAAATTCGACTAAGGCCGAAGGGGGGTCCTTCGACCTGATCGGAGGGTACGTCATCAATCTTATCTTTTATTTATTCTTTAAACACCAAACCAATCTTTTGCGTAGTCAGACTTTCTGACACCACCTTTTTCAACCACACACTGGACCACCATTTACCACCACAACTTAGCAATATAGACACCACCAGATGATGCTAAAACCGCTATTTTAAAACACCATATATGTTTAAACGATATATAATATTACACGTGCTAAACGACTAGCAATATCGTTGACCATTATTTTCGTATCTTCATTGAATCGTGATGTAAGTCTGCCATTTTTTAAAGCAATATTGTGTGGTAAAGTTGTTCCATTAAGTTATCGTCATGTGTTAAGTTAGCATCATAAAGAACATAGAATCGCGTAGGTATCCTGCTATAAATGCTTTTTATAATGTTACTAAACGCGTAATTAAAAAAGCAATCTTATTTTCAATTAATAACCTCTATTGGAAATTCTTGTTTTTTCCTTATTTAAAAGCAATGCATCAAAAAAACCTTGCAATCGCCAAAAAATATAATCACACGGGTACCCGCCGCTGCAACGCGCGAGTACCCGGCTAGTATAGATATATGTATAAATATTTTCTAAGATCAAACGGAATAATAAACGCTAGCAGGTAAGAAAGAAGCCAAAAACAAAGGGTAAAATAAGGAAAAAAAACAAACAAACAAACAAAAAACAGAAAAAACAAACGATGGTATCAAACTGTCAAGAGTTGTGAACCTTTGAAAGACTTAACTTCAGAAATCATAAGATCTGAATAATCTAACCCAAAGCAAGGGGTAGAAGTGTCACATTATGGTGTCATATCAGAACATACAAATGAAATCTTTACAAACGAAAACCTTAAAAATGAAGTATCAAAACATACACACAATTGACTGACAAGAAAATACAATATCCAGAATGAATTAAAATCCCAAAACAAAAGTTGTTCAAAATAAGTCCCAAAGTAATAAGGTGCTAGGGTTGGTCCACCTGATACTCTAACTCTCAGCCCATCAAGCCCATCTTCAAACCTAAAACCTGCCAGCAGAAAAGAAATGCGGCCGAGCTTAAAAAGCCCTGAACATATAACAAAACGAAAGCTAAATAAAATCTGAACTGCAAAAATGAAACAAAGGAACGGATAACAAAGTCGCAAACGAAATGAGAACAATGAGTCAATGAAGATCCCGCAGAACACAATTATATAGATATCCAAAGCAAGATGACAAGGAGAACGCAAAGCAAAGCATCGATGACATATAAACAAGCACATACAAACCGGACATACAAGAACTGAAACATAAGCAAGCATAGCAGGCGTTGCATCCACACAACATGTATGTCATACAATCAAATCCAAAATCGAAAACATACAAGCCAAACAGATATCTACAGAAAACGAAGCAATTAATTAATAAGTGAGCATGATAATTCACACAGGTCAAAACCCTTAGTTGAAAACATAACCAAGATCATAACAAGGAAGTACTAACAGCAATAACACATGGCAGCCACACGTAATAAGTAGGAATATAGTATAAACGATATAATTAAATGAATTAAAGACATAGCAGGGAAACTAAACAAATTAACAAGCCAGACGTCACAAGCTGAACCATTTACCTAATCAAACCAGCATAGAAGAAATGTAAACATGGCGGGTAAACAATAAGCAGATAAGGACACAACGAATAGTCATAGTCCACGGAATTAACTGAACCAAGTACACAAAATAAAATGACAAAACTACAATCCATTACATTAGCATGGTCACCAGACAATTCGAGGGTCACATAACAGTGAGATCACATATCGATGAAAACAGTAACTCAGATAACCGTATATTAATCATATCGCAGCAGAGTAATCAGTAGTCACATAACACATGAAAAGCATAATCAAATCCAATAACATATAATAACCCGGTACGTTAATGGAACGATAGTCCCAAATAACGGAATGAAAGTGTGACAGATCAATGAAAAGGAGTATCTATATCTTGGTAAGAGTGAGTCATATAAGGGTACTGAGAAATGAACAATTAATATAGATTATGGTGCGTTGGGGAAATACAGAAAGTACAGTATAGGCATATCAAAAGTGTAAGGGTTGTCGAATCTACCACGAGCCAAAACATCATATCATATCATATCATAAGTAGCCATTGTATTCGAGGGGTGACCCTAATACCATATATAATAGGAGGGAGACCTCAGTAACCAATGGAGTAGCTAGCTCCCAGACTGTGAAGACGCGTATTACACACGACATCATTCACCGCACAAATCATATCATATCGATAAAGAAACGATCTAGGATGCATCCATAACCCCTACCTCACATATACAAAATATGATCCACCACCAAGGGACGCGGTGTAACATCACTCTACTGCCCTAGAGTCATGCCAGAGGTGCATCATTGACACGGCCATGTTACCTTCATGGCTAGGGAAACATATTTGGCTCTGGTATCAAACTGAAGGGTCAAAGCATAATCATATCATAAGGATTCATATTAAAGTTCATATCAAAGTTCCATAACATAAGTTCATAATCAAAAGTTCATATCAATGGCTCATAATCCGAAAGGTTCGTAGTCATAAGGTTCACAATCAGAAAGGTTCATAATCAGAGTTCATAACAAAAGGGTGCATAGCAGAGTCATAGGAAGCCCTAAATAAGGCTCAGAGCAAAGTATAACAGTTCAAAGCTAATATCGAAAGATGTAAACGAATCATGAGAAACCTTAAGAGAAAAGGTCAGAATATATGTACCTTAGCAACGTAATGAAAACAAACGGAAAAGTAACACCGGGAAGCAACGTCGTATCTCCTTCAATGAATCTACACGAATTGATATCATATATTACTTATATACTCATTTTATAAGCTTCTTATGCATGTGTAAGTGTTTTACTTATTGATATAATCTTTTTATCTTTCATTTTCTTAACTTCATATCGGACCAGAATTTAGCGATTTTTATAAAATACTTACTTAGCTCAAATAAAATCAAGGAAATTCCCAAGGGTTCCCTCATGAGTTAAAAGACTTCCAAAAATTGGGGATTTTATTTCTTGGTCAAATGGCCTATGGAAAATCACAAGTCCAGACCTGTCCAGAAAGTGAGCAGAAAATACACCTTAAAAGTTTACAATTATTAGACATGTTTAGACACCTTGGAAAAATTCCCAAAACTCCCAGAAATTCATTTATATCCTAAATGTCAATCCTGTTAAAGGAGAGTCTCTACTAACTTATGGTTTGAAAATGAAAAATCAAACAATCCAACTAAATTTCAGACCCGTTTCTCAGCTTTGACACTTGATCTTGTAAAATTTAAAAATACGACTTTAGACAACTCCAAATTCGACCAAACCACTTGGAAAACTTAACTAAGACATAAAATAAACTTTTCCAACAAAAACCCAGATTATTACACTTATAAATATCGATTTATAACCCACACAATTTCGACATATGATGCTGTCCAGTTTTAGGGTTCATATTAGGCCATCATAACACATGTTTAGACCATTAATTACACTTTGGGTTCCATTCCAATTAGGGTTTGGAATTTAGTAGGCATGATAACATTATATTCGCTTGGCAAACATATGTGTGTCGTGTATATGAATTCAAAAGAGAGGAAAGCATGCGGCCCAACAAGAAAGTGAAACGAAGAGACGTGATACCTTGTAACGGAAAAGGGGAAACAACAAGGATCAAAACAATGCAATAAGCACCCCTTTCGGCCCTAGAAGATCACGACCAAAGCAGAACCAAACACAGCCCTACAGCTTCTATTCACCACACATGATCACACCGGTCTTGTTTTCTTGCCTTGTTGTCGAATGAAAGTGGAAAAGAACTAGATGCCACACAGAATTAGGTTTCATGTGAGATAGTTTATGGAGCTACAAAAGAAAAGAAGGGGAGGGATATACGTGGGTTTGTTTTGCCGGGTTCCAAAGGGAAAAGACATGGGCCAAACCACGCTTAGTTAGGCCTTTATTCGTGTAGTCTTTGATTTGCAATTTTGAAATTTTTCGGCCCAATGCAAAAATATATACACGCGTTTTTTATATTTTAGATGTGAGTGTGTGTCGTTTTATTTATTTACTCAAATTACATATTAGCGGTTTGTTAGAAAACATATTTAATGAGATTAACGTATTTTAGGCATTTTAGAGGTTTTAAATTTTCAGGGCAAAATAGTCTTTTCGTGGTTTAGATTTTAGGTTTTACACAACTCTTCCCCTCTAAAGAAAATTCGTCCTCGAAAATTGAAGTCGCAGAGGTACACAGAGACGTACAAGTTCACGGCAGACGTAGCAATCCATAGTTTCACATTTATCAAAACGATTTCGGGTCCAAAGCGTAAAAACTTATAAGTAATAGATGTCTGAAAATCTCAACAGAGGTACATAATTTCAAACGAATATGAGGATCAAAAGATAACGGATATAAGCCTAGTCCATTCACGCATTCCTACCAGTGCATTTCCCAAGACGTCGTACGATTTCAATAAGTTCATTATATGATCTCTATTATCACGTTGATCAGGCGTCATAATACTTGCATCACATAACAAGTTCTTATTGTCATCATATTTTGCCTCGGTTCATGACAAACCACATAACCAATATTACAACAAAACATATCACATACAGATATCAAGTAACATACCAAAGCAGACCAGATTCATATACACACAACATAAACTACATCAAGCAACTTACCATATCATAATGAAAGAAGGCCATCAACTTGCACAAACGGCCCTCAATGACTCATTACGACTATCCGAAATAAAAGCTGAGATATCACCAAAATGCTAAATAATAAAACTTCACGATTCAAACCGAGTTCTGAACGAATCAAGGAAAAGCAATACCGATCAAAATCACTTAACAAAATATCAAACCGCCTCAAAACGCATGACAAACGAATCTGATTAACACAAGTCGCGCCAAATCATATGCGAGATGATGAACCTTCTCAACCACCGGCCTTGTCTCCGTCTTTTGCGTCTTGGTTGATCCGTCCCGCCTCCTCCAAGCATCCTGATGTCCCCAAAGAGACGACAGCGGTGCGGCTTCTGCTTCATGAACCTCTCCAACTCAGGGACTGTTACAGCAACGCTGTTAGGCACCATCTCTTCGGCTCCACGGTAGTCTCCATCTAACGATCGACAAACGGATGTGCGAAGACAAAATAACAAAATTCAATGCGAAAAGAGGAAGGCCAAATCATGAAGACAAACGAATATCAAAGTTAAACTGAACGACTATCAAACGAATCGGAGAAGATCGAACGACGGAAGCCTAATGTCTACCCAAGTCCTCACAGGTCAATCCTAAGGTCAACAAGACAAAACCCGGGATCTGATACCATAATTGTAACACCCCAACCCGCAAGGGTAGTGTCACATTATGGTGTCATATCGTAACATACAAATGAAATCTTTACAAACGAAAACCTTAAAAATGAAGTATCAAAACATACACACAATGGACTGACAAGAAAATACAATAATATCCGAATGAATTAAAATCCCAAAACAAAAGTTGTTCAAAATAAGTCCCAAAGTAATAAGGTGCTAGGGTTGGTCCAATCAGATACTCTAACTCTCAGCCCATCAAGCCCATCTTCAAACCTAAAACCTGCCGCAGAAAAAGAAATGCGGCTGAGCTTAAAAAAGCCCAGTGAAGTATATAACAAAACGAAAGCTAAATAAAATCTGAACTGCAAAATGAAACAAAGGGAACGGATAACAAAGTCGCAGCGAAATGAGAACAATAAGTCAATGAAGATCCCCAGAACACAATTATATAGATATCCAAAGCACAGATGACAAGGAGAACGAAGCAAAGCAAAGCATCGATGACATATAAACAAGCACATATAAAACCATATACAAGAACTGAAACATAAGCAAGCATAGCAGCTGCATCCCACACAACATATATGTCATACAATCAAATCAAAATCAAAACATACAAGCCAAACAGATATCTACAGGAAAACGGAAGCAATTAATTAATAAGTGAGCATGACCATTCACACATGTCAAAACCCTTAGTTGAAAACATAACCAGTATCATAACAGCGGAAGTACTATAAAGCAGTCAACACATGGCAGTCACACGTAATAAGTAGGAATATAGTATAAACGATATAATTAAATGAATTAAAGACATAGCAGGACAACTAAACAAATTAACAAGCCAGGCCACAAGTGAACCATTTACCTAATCAAACCGTAGCATAGACAGAAATGTAAACATGGTAGGTAAACAATAAGCAGATAAGGACACAACGAATAGTCATAGTCCACGGAATTAACTAAACGAAGTACACAAAATAAACAGACAAAACTAACGATTACACATTAGCATGGTCACCAGACAATTCAGAGGGTCACATAACAGTGAGATCACATATCATCAGATGAAAACAGGTAACTCAGATAACCGTATATTAATCATATCGCAGCAAAGTAATCAGTAGTCACATAACACATGAAAAGCATAATCAAATCCAATAACATATAATAACCCGGTACGTGAATGGAACGATAGTCTGAAATAACGGAATGAAAGTGTGACAGATCAATGAAAAGGAGTATCTATATCTTGGTAAGAGTGAGTCATATAAGGGTACTGAGAAATGAAAAATTAATACAGATTATGGTTGTTGGGAAATACACAAAGTACAGTATAGGCATATCAAAAGTGTAAGGGTTGTCAGAAATCTACCACGAGCCCAGAAATATATCATATCATATCATCATATCATAGTAGCCATTGTATTCGGAGGGGTGACCCGGCATACGTATATAATAGGAGGGGAGACCTCAGAACCAATGGAGTAGCTAGCTCCCAGATGTGAAGACGTATTGCACACCCACATCATTCACCAAAAAATCATATCATATCAGATAACTGAACAGATCTAGGATGCATCCATACGCCCCTACCTCACATATACAAAATATGATCCACCACCAAGGGACGCGGGCAACATCACTCTACTGCCCTAGAGTCATGCCAGAGGTGCATCATGACACGGCCATGTTACCTTCATGACTAGGAAAACATATTTGGCTCGGGTATCAAACTGAAGGGTCAAAGCATAATCATATCATAAGGATTCATATTAAAGTTCATATCAAAGTTCCATAACATAAGTTCATAATCAAAAGTTCATATCAATGGCTCATAATCATAAAGGTTCGTAGTCATAAGGTTCACAATCAGAAGGTTCATAATCAGAGTTCATAACAAAAGGGTGCATAGCAGAGTCATATGGAAGCCCTAAATAGAAGGCTCAGAGCAAAGTATAACATTTCAAAGCTAATATCGAAAGATGTAAACGAATCATGAGAAACCTTAAGAGAAAAGGTCAGAATATATGTACCTTAGCAACGTAATGAAAACAAACGGAAAAGTAACACGGAAGCAACGCGTATCTCCTTCAACGAATCTACACGAATTGATATCATATATATTACTTATATACTCATTTTATAAGCTTTTATGCATGTGTGTTTTTACTTATTGATATAATATTTTTATCTTTCATTTTCTTAACTTCATATCCGACAGAATTTAGCGATTTTTATAAAATACTTACTTAGCTCAAATAAAATCAAGGAAATTCCCAGGGGTTCCCATATGAGTTAAAAGACTTTCCAAAAATTTGGGGATTTTATTTCTTGGTCAAATGGCCTATGGAAAATCACAAGTCCAGACTGCCCAGCAGTGAGCAGAAAAAATACACCTTAAAAGTTTACAATTATTAGACATGTTTAGACACCTTGGAAAAATTCCCAAAACTCCCAGAAATTCATTTATATCCTAAATGCCAATCCTGTTAAAGGAGAGCCTACTAAACTTATGGTTTGAAAATGAAAAATCAAACAATCCAACTAAATTTCAGACCCGTTTTCTCAGCTTTGACACTTGATCTTGTAAAATTTAAAATACGACTTAGACAACTCCAAATTCGACCAAACCACTTGGAAAACTTAACTAAGACACAAAATAAACTTTTCCAACAAAAACCCAAATTATTTCACTTATAAATATCGATTTATAACCCACACAATTTCGACATATGATGCTGTCCAGTTTTAGGGTTCATATTAGGCCATCATAACACATGTTTAGACCATTAATTACACTTTGGGTTCCATTCCAATTAGGGTTTGGAATTTAGTAGGCATGATAACATTTATATTCGCTTGTATAAACATATGTGTGTCGTGTATATGAATTCAAAGAGAGGAAAGCATGCGCCCAACAAGAAAACTGAAACGAAGAGACGTGATACCTTGTAACGTGAAAGGGGAAAAACAACAAGGATCAAAACAATGCAATAAGCACCCTTTCTGGCCCTAGAAGATCACGACCAGTAGCAACCAAACACAGCCCTACGCCCAACAGCTTCTATTCACCACACATGATCACACGGTTTCTTGTTTTCTTGCCTTGTTGTCGAATGAAAGTGGAAAAGGAACTAGATGCCGCCACATTTAGGAATTAGGGTTTGTGTGTAGATAGTTTATGGAGCGCGTACAAAAGAAAAGAAGGGGGAGGGATATACGTGGGTTTGTTTTGCCGGTTCCAAAGGGAAAATACATGGGCCAAACCCAAGCTTAGTTAGGCCTTTATTCAAGTGTAGTCTTTGATTTGCAATTTGTGAAATTTTCAGCCCAATGCAAAAATATATACACGCTTTTTATATTTTTAGATGTGAGTGTGTGTCGTTTTATTTATTTACTCAAATTACATATTAGCGGTTTAAGTTAGAAACATATTTAATGAGATTAACGTATTTTAGGCATTTTAGAGGTTTTAAATTTTCAGGGCAAAATAGTCTTTTCACGTGTTTAGATTTTAGGGTTTTACAAGATCTTTCTAAGTTTTATAGTTATATGGCTTTTTATCTCTCATTTGTGTCATAAAAGGTGAGACATTCACTTTATAATTTGTGGATAACGAGATAAACGATGTTGAAAAATTATGCGATTATGACGTAATTTAGATAGAAGACGAAAAGTTTGTCTAAGTACGTGATTGACAGTTTGACACGTATTTTGATGAATCTTGAATGCATATGTTGCATCTTCATATATACTTCTCCAAGGATGTGTTATAGATACCCTCCCTACGTTGTCACATAAAAGGATTTTGGTCAAACCGTATAACCCGCGATGCACACCGTACAAGCCAGCGATGCACCCAATCATTAGATATCCTCTCTATAGAAGGGTGTGGATAACTTATCGCTACTTCTAATTTAGTCTTCAAAGTTCATATGGTTGTCTGATATCATATCTTATCAAGTTGTTATATCTAACTTGAGTTATAAAAGTATACATGCTAATATGCTATCACTCGATATAAACCCAAATACCCGATTAGCACAACAAAGTTGATGTGTTTAGGCTTGTGGGTTTAGGTTTAGCAGTTTTTTAGATTTTGCCGTTTAAGGTTCTAGATCTTTTGTTGCGGTGTAGTTTTTGGGTGACTTTCTTTACTGGTGTTTCAGTGTTTTTATGTTCTATCTTCTGGCTAGTTTTATTTAGACTAAAATACACCGTTGGTCCCTAAACTTGTCTCGGAGGATCGCGATGGGACGAACCTCGCCCTTTTCATCGCCACGGGTCCAAACAGTGGCCATTAAATGCCAGATTCGTCCCTTGACCAGAATTGGGACAGTCAAACCGATTTCCTTCGAGGGTATTATAGACCATTCACTTTTTTTACCCAACCTTCAACCCAGGGACCAATTGTGAGTATGGCTATTAGCCGTTTCTTCCCTGATACACTGCATTTAATTTCGCGGGAACAAATACACTCACCCAACAAACAACTTTGCCAATCACATAAAACCACATTATCCAGAAACGATAAACTGCAAATCGAAATCAAGAATATAAATCCTCATTTTCAGAACTCAAAAGACCAACCCAACTTCTAACAAAACCATGTCGATCGATCGTTTTACCAACATGCCAGATGAAGTGATCAATAACATTTTGAATCGGTTCTTTGTTAAGCGGTGAGAACTCTAGTTTAGCGAGAAACTGGAGGTCTAAGTGGACTTTGCTCACCGATGTCATACTTGATGAGGATTTCTTTTATTATTTAACATACGAGTTTGATGGTAGGCTTGTTACTAGATTCTTAAATCGGCTTATGGGTCCAATAAGAAAGTTTGTCTTTGCTGTAGAGCCAAGATCAATTATTGGAATAGCAAACTTTCATTATGAACGATTCATGAGTGGCTCTTGTTTTTGGTGACAATGGAGTTGAGGAGCTGATTATTACAACTGGTATGGTGACCAGTTACGTTCCCAACCCAACTTTACTCTCACAGTGAGTTGAAACATCTGGTACTTCATGTTTGTGCTATGGCTACTTTGGAATATTTTCATGGCTATCCAAATCTACTGAGCCTAGAATTGATTCATGTCAATTTTCTAAGCGGTACAGTTTGGGACTTTATTGCTGGTTGTCCCTCACTTGAGTCTCTTAAAATGAATCGTCCTAGTACTAACGAGATGAGACTATGGGATATTGCAAAACTTGGGAATTAGAAGAAGTTACATTTGTCATTAGGTCGTTATAATGTTGTGACCACAATCACAACATCCGATATCTTTCACTTGACAAGACTTCAAAATCTTGAGACCCTTACATTGGATTTTGGTGATTGCACGGTAAGAACAATTTCAGTTTTACAACTTATAATTTAACAATATTATAGAGATGTGTAAAGTAAGAATGAAATTTAATATGTAAAACTTCTTGTAGTTGATACATGAAGCTAATCCTAGGATGAAGGTGCCCTTTGTTTCCCTGATTAACCTTAAGTTGTCCGATGTCGATTTGGGGAAGTGTTATGGTAGCGTTCACCATTGTAATGATTCGGTCATCTCCGAATTTGAAAATGCTGGATACTAGAGTAAGTATAATGCTGTAATGCATATGTATCAAATAAAACATTCCTAAATTGCCATGTTTGTGTATCTCAACACTATTTGATTTTTCAGACTGCAAACACGCTTAGTGATCTACCTTGCAAAAATTTTCCAATGTTGTAGACACAAACACATTCAGCCATGGTCAGCTGACGACGGTGGTTTCGAGCTTTTCCAGAACAGAGCATGAAATAACTTTAATAAAGTGTATACTTGCGTATTCCCGGTCGCTAAAGACAATCAATATCAGGCAAAGCGATAGGAGTCACGATGGGAATGAAAATACCATGAACAACTGGGAGTTGGCTAGGAAGCTGTTGAAACTCCACCGAGCTTCCCCCACAGCCGTGGTAGATTTCTTTGACTGGTTGTAGTTTAAGTTTGGGTTGAATACCCTTGGACAATTTTGTACAATAATTGTTTAAATGGTTTGCTTTAAATTAGATTGTTCATATGTTGTTGTTTGTGCGTATTGTAGGTGATGAAAGTTTGACATTCAAAAGTCAAACTTTCATTTAGCATTTTTATTTGATTGTAGCAAGTAGAGGTGCACAAAAACCGGTTTTTACCGGTTTTCGGTTTTTGGAAAACCGGTTTTAAAAAAACCGGTTTTTCTAAAAACCAATTTCGGTTTTATTCGGTTGTTCCGGAATCGGTTTTTTTCGGTTTTAAAAGTTCGGAATCGGTTTTTTTCGGTTTCAAATTTCGGTATCGGTTTTTTATCGGTTTTTTACCGGTTCGGTATTTTTCGGTTTTAAATGTTCGGATCCATTTTTTTATCGGTATTTTACCGGTTCGGTTTTTTTCGGAATTTAAAACATTTAATACTAATACATTTCGAATACACTCAAAACTTTTATTTAAACAATACAATTATACAACTATAAAATACGAATACATTTCGAATACAATAATAACTTTTATTTAAACAATACAATAAGAACTAAAAATAAATAAATACTAATACATTTCGAGCTTCGGCATGACCGTCACCCAAAAACATATTAGTATACTAAGTATATCGAGCTGCATTGCCATCACCGTGTATAGTCAAGAAATTAAATCATCAAAAAATTCTTCTACATCTAACTCTTCAACATCAAATGGTTCAAATTCACCTTCATCTAATTCGGTAGGCGGAGGTGATATATCCATTTCATCTTCTTCTTCCGCTATAGTTTCTTCAACTTCTTCAATCGAACCTTCCAACGATCTTTCATGTTGTACCCTATCTACTCCGTCCATATAATCTTTGAAACTCACTTGTTGTGGTCGATGATCGTTGACGCTTTGTAGCGTCTTCACGTAAAGTATTATAAAGGTTTATGTTAATGTCTCTGTCATTCGAGACAAATCGGCCCAAGGTATCGAATTGAGTTTGGTTGTTGACCATATTTTGTTGCATAAAAACACCTGATACTATAGTTGTTGCCTCTTTAAAAACTTGTAAAAAAATAGTTAAAGAATTTAGTCGATCCCAATCTTGGTCATCTATCGAAGTGGAACGGTTTTTTTCAACAAGTAATTCATTAAATCTCTTTTTAATAACTTTAACCATTTTTCTTAAACATAATTAATAGCTAAATTAGTCTATTAGTAATCATCTAAATTAGTCTAAATTAGTCTATTAGTACCCGATGACTATTTTGTAGCGAACAAATGTTTTTTTATTTTTACGTCTAATTCAAGTAAGTTTTTTATTTTTACGTCTATTTTGATTGGAAAAATGATTCTAAGATCAATCGCGTAACTTTCGTGATTTTTCGACAATGTTTGAGGGTTGAAACGAGCTCGAGAAGCGTTATCTTGAAAGATTGAGCAATTGACGCAACCCCTATTTTTAATACCAAACGCACCCTTAACTTTGAGAATTGACATCCTTTGTCCCTCTTGGGGTATAAAAACTCTCCACCTCACTCATTCTCACACTTTTACACATACAAATTCTCTCTCTTCTCTCTCTCTTAATATCCGGTCACCGGGATTATTTTCCGGTTATTTCTCTCCCGACTATTCTACCACGCGCCGCCGCTATACTACACCTCCTATACCATTTAATAGATCGGTGTATTGTGATTCTAACTAAGTAGCACGCCGCGGAAACTCATTCACGCGTGCTAGATCGGAGTTTTTAACTTTTGGCTACGAGTTATTTGTATAATGAAATAGAATTTACCAATAAAAGCTTTGTTGACTAAATAAAAAACTTTGCTATTGAAAGAGACAAAAGAAGGAAGAAAGTTGATCTGTTGATACCACGAGAACCATAATGGATAAAACCCCGTTTTAACTTTTTTGAAAAACCGGTTTAACCAGTTTTAAACCCGGTAAAAACCGGTATTCTAGAAAAACTTAAAACCGGTGCAACCGGTTCGGTTTTACAAAACCGGTTTCGGTTTAGTAAAAACCGGTTTTTGCTAAAACCGGTTCCGGTTTTTTTCAGCGGTTTTTTTTAAAACCGGTTCTTGTGTGCATGTCTAGTAGCAAGTAAAACTGCATTTCCAGTTTACTTTAGTTAGTCAATACTTGAAAATGGTGAATGGGTTAACAGTGAACGAGAGTCGTAATGTCAGAAGGATTGAAAACCTTTGGAAGATTAAGTGCAAAAGGCATAATGGTATTTGAAGTTTAATGATAAGGATGGCTAGTGGAATGTTCAATAATATATAGAATGGTATTTGACTTTGCAAAGTCAATATTGCAAAACCATTACTAAATATTTGTTTTGGAGTGAATTGATAATTTGATATGCTTTAGAAGTTTGACTTAACAAAGTCAAACTTCTAATGGTTTTATGTAAGTTGGCAACTTGAGGGACCAATTGTGTATTCTAAAGTGAATATTGGGCGGGAGTTTTAAGTATGATAACGGCAACCAATACAAATTCAGGGACCGAGTGTGACAATACAGTAACTATTAGACCCTTCACTGTCTCTTACCGGAGACGATATTAAGTAGTGCACAGCAAACGATAAACTCATCTATCACTTTTTCCACACACACTACTTTCCAATGGCAGATTTCCCCATTTTAAACGAACTCATGGAGGTGGCAGATTCGCCAAATCTGAATGATCGTATGGCTATCTGGTTTGAAGAAGAGGCTGCCCAAGAAGGGATTCTAAGGAAGCTAGTTCTTCAGTGCATTCAACATCTGAAGAGAGGAATCATCAAGCGTAGGAGGATAGAGAGAATCAAGCTCTGGGGACTGGAATTGCGCTTGACTGTGTGGATGCGCCGAACAAAATCCAGTTGAGGCACACAAACCAACTTGCCCAACTCATATAGATTGTTGGTCAAACAGATGAAGGTATTCGGTTCAACCAAGAGTTTGTTAAGAAAATAGCTGAACATAATGCCTGAATTTTTGGTTTTCCATGGGGTAGATAAAGATGGTCTTTTGGGTGATAGTTTTGCTAAAAATGGTATGTAAATTAGATTTGATGTAGTTGGTTATGATGTTTAACAGACTTTATTAATGATAAAATATCATTTGGGTTATGTGTTGTTTAATCTGTCTTTGTATTGTGATATGGGGGTATTTTAGTGCTTTTAGTATCAACAAAACCAAACATCCCTTATATCACAAAACCAAAAGGCCCTTGTATCATCAAAACCAAACAGGACCTTGTATTAGCAAAACTTTAATCAGTAGAACCAAACACCCCCTTGTATCCGCAAAAGCAAAGGCAATGGTTTAAAAAGATGTGGTGAAAATGCAAATACTTTGGCACTAAATCATAATGTATCAAATAAAACATCCGCTTGTATCAGCTAAACCAAACGGCCCCTTTTAACAGCAACAATTGTTACAAAAAACCAAACACCCCTTTCAGAAAAATTACAGGCAGTGGTTTCAAAATACGGGTTCAAAATGCAAACGCTTTAGCATTAAACAACAATGTATTGACAATGGTGTATTGTAACATCTTGAATTTTGACTTACCAAAGTCAAACAAACTTATGAAAACCAACAAATTGTAACTTACTTGGGTAAGTCAAACCTATTAAGAAATGCAAAACGATTTCAAACACAATTACTTAAATAAGATCACAAAACTTTATTCATCGATTACATGTTCTCAAGAACTACAAATGTTTACTATCATCTAAACATACACTTAGCTAGACCCACAACTCTCCCTATCATCATTTTCCTTCTTTTCCTTCCTTTCCTTAAGATATTTAAACAAAATTTCCAGTTTTGTAATCCTTTCTCCCAAATCGTTAAACTTTGATAACAAGATGTCATCCCTCTTCCTTCTTAACACCCAAACGATTTTCATTTGCTGCAGTCTGCTTTTCAACGAACTCAACAAATCCTTCCCCTTATCGTTTTGTGCCATTATTGTTTTTTTTGCTTTGGGAAGAATGTGTGTTGATTGTATTTTAGGGTTCACTCTTGCTTGTTCATACATATATGGTTGAAGGTTGGGTTACATTTTAACTAGGTTGGGTAAAAAAAAGTGAATGGTCTATAATACCCTCGAAGGAAATCGGTTTGACTTTCCCAATTCTGGTCAAGGGACGAATCTGGCATTTAATGGCCACTGTTTGGACCCGTGGCGATGAAAAGGGCGAGGTTCGTCCCATCGCGATCCTCCGAGACAAGTTTAGGGACCAACGGTGTATTTTAGTCTTTTATTTATGATATACTACCGTTTAAAACAAAGAATCACAAAAGAATTGAACCGTATGTGGATGGGCCTAATGGATCAGATTTGCATAAAATCATTTGTAGTCAGTCTGAGAGCACAAGGTATGGAGATGAATAACATGCCAAATGCATCTTTTTTTCGTGCTATTCGTGTGCCAACGGTACCGGCCAACATGCCATTGGTAAGCCATTGGGTGTTTGAGCAATTGAAATGGCTTAAGCCATTTGCATCTTTTGTTTGTTTATTATTATTATTTTTTTGTATTATGAGTGAGTGGTTATATTTGGTGGAGTATTTTGTGGGACCTACAAGTACCAATAACATGTTATCGTGTGTATGGGAGGGTGTTTTAGTTATTGGTGTGTTATTAGAAGGGGATGAGGTGTCATGCCAATAACGTGTTATCCATTAACACGATACCTTGTACTCTGAAAATAAAGTTTGGCTTTAGGATTTTGACACTCAGTGTATTGGAACAACTAGAGTTTAACATGTAAAATATAAAGTTTGTTTGGTCAAATGATAATATTAAAAATGTTATTCCTTCCTGTTGCTACGAACGACTATTCTCGCTAATAATATCTTTAATAATATTCCTTAAGTTATGATTAAAATATGGGTAAACACTGAAAAAATTCTATTTATCATCTCAGATAACTCATTTTGCTTCATTTACTATTTTTGTTCTCATTCATTTTTCATTGGATACGGTCAACAGTTTATCATACCACTCTTTTTTTCATAAAAAAACTTAAATGCCCTTTACCTTCTTCCCCAACCATCGCCACTACCTCTGGCCGCCCAAAATCATGATCACTTCCGACCTAAACACTGTCTTTGCCACCACTTCCGCTAACATCCCCCCCCCCCACCCCCACCCCCCAATACACACACACACACCACTTCATCCAATAGGTTGTGTTTTTAAACACCATCGTGACCGCCATTTTCATTTTTTAATTTGGTTTAATTTGCGGTGCACGGTATTTGACTTTTTAAAAAATGATAGGTTGTGCTAAACAATGCCCACTCGGCAATGTTTAAGATTAATATAAAATGAAATTTAGACTTTATTAAATAAAAAATGATATATATTTAAGTTAACTTTTATGTTCATTTATTGTGCATTAAAGTTAATTACTTTAAATATGGAAAGAACATATTGTTTAATGTGTCTTAAATATTTTTCCAGTAGGCAGTGTTTAGCAAAACCAATTAATAAATTGGCATTAAATGACAGTTGGGTAATTAAATACCTGGCAGCTGAGCAAATTAAATAACAGCAAGTGAAGAAGATAAATAAATATCTAGGAAAAGAATGAAGAAGATGTTTAACCAAAGTTTGCATCAACTCTCAAACACATGTTAAGCAACAAGGAAAAACTGTTTGTAATGGCTAAAACTCCTCAACGAACTGCAGCCAGTTCTGTTAAAGAAGCTTCCCGAGAAGCTTGGAGATCCTGGAAAATTTCTCTTACCTTGTGTATTTTCAGGAATGGTTGAATGCTTTGCCTTAGCCGATCTTGGTGCAAGCATCAACCTGATGCCTCATTCAGTATGGAAGAAACTTTCTCTTCCGGACCTTACTCCTACCTGCATGACTCTTGAGCTTGCAGATCGTTCAATATCCCGGCCCCTCTGGCATCGCCGAGGATGTATTCGTGAAAGTAGGAAAGTTCCATTTTCCAGCTGACTTTGTGGTTGTTGACTTCGATGCCGATCATCGGATTCCCCTCATTGTTGGACGAGGATTCCTGAGAACGGGCCGTGCTCTCATTGATGTATTTGAGCAAGAAATCACATTACGTGTGGTAATGAAGCTGTCACCTTTAACCTTGATCAAACTTCGAGGTACTCTGTAAACTATGATTCTGAAGTCGTTAACCGAATAGATATCATTGATGTTGCTTCAAGAGTACTCTCAGAAGTTCTGGTTATGTTCATAATTCTTCGAGTGATAATCTCACTCATTCATCTCAACCCATCATTGCCAATTCTACTCCTTCTTTCACTCCGTTTGAGGAAAGTGACTTCATCTTGGAAGAGATTGAAGCATACTTGTCTAGTGATTCGGTTTCATGGGAAATTGATCACGCTCCTATCGACATCGAGGGAGATATTCTTCTCATCGAGAAGTTGCTCAATGATGATCCTTCATCAATCCCTCCTCAAGAACTTCATAAAGAGGAAATCAAAACCATTGAAAAATCTAATGATCCTCCGGAGTCGAACTTAGGACTTACCACCTCATCTCGAGTATGCATTTCTTGAGGGTGATGATAAATTACCCGTCATTATTGCTCGAGATTTGAGTAAAAATGAAAAGACTGCTCTGATAAAGGTTTTGAAGTCACACAAGCAAGCAATTGCTTGGAAACTCTCCGACATTAAGGGTATCAACCCTGAGTTTTGTACTCACAAAATCTTGATGGAGGATGATTTCAAGCCAGTAGTTCAACATCAGAGAAGGTGAATCCAAAATCCATGAGGTTATCAAACAGAGGTTCTCAAACTTCTTGATGCGGATTAATTTACCCGATCTCGATAGTCCTTGGGTTAGTCCAATTCATCTGTGTTCCCAAAAGGGTGGCATTACCGTTGTCACAAATGAAGAAAACGAGTTAATTCCAACTCGATTGGTTACGGGATGGCGTGTTTGCATTGACTATTGTAAGTTGAATGACGCCACCCGTAAAGACCATTTTCCTCTACCCTTCATGGACCAAATGCTTGAGAGATTAGTAGGAAACGAATACTATTGTTTCCTAGATGGTTTCTCGGGGTATTTTCAGATCCCCATTGATCCACGATCAAGAAAAGACCACATTCACCGCCCATACGGAAATTTTGCCTACGACGTATGCCTTTTAGCCTATGTAATGCTCCCGCACGTCCAACGATGTATGATGGCAATTTTCCACGACATGATCGGGGAAACAATGGAGGTGTTTATGGATGACTTCTCGGTCATTGGGGACTCATTTCAAACATGTCTCTCCCATTTAGAAAAAAATGCTAAAACGGTGTGAAGACACCAATCTTTGTCTAAATTGGGAGAAGAGCCACTTTATGGTCAAAAAAGGCATAGTCCTTGGCCATAAGATTTCAAAAACGGGATCGAGGTCGATAGAGCAAAAGTCGATGTTATTGCTAAATTGCCTCATCCTACTAACACAAAGGTATTAGGAGTTTTTAGGTCATGCCGTTTTTATCGCAGATTCATACAAGATTTTTCTAAAATCGCTCGGCCTATGACTCATTTCCTTGAGAAGGATGCTCTCTTTATCTTCTCACCTGAGTGCATCGAAGCTTTTGAAACATTAAAGAAAAGCTTACTGGCACCCATTCTCGCGTTCCCGACGGGATTTACCCTTTGAACTCATGTGCGATGCAAGTGATTTTGCTATCGGTGCAGTCCTGGGGCAACGTTTAACCAAGCATTTTCAGCCTATCCACTACGCAAGTAAGACTATGATAAGCTCAAACCCATTACACCACCACCACGAAAAGAGCTACTAGCCGTGGTGTATGCGTTTGAGAAGTTTCGGCCATACTTAATCTTGACCAAATGCGTGGTGTATACGGATCACTCGGCTCTCAAATATCTCTTTGCAAAACAAGATGCAAACCGAGATTGCTCCGTTGGGTTCTCCTCCTGCAAGAATTTGATATCATTATACGTGATAAAAAGGAGCTGAGAACCTAGCTGCTGATCATCTGTCCCGATTAGAAAACCCACACCAAGATGTTTTCGAGAAAAAGGAAATAAATGAAACATTTCCTCTCGAAACACTCAATGCGGTTATTTTTCGTGGAAACTCTACTACCCCATGGTTTGCTGACTTCGCAAATTACCATGCGGGTAACTTCATAGTGAAAGGAATGTCGACCAACAGAAGAACAAATTCTTCAAAGATGTTAAACATTATTTTTGGGACGACCCCTACTTATTCAAAAATCGTGTGGATCAAGTCATCCGACGGTGTGTTTATGGACGCGAAGCTATGGACATTCTCAAAGCTTGCCATGTGGACCCATGGGGGACATCATAGTCCAAACTACACTGCCAAGAAGGTGTTTGATTCTGGGTTTTATTGGCCCACAATTTATAAGGATGCCACGATTTTGTAAAACATGTGACGCTTGTCAACGTCACGGAAATATCTCACCAAGAAATGAAATGCCGCAAAACGCCATTCAAGTGTGTGAGATCTTTGACATCTCGGGCATTGACTTTATGGGGCCATTTCCATCATCTCGAGGAAACAAATACATACTCGTGGCCGTTGACTATTTGTCAAAATGGGTTGAAGCGAAAGCTTTGCCTACCAATGATGCCCGAGTTGTTGTGAAATTCTTAAAATCTCTTTTCGCTAGGTTTGGAACTCACGAGCTATAATCGATCGTGGTACGCATTTCTGCAATGACCAATTTGATCGAGTCATGCAAAAGTATGGTGTAACTCACCGTCTCTCTACTGCATACCACCCCAAACAAGTGGGCAAGTGGAAGTTTCTAACCGAGGTATAAAAAGAATTGAAAGGAAGCGAGCGAAAAACCGTGCTTCTTGGTCGGATAAACTGGATGACGCACTGGGCCTTCCGTACAGCTTATAAAACACCCATCGGGTGTACTCCATACAAGCTAGTGTACGGGAAGGCGTGTCATCTGCCGATTGAGCTAGAGCACAAAGCATACTGGGCCTTGAAACATGCCAACTTCGATATTCAGACAGATGGTGATCACCGGAAAGTTCAAATGAATGAATTAAATGAACTCCGTGATCATGCATACGAGAACTCTTTGATCTACAAACAAAAGACAAAGAAGATTCATTACTCTAAAATCAAGAACCGCGTTTTCAACGTCGGTGATCGAGTCCTTCTTTTCAATTCAAGATTAAAGATTTTCTCAGGTAAACTAAAATCCCGCTGGTCTGGACCATTCACCATCACTAAAGTATTTCCTTATGGAACCATTGAGTTATCTCAACCCGATGGTCCAAATTTTAAAGTGAATGGTCTTCGGTTGAAGCACTATTTTGGAGAGGACATTCCACCCATGGTTGTCCCGGATTTACAAACTTTCCCCATGAACCAATGAATGCGAGGATCGAGTCAAGCTAGTGACTCGGTAATCAAAAAAAGTAGCACACCATATGGGTTTTCACCCATATTTCTGATTTCTTTCTACTTTCTACCACCCTAGTGTGGGGGAGTTGCCCCCCGCTGTTGTATATAAGAACCAAAAAAAAAAAAAAAAAAAAAATTGTATATATCAAAAATAAAATAATGGCTGTAATATTTCCCTTTTACGTTCTATGTTTGCATATAACCGCGTACTTTGAATATTGAGGGCAATATTCATTTCTAGTGGGGGGAATTCTCACGAATTTTATCATGTAATTATACCCCACCCAATTCCATTTTAATAATTTTTTGGAGTAAGTGTTTTGCACTTACTCAGCTTACGGTTATCAGTCCGCCATGTCTAATAAACAAAAGGATTGGCTAATCCAGGAGCAAACGGCTCTTGGTAAAGATATCTCAAATCCGTTGACGGCTTGCAATTTGCCCAAAATTGTATGGTGTTCAGCTCACCATATCTTTAATTAGTAAAAAGTTGGCTAGCCCGCAAGTTTATGGCTTGTGGTAAAGGCAGTTGGAAAACCATAATTGGTAATCAACTCACCAAAGATAATATTGATAATTTATCTAAGAGTTGGCTAGTCCAGAAGCAAACGGCTTCTGGTAAAGACAAATCAAAACCGTTGAAAGCTGGTGATTTGCTCAAAATCATTTGGTTATCATTGTACCATAGTTCTTACTTGAACTAAAACAATGGCTACCAGAAGTAATGGCTTTTGGTAAAGAGATGAAATCCATTAAATTTTCATAAAAGATTGCTAGGGACTAGCAATATCTTAGTGTGGGGATTGATGAGTATCTAAATACTCATCATTTTGTACCCTTTTAGACTACCAAAAACATCCAAAAACACCTGTCAAAGCATCAAAATGATAAAAATATCACAAATAAGTGTTTTATGTGTTTCAAATGCAAAAATACCAAAAGCAGGTGAAAAACGTATCAAGTTTGCATAATTGGCAGTTTTAGTCCCCCAAGTTTCAAAAGTTGTCAAAACTAGTCCCTGGTAATTCAAAACTTGTAAAATATCATTAAAAGGTCCTTGGGGATTCACAAGTTGTTAGAAATAGTCCTTTGAAGTTAAAATTGCATATTTACAACTTTGATCCCTCAACTTTCAAAAATGGTAAAATTAGTCCTCGGGTATTTTAAAATGGAAAATTAATAAATATAACCCTTGTACTATTCACATATGGCATAATCGGTCCTTGTGTTAACTTTGGAAAATTTTCAGGTTTAAACCCTCAACTTTGCAGAAATTACAAAATTGGTCCTTGTGTATTAGCTACAAAACCAAACCGGACCCAAAAATAAATAAATAACCCAAACCCAAACCCATTAACCCAACCCACTACCCCTTTGAACCTGGCCAAACTCACCCTTGACCCCCCCTAATTGAACCCCGTATTAATATCTTCCCATCAAACTGGGTTTGACTTAACCAAAACCCGCCTCCCTCGCACACCTTCCTCACCCACACCGCCCACCAAAACCACCCTGGTTTTCACCACCACATGTCTACCACCACCACCACTGCCCCCAGCTGTTTAACCACTCCCTTCCACCTCCACAATCTTCCAAAGTTCATTAATTGATAAAACCTGCTCAAACAACTTTTGGCGCCAAAAGTGCCAAGTGCACGATTATGATGAATTTGAAGGATTCAATGGCCAAGATGAAGTGGGAAACATTCAGAGGTCGACAAAGAGTTAAAAAGATCATTATAAAGAGAGAGAGGAAGCAATGAGAGACATATCCAGTGTAATTAACTTAGCTTATGTCGAATTAATGTTGTTTTAAATTCCAGTGTAAAATTTAGCTTTCAAGTTCTGTTTTTATCAATCTTAGTGTATTGTGAACCTTTTTCAATAACCAATTTCAGTTTTAAGTACTTTTAAGTTTATGTACTTTGCTTAAATCCTCAAAATGTTTGAATGATGTTGATAGTTGTTGTTAAGGACTTATAAGCTCATATAAGCTCCTTATAAAGCTTTTTAAAGCTTTTAGAAACTTTCAAACTCAGTTTAGAATAAAAAATCAAAAATACAAAAAAGTTAGTTATAAATAAAAAAAATAGAAAAATCAAAAATGATGAAGAAAGAAAGCTGGAGCAGGGTAAATCTTGAATGGCCTTGGTTTTAGAAGCTTAGTGGTAAGCTATTAGGGTTGATCTTTGGACCTTGTTCTGTGTTTTCAGCTGAATTACATTTGTAAGCAATTTTTAAGCAATTTTTGCATTTAACTGTATAAGTAGCTTAAAGCTTAAATCTTTGTATGTTTATGTTTCTGAGTTATAGTTAAGTAAAATTAAACATTAAAACAGTTTGCTTGTTCTTTAAAATTTGTAGTTACTAAAAATCTTAGTTTAGCATTCATTAGCATAAGTGTCATTTCTTAGTTTTATGTTGTTATTGTTGTTGTTTAATGCTTATTTAGTCTCATTATATGATAATATAAGGTTTTTAATCAGTTGCATGGTCTTAATCTGTGAAACCCTTTGGAAATCACAAAATCAGTTGTCTAAAAGGTTGTTTGGATTCACTGTGTTATCTGTATTAGAGGTTGTTTATGTTGTTGCTTGTTGTTGTCTTATGTCACAATAGGATCTAATAACTCATTGCAACCATAAAATACATTCCTTGTTTGAGAAATAGTCAAAATCTCTTTTAATCTCACTTTACTAGTTAATTGTTAGGATTTATAGTGTAAAATCATCATTAGTGCTTAGAACTTGGTCATCTAGCCTAAATTCATTTTAACTTAGCTTAATATAACATAATCAGTAAGTAGATTTGATTCAAAGTTTATCAAAGTCAACTTTAGTGTTTAACTTAAAAAGTCAAATTTTCACATAATCAGTTTTTGAATAAAATAGATAATTTTCTATAGGATTTAATATAGAGTTTCATGTTTTATGCTTTTTGAATATTAGAATTTAGTTGCTCATCTTAATCATGGTAATTTTTATAATTTTTAGTTAGCTTTTAAACTGCTATTCCTTAGCTTATTTTACATTTTCTGAAAAAGTGCCCCTGTGTACGTTGAATAGCCTATTTCACAAGCTCATAAAAAGCTCATGGAACCTTAGCTTGTGTATTTTGGTTTTAGAAAGCCAATCTAGCCATCTCAAAGGTCCAGGTTTATTTTAACTTTCTAGCTTATTTGGTAGGGCTGCTTATAGCTTATTGTTTGTCCCATTTCTGAGTACACTAAATACTCGTGTGTACAAGCCTTTTCAAAAGCTTGTCATAAGCTTTAGTGGACCCCAGGTGTGAGCTTGGACTTTTTTAGAAAGCTCACCAACCCATCTCAATACCTCTTATTTTGAGCTTTTCAGCTTATTTCATAAGCTTAAATTGCTTATAAGTTTGACTGCAGGCCTGTTTGGTTTATAGGATTAGAGTAATTGCTTATTTGCTTATTTATAGCTTATCAGTGTGTTTATTTGTGCCTTTTAGCTTAATTTAAGTACTCTTAGCTTGTTTGTATCTTATTTCACCTTTGGTTCTATTTGTGAAGCTTATTTCAAGCTTATTTAAGCTTGAATCATCAAAATAAGCCAAAAGCTTAAACTGTTAAGCTCTTAAGCTCTCAAACTGCTTATTTTCAAGATCCAAAATTTTTGTCTTCATTAAAGTTGCATATTATCAGTAGTTAAATAGTTTTGTAAAATAAAAATCACAAAAACATCATTTTAAAAATAGTGATAGCGTTTATTTAATATAATTTAGATTTTTAATTTTCTTTCAGTTTATTATTAAGCACTTCTTTTTATAATTTTCTTAGTTTTCTGTCATCATAGGATAATTATATAAAAAATTTCAGAATTTTCTTAGTTTGTTTAGTATTTATTAGAATTTAAAATAGTAAATAAATAGTAATTAATTAATAATAAATAAATAAAAAAAACAAAAGTCTAAAAAATATATTTTCAGTTTTAAAATAAGTTTTATAATATTTTAGATTTTTCTAAGTTATAATTTCATTTTTATAGGTTAATTTTGTATTCTTTGTTTTAGTGCATTTTAAATACATAAATAGTTTTTTAATTAATAATAATTAAATAAATAGTTATAAAAATAATTTTAATTTTCCAATAATTTTCTTTTATTATTAGGATTGTAAAAATATCATTTTCATATCCATAGGTGTTTTATTCTTTTAAATTTACGTTTTATTTTATACGTTTACGTAAAATTTAGTAAACGTACGTATTTACGTTTGTTTAATCTGATTGTTGTGCTTTATAGTTCTGTATCCAAATACAATTCCAATCAATCAGTAGTGTAGTTATCAATCAAAATCCTTACTGATCATTATCCTTAGTGATCATTCTACGTCACGTTTTCAAACACCATTCAACCTCCGTGGGACTTAACGATCCGGAATCCACTAAATTCAAGGGATATTGCATTGGTTTTAGACTGTTTGACTTTTATTACGGTTGACCATTTACAAGTGGTTGATTTGGTAATAAACCGACCGTTTGGAACGAATCAAATTTTGGCGCCGCTGCCGGGGAGGCTGTAGCGTGTTTTAAACATTTTCAGACCCATACTTGCACATATACCACCTTTTGTAAACAGTTTTTTTTAGTTATCATAATCAAAAAGTTCATTAACACTTCTTGAAGTGTTAAAAAACACAAAAATATAAAACAACAAAACAATCGTAACGTTTTTTATCCTGTATTTTCTTTAAGGTGATTCTTAAAGAGGTACGATTTGGTTAAACGAGACGATACCAAAAATATTGTCCAAAAGTATTTAAACCCTTAGCACAAATCCATACCTACGTCTTTTTAGTGGTACTTAATTAATACATAAAAATCAACCATCGCAAACCAAGGCAAAACACCTACCAACTGGGGGTGTGAACATTAATAAGTTCTCAATCTTACAGATCAAAACTTGCCTTTGTGTCCTTGTGATTTGGTGTACCTTTTTTAAAGAAGCCATTTCATTTGTGATTATTGGTTAAGTTCATTTGTCATTTTGCCTCGCATTTGTTTTGAATATTGATTTTTAAACTTAGTGCATGCGCACTGTTCGTTCCATTTCCACAAGTCACTTTTCGTGAGCTTGCAAGTATTCCGCGTAGACGAGGACGTTCTCGCTCCTTCACCGCGGATCGAGGAACGCCTAGCACCACCACCTGTCATAATGGGCGAAGATAAACCGATGAAAGAGCTTCTACAAGCACCCATCGAGGGTTACGGAGATGCCATTGTTGTCCCACCATCGTGGTGATACCTTCAAGCTCAAAACCGGGTTGCTTAATCTTGTAACCAAAGCCAATTTATGGTTTTGAGCGGACGACCATGCGCATATTCGATGGTTCAACAAGATTGCATCGATCAAATACAAGAATGTCCACATGAAGCAATTGCTTCTTCTGTTCCCATTTCTTTAGAGGACAAGCCCGGATTTGGCTTCGAGAAACAACCCCTGTTCCATTGGTATGGGAGGATTTGCACTCAAGTTTGTTAACGAATTCTATCCTCCATCCCTAACTACAAGTCTTAAGAATGAGATAATGAAATTCACTCAAAGATTTGATGAATCATTCGGTGAGGCATGGGATCGTTACAAAGAGTTGCTCGGAAAGTGTCCGCATCATGGTTTTTCCGAATTAATGCAAATGGATACTTTCTACAATGGTCTGTCGTCGGCTCCAAGACTCTTTAAATGCCTCGGGAGGTAATTTCCTGAAAGCAAGACCACAAAAGAAGCCTTGCGATCATAGAAAACAAGTCCAGGTCCGGGCCTGTATCAACAAAGACATATCGGCCTCTTCTAATGCAGACCTTCTACTTCATCTCACACTGAGTACATCTAGCACCGATGCTAAGATTGACAAACTCACACGGGATGCTATTAGTGCTTTGGTTCTTGCTAACCAAAAGAAAGTCACTTTC
>OU343216.1:30193089-30232555 GCA_910596185.1 Chrysanthemum makinoi | reverse complement strand
TAGTTGCATCCAAGAATTCTTTGTTGTCTCAGATAGAACAACTGAAATACGATCATAAACAACAACTTAATGCTCTCACTTCGGAAACTCAAAAAGCCAAGTCTGAGTTGTTAACTTGTCAAAAACAGTTTTGTGAATACAAAAAGCATTCAAGGAAACAAATAGATGACTATCTTGAGGAAATTGTCGACTTACAAAACAAAATCAAAGAGTTTAGAAATATTGTTTACAAACACGGTGAGTCAATCATAACTATTCAAAAGTTTACTTTTAAACCAAATCCAAATGGATATGGACCGAATCTTGCTGATTACAAACCAAAGTTTTCACATAGAGCATTCAAACCAAATCCTCAAGTTTACAGTGCAGAACACAGAATTGATGATTCCATTATGATTGTTGTTGAATATAATCGCATGGAGGAACTAGATGCAGAAGACGAGAGTCGGTTAAAATTAGAAAATGTTGTTTATAACAAACCATTTAACTATTCAAAAGCCATAACTTTCATCACACAACAGGGATAATTCTAACACACCTTGGGTTATCACGCCTACTTTTGAGTCTTATAATGTTGGTCCCTAACCCAATACTGCACAAATTAATGTTCCTTTACCTTCACTCAGTGAAGTAAAATCATTACCCGAACAATGTCAAATTCTTAAATATTTTGAAACATTGTTATCGGACATCAAACTTTTGGAACGTGAAATTGAAATCAATTCTGAAATAAAAGTTGAACATTTCCAATCGCCTCATGCGAGAAATCAAAGAGATATTTTTCAGAAAAGAATTTTACCTTATGTCCGAAATTTGAAAATGTGTGCAATATATTGGGAAAGGGATTTTCACAAGGAGCTTGGACTTATGAAAACAGTTTTTGAGCAAACAGAAACATCGATTTCAAATACTAAACGTAAAAAGAAAATGTTAAGAAAAGATGTTGATCGATCTTGGAAGATGTTATCTGTGCTGATACCATAAATGTTGTGTTATATTAGGATTTGGAAAATCCGGTAGTTAAAGTGTCGGTCACCTCAAGTATATGTAATCGTTAGAAAGCTCGTAGTCGTAGTTATTTAATGTTTAGTAGTATTTAGTTAAGTAACACCGTGGATGACGAACGGGTCTTTACCCACTGTATGCCTGATTCACAGCCCGTCAGGTGGCGTTTTATGTAAGTACTATAAATACTCTCTACCTCCCAAGGTAGAGAGTTGGAGCTCATAATAAGATTTTTCTTTCTCTCACTAAAGTTCCCAAACCTCTAACTTTCTCTCTCTAAAACTCATTGTGTACGCCTACTTTGCTTATGGTTTGATGTGTATGTGAAATCCAATATGTTACAAATGGTATCAAGAGCCATGGTTAGATCATATCTTACATATCTTTGGATTTCTAGTGGTTTTTAGGTGGTTTTTGAGTTTGAGAAAGTTTGGATTTTGATTGTACTTTTGTGTTTAGGATCATCATAAGTGTTTAGGTTTTGATTTGGAAGGCTTGAATCATCGTGGTTGGGTTGTTTTTGGATTGAAAAGTGGTGTTTTTGAATTTTTCATGCTAGCGACTTGAGTCTCGGTGTTCATTTCTTGGTAGCGACTTGCTTTGTAAGTCGTAGTAGTCGTAGTGTATTGTGGTAGAGACTTGGTGCTTAGCGACTTGCCTTTAGAGACAAGCCGACAAAAAGTACTGTTAGTGGATTCTCCACTACGGGTAGCAACTTGGTAAGGTAGCGACTTGCTTTCAATTTTGATAGCGACTTGTTCTTAAGTTTCTTAGCGACTTGGTGTTAGCGATTTGGACTAGTAGCGAGTTGCTATTTAGCGACTTGGTGCATAGCGACTTGCTGTCAAAATTCATAGCGATTTGGAACTTAGCGACTTGTCTTAGCAACTTGGTTTTTAGCGACTTGATTCAAGGAATCTTATCGACTTGGTTAACTTTTGTTTGTAATACGGTTTTCTCTTGATTTAGTAAAATCCCGTGAAAGAATCTATTTCCCGGTTTAATCATAGAGTTATAAAATCCTGTTTAATCTTTAAACATGTCTACCAACGTACATACAATCATCTCCACTGTTGCCGAGGATGTTCAAGCAGCTGGTTCAGATACCCGTCCACCCATGCTTGACAGAACTGACTACTACTCTTGGGCTCAAAGAATCAGATTGTACTGTCTTGGAAAGGAAAATGGGGTCAACATTCTCAAATCGATTGATGAAGGACCTTATCGGGTTGAGACTACAAGAGACATAATTGATAACGCTGCAGATGGAACTATGATTTTTGGATTGGACAGACCAAAGACGTATGATGAGCTCAGTGATAAAGAGAAAAAGAGATTCGATGCTGATATCAGGGCTTCTAACATCATACTTCAAGGTCTTCCAAAAGATATCTAAAAGCTTATCAATCACAACACCGAAGCCAAGGCAGTGTGGGATAATGTCAAGATGCTTCTTTCGGTTCTCGAATTAACTATGGAAGACAGAGAATCACAACTCTATGATGAATTTGAGCACTTCAAGATGAAACCTGATGAGAGTGTCTATGAGTATTACGTAAGATTCCACAAGCTTGTTAATGACATGAGGAACATCAGAATGACTATGCCAAACATTCAGCTGAACTCAAAGCTTGTGAACAACATGAATCCCGAATGGCATAAGTTTGTCACCTTTGTGAAGCTAACCAAAGGATTAAAGAATACAAACTATGAGCAACTCTATGCCTTCCTTCTTCAGAATGAGAGACATGCCATGTTTGAAAAAAGGATTCTTGATCGGTTCAAAACCAACCCAGGAGAGACAAGCTCATCAAATGATTCAACTACCTTCTACTCAAACATTGGAATTACCACCAAAGCATCTCAAGTTATACCCACGGGTAATGGTAATCACAAACTCATTCCCGATCCTATGTTCAAACAAGTTGATGCTGATGCACACGTGGGAAACTTCATTAATCAACTGGCTCTTCTGATTAGTCAAACTATGAACTCTCTTCCACACACCAACAACAATCTCGAATCGCATCCAATCCATACAATCTAGCCACTGTCAGAGATGGGAAAGTTATGGTGCAGCCAATTCAAGAAAGACATTATGATCAAGGAAGAGGTAGAGTCGGTAGAGGATATGTGGCAAATCGAATAGGGAAGGAATGGAAATCAGGGACAAGCAAAGCCGATCAAGTGCTACAACTGTGGAGGTGAGGGACACATTGCAAGGAACTGCAGATCGCCAAAACGCCCTCGAGAATGCAGAGTACTTCAGG
This sequence comes from Chrysanthemum makinoi, assembly GCA_910596185.1. Lineage (NCBI taxonomy): Eukaryota > Viridiplantae > Streptophyta > Magnoliopsida > Asterales > Asteraceae > Chrysanthemum > Chrysanthemum makinoi. Next base: position 30,229,280 of record OU343216.1, on the reverse strand, counting down.
GATAAGATGTTGCTTGTTCAAGCTCAGGATAATGGTGCCGCTTTGGATGAAGAAGAGTTGTTGTTTCTTGCTGAGGGAAATGCCAAGACGTATGATGAAGATGTGGATGAGCACCAATTCAGAGATAGGCAACAATCATCGTAATGCCTTTCAAGTAGCCGATTGTGATGCATACGACTCTGATGTTGATGATGAACCTACTGCACAAACCATTTTCATGGCTAGCATTTCTCCAATGGTCTCTCCTAAAGTCTCTTCATCACCACAAGCTGGTCCATCCAAAGACAAAATCATTTCTGAGGTATTAAAACTATACGATGATGCTGATGTGCAAAAGATGCATGACAAAGTACAATCAACTGAAACTATTGAGTCAAATATTGAAAATATGAGTAATATCAATGTTGTCCCATATGATCAATATGTGAAACAAAGTGAAAGTGAGGTCGTACCAAGTGATGCATCTTCTGCAGTCAACGATGACTATGGTTTTGATGAATACACTCGCATGTGCCCCGATGATCTCGTTATCTCTGAACTTAATGCCTATAAAGAACGAGTTGCCATTTATGAACAACGTGCTAAGTTTGAGTTAAGTACTCGTGAGCAGGAGTTGGATAACCAAATGCGTACAATTATTAGAAAAAGTAATTTTAGAGAAGAAGTGTTAAAACAAGAGTCAAACTCCTTACAAGAAAAGCTTTCAAAAACTGCTAAGCAAAAACAAGAACTTCAAGAAAATGTTAAAGTGCTTAAGCAGAAATTTCATGCTAAGGAATCAAAACTTTTGAATGATTTTTCTAATCTAAAAACTTTGAAGAACAAGCTTGAAAATAAGTTGTACGTACAAGGGAATACCATTCAGACTGCTCACATGGTCACTAAGCATAGAGTTTTAAGCGATAAGCATAGTGTTCCCATTTTAGATAAACCCAACCCGAGTACAGAAGATAGCAAAGCGACTCAAAATGTAATCTATGATGGCAATGAGATTCTTAAACCTAGACAGAAACCTAGTTGTGTTGAGTGCACTGAGGAAGATAGAAAATTAGATGATGCATCTAGGGAGAAAATGAATAAGAAGCTAGAAGATCTTGAATGGAAAAAGAATAACATCATGATCAAACCCCATGATTACAAGAAGGAAAACTGGATCTCCTTAAACAAATTTAAGCCTCAAACGTTGTTAACACCTGAACAAGTTTTCTGGAAAAGGAACTTAGATAAGCAAAATCTTGAAAATCTTGTTGAAACAAAACCTCCCCTTAGGAAAATGCTGCTGCATTTGTATCCTCCAAATACACCAATGCATTTAGTTCCTAGAACTATTGCCACTAAGAGTAAGACCTTAATCAGCCAATATGTTATTCTTCAACTATTTGTCGATTTTGAGAAAACTTGTAAGAAAAGGATCACACCCACTGGGATAACTGAAGGGGAAAGGGGTTTTGAGCATACAAAAGAATGCTATCTAACTGAGGTCATGCCTTTCTTTAAAGAACTAAAAGATCAATTTGAGAGTCTTAAAAAGGGGATAGAATCATATATAAAAGGAATGGAAAAGGAATTTGATGCAATGATAGTTGAGGTTAGTGACTATGAGCGAGCATTAAAATGTAATGAGATTGAGAGGAAGAACTTGCATACCTTGAATGAGAATCTTATTTCTGAATGTATTGCTCAAGATGTGTTTTACACTGCTACGAATTGCTCCATTAATGCTTCTCAATTTCATGAATTATCTGTTGCTCTGAAAGTCTCCCATGATCGTGTCATCGAGCTTGAAAAGATTAATTCAAAACTTAATGAGAAAATTGATCAGGCTGATCACGATAATTTGGTAAAGCATCTTTCTAAACTAGAAGTTGAACATTTTGATTTACAACTAAAATATCAACATCTTAAAGAAAATGTCAAAACCTCAAATATCAAGACATCCTCAGATGTTCAAGAGTTTGATGCAGTTTTTCAGATAAACAAACGTGACGAACAGATTCAAGCTCTTTGTAACACGATCAGAAAGTTGAAAGCCCAAATCTCTCAATTAAAGGGTGAAATGAACAATGTGACTGGATCACAAATGCCTCCTCCTTAAGATTCTCAAAATTCTCAAAATTTTCATCTTCAAAATTTGGTTAATACTTTACAAAAGGAAAATGAGAGTTTTCTAGAAGAAAATGAAAAGGTTAAACGTCATTTCAATGAGTTATTTGAGTCAATAAAAGTCACTCATAACAAAAATAATGAAAAAATAACTTCATTGCAAAAAGAAATTGAGAATTTGAAGAGTCAGGTAAAAGGGAAAATGCCAATGACCAATGGAGAGAATGGTGCTTCAAAGGTGCATATCTGTAATAAATATTCTTTGTCTGTGAAATATGTTCCTCCTCATCTTAGGAATAACAAACTTGCTATTCAAACATATTTCTCATACCTTAAGGACCGCCTAGAATGTCTTCGTGAGATTGTAGAAGAGGATAAATTAGAGAAACCACATGATAATGCAATTGGCCATGCATGCTTATATGCCAAACGATCTCAAGAACTTCTAGAATGCCTAATTACAATATGCCCTAAAACCTTAGGTGAACAAGGCAATCCCTTGATACCTTGTTCCATGCCTAGTGCCAAGTATGCAACTCATTCAATCCCCAATGTTATGAATGTAAACCTTAGTATGCCTTCAAGTAGTTCAGATCCAGCCCTCTAGTGTTAAGAAAGTGAACTTCAGTACGCTTTCAAATAGTTCACGTCCCAGCACTTCAAAACAAGAAAGGCGAAAAGGAGCAAAACCAACTAATGTTCCCATTCCCTCTACAGGAGTAATCGGTGACATTAAAGCGAGCAGGTCAAAGTCTCAAGACAATACAAGGAATGATAGGACCCCGCAAGCTAAGAATGTGCATTGGAAGAAAGTAGAAGATCACCGTAGGGAGAATTTGAATAAAACGAATCGTGTTTATTCTAGTGTTAGCTTAAAGCGTCTGTAATTAATGCGAATTCTACTACTTTTGGCAAAACATGCAATGATGATTGCGTGGTTTCTATTACTAATCTTGAATGTGGTGTGAATGCTTTGTCTAATGCTGTCAAATGCCCTGTTAAAATTGTTAATGCTAAAAATCATGCTAAGAAGGCTAAAAGGCAAAAACGAAAGAAAGTTAGAAAACAGTGGAAACCCACAGGAAGAACATTTAGAATGGATACCTTTTGGCCAGAAGATTATCAATGGATACCTTTTGGCCAGAAGAATAATCAGTTTTGCCCTCAATCTGCTAAGACTATGCCCACTAGAAAATGGATGCCTACTGGTTGAACTATTCCCTTAAGAAGTGAACATACTTTGAATAGGTCAAATACAGACACCAGCACTGCATCCATTCCTAATGATTCCATTGCTTCTACTTCTGATATGGATGTTTCTATTTTCGATGTGGGTGTTCCAATCACTGTTACTAACCAAGTGGAACCCATTCTTGCATGGGGATCCCAATTATCCAGTTATCCATTCTTGTCTGGTTCAACTGCAGATCGTTCAAATCGTAATTGGTACTTGGACTCAGGTTGTTCCAAGCATATGACTCGAGACCGGTCGCGGCTCATGAACTTCGTGAGCAAATTCATCGGGACTGTTAGATTCGGGAACGATCATTTCGGTGCTATTATGGGTTATGGAGATTATGTTGTTGGTGATAGTGTTATCTCCAGGGTATATTATGTAGAAGGTCTTGGTCATAACTTATTCTCATCGGTCAATTTTTGATTCTCGATCTAGAAGTGGCCTTCAGAAAATATACTTGTTTCGTTAGAGAACTTGATGGTAAGGAACTTTTAAGAGGAACATGTGGTTCAAATCTATACACCATCTCTATCGAAGATATGATGAAGTCTTCTCCAATTTGTTTGTTGTCAAAGGCTTCAAAAACCAAGTCATGGTTATGGCATCGACGTCTCAATCACTTGAACTTCGGCACCATCAATGATCTCTCCAGGAAGGACTTAGTTGTAGGGTTACCTAGACTAAAGTATGGAAAGGATCATCTTTGTTCAGCATGCCAATTGGGAAAAAGCAAGAAGTATGCCCACAAACCTAAACCTACAAACTCTGTTACAGAAATTCTTCATACAATTCACATGGACTTATGTGGACCCATGAGAGTGCAGAATATCTTTGGGAAGAAATACCTGTTAGTTGTGGTTGATGATTACTCTCGATTCACTGGTTAAGTTCCTAAGGACAAAGGATGAAACTCCAGATATCATCATCAAACTTATCAAACAGCTGCAGGTTCGACTTAACAAAACCGTCAGAATTATCCGAACAGACAATGGAACTGAGTTTGTTAATAAACAACTTAGTGAGTTTTATGAAAGTGTTGGAATCAGTCATCAAAGAAGTGTTCCACGAACTCCTCAACAGAACGGTGTAGTTGAAAGACGAAATCGAACTCTTGTGGAAGCCGCAAGAACAATGCTGATTTACTCAAAGGTTCCAATGTTTCTATGAGCTGAAGCCATTGCCACTGCATGCTACACTCAAAATCGGTCCCTAATTCACACTGCTCATGGAAAAACTCCATATGAACTTGTCCACAATAGAAAACCTAATCTCTCATTCCTTCGTGTGTTTAGTGCATTATGTTTTCCAACTAATGATGGTCAAGACTTAGGTAAACTAAGAGCAAAGGCAGATATTGGAGTTTTTGGTGGTTATGCATCAAACAAGAAGGGTTACCGAATCTACAACAAGAGAACCCGAAATATCATGGAAACAATTCACGTTATGTTCGATGAGCTGACCGATCAAATGGCTCCTGGAAATCCATTCTGGACCTGCACTTCAAAACAGTCCCATTGGTTCATCCCTTGTACCAAACTCATTTCCAAGAACTCCATATGTACCTCCATCTGAAGATGATTTAAAGAAATTGTTTGATCCAATGTTTGATGAACATTATGAACCAATGTGATGAAATATCAATTCCATCAACAGAGGCTGCTCCTATCCCCGTGAATGAAGTGAACCCTTCAGTCTCAATATCATTAAGTCAAGAAGCGCCTGCTGATCACTCTGTCTCATCAACAAATCATCAATCATCAAATGTACATCATGGAATTGTTTCTGGCATCAATGAAGAAGTTAATCCCTTTGCTACTCCTGAAGATGCTCCATTTGAAAATATATTTGCTCCTGAATCATCATCTAAACCATCTTCATCAGGAGACATCGACTCTGCTACTTCAGTTCTACAACAACAACCACATGAACACCTTAGAAAATGGACACATGATCACCCATTAGATAACATCATTTGAAACCCCTCTCGTCCAATATCCACAAGGAAAAAACTTGCAACCGATGCCTTATGGTGCTTCTTCAACTCCGTACTCTCTAAGGTCGAACCAAAAGACATTAAAACTGCTATGAATGAAGACAGCGGTTCAATGCCATGCAAGAAGAAATTCATGAGTTTGATCGACTTGATGTATGGGAATTAGTACCGGCTCCAGATTGTGCTATGATCATTGCTCTCAAATGGATCTTCAAAGTGAAACTTGATGAGCATGGTGATGTCTTAAAGAACAAGGCTCGATTGGTTGCCAAAGGATACCGCCAAGAAGAGGGTATTGACTTTGAAGAATCATTTGCTCCTGTTGCTCGACGAAGCTATCGAATCTTCGCTAATGCGCTAGTAAGAACATGGTCGATATCGATGGATGTGAAAACGCCTTTCTTAATGAGACTTGAAAGAGGTGGTTTACGCCAGCCAACCGAGGGTTTTGTGAATCCAGAGCATCCTACTCATGTCTATCGCTTGAAAAAGGCTCTTTACGGTTTAAAGCAAGCTCCTAGAGCATGGTATGATACGCTATCAAAGTTTCTTCTATCTTCTGGATTCAGCAAAGGAGTAGTTGATCCGACATTGTTCACCTAGAAGTCTGGCAAACATTTAATTCACGTTCAAATCTATGTTGATGATATTATTTTTGCCTCGACTGGCCCCAATGAATGTGATCGCTTTTCAAATGAAATGGGTTCCAAATTTCAAATGTCAATGATGGGACAAATGTCATTTTTCTTGGGATTACAAATTTCACAAAGTCCCGGAGGCATTTTTATAAATCAATCTAAATATGCAAATGAGATTTTAAAGAAATTTGGATTTGTATCATGTGACACCGTTGACACTCCCATGATTGAACGTACTAAGCTGGATGAGGACCACTCAGGTATCATGGTAGATCAAACGAAATATCGTAGCATGATTGGATCCCTCGATGTACCTACATCTAGCGACCAGCACATCTTGTTCGCTGTGTGCATGTGTGCTAGATATCGTGCTAAGCCTACTAAAAGCACCTCAAAGCGTTAAACGGGTCTTTCGGTATCTCCAAGGAACCATCAATATGGGACTATGGTACCCAAAGGACACCGGTATATCACTAATGTACCCTATGCGATGCCGATCATGCAGGATGTCAAGATACACGCCGGCACGCGTCGAGGTGCTCGCTTTTGGGTGATAAGCTTTGAGTGGTCTTCAAAGAAGCAAATGAGTACTTCTATTTCCTCTACAGAGGATGAATACATAGCCATGTCATCTTGTTGTGCTCAAATCCTTTGGATGAGATCCCAATTATCTATGGCTTTGAATTCAACAAAATTCCTCTCAGACTGTGATAATAAAAGTGCTATTGCTCTCTCATGCAACAACGTTCAACACTCAAGAGCAAAGCACATCGACATTCGACATCATTTCATCAGGGAGAAAGTGGAAAACGGTGTGGTGGAACTCTATTTTGTGAAGTCGAATACCAGTTAGCGACATCTTCACCAAAGCTCTTCCAAGAGAACGTTTTGAGTTTATTCTTCCTCGACTTGGCTTGAAAAGTCTTCAACCAGAAACACTCAAACGTCTTCAGGAGGAAGACGAGGAGTAAAGGTCTTTCCTTCATCTATAATTTGTATATATTTATTCAAAGAGCAAAATACAAAATTATAAAACCAACTAAAAGCAAATACAAAAATATAAAACTTTCAAAAAATCCATAAAAATATGAAAAATATTGAAAATTCTCAAAAATATTGTCCTTACTGTCTTTTCTGTCTTGATTCGATATATATCTACGGTCTTTGTGCTGTCAGTCAAAGAGTGACACGGGACTTTAGATGTTGTTCGAATGTTTAAAAAAATTTTGGGAGAAAGTAAAACAATGGTTTATTGTCATTTCGTGCAAGAATCCTTTTCAAAGAAAGAACAGAGCCATGCTTTATCTCATGTTTCAATCCTAATGCTCTGATTCTAAAACAAATGTTTAATTTCAAATATTTTTCCTTCTAATGATTCCTCTGAAAAATATTTGCAATCTTATGAAAACTCAATTGTTTTGAAAACACTTCGGACTCTATTTTTGAAAATCAAAAGAACTTATCAAGTGTCAAAATCTCAATTCATCAATCAACGACTTTCGTCATTGATTGAGGGGAGAATGATTTTTCAATCAAATCAAAAAGTGTTCTTTTCAAACAATTTGCACTTAAATGAGTAAGGTCTACTCTAAATGTTTTACAAAATGTTTCACAATTGGTTCCAGACCTTGGTTATTATTATGTTTTCAAAAGATATTTATGCATGTTTAACCAATGGAATTTAATGTCTCAAAATCCAATCCCTATCAGTTAAAACGATTTCATAATCAAGTCATAATTCTCCTTGAAAGCTTTCAAAATCAATTTAAATCTACAGAGATCACAAATCTCAAATGATTTGATAATTGTGATCGGGGGAGAATTTGTGATTTAAATTAGATTTAAACTGATAATTCGATAAATGGTTTCATAAGTGTTTAGCATGTTTTCCTCCCCGCAAGTGACAAACGATTTCAATTTTTCCATGCACATGTTGAGGGGGAGCATCTATTTTAAACCTCAAATTATTGAAACGTGACTGAATTGTCTCTATGTGCGGTTCCCTAATATGTGCAAAAATCTTTCAAAATTCGAGGCACATATTGAGGGGGTGCAAACTTGTGAAAACCTCATCCTCCCTCAAAATGTTTTATCTACTCAAATTGATTGGGAAGTGATGATGATCATTTTAGAAAATGTTAATCAAAAGATTGGACCTTTCATTCTTAATCTAACGATTTCAAAGATCTCTTGCCTCCATGTGCTAAACAAATTCTAAATTTTTATACATATGTTGAGGGGGAGCATTTCTAAAATATCAAAACAATTAATATACAAAATGCTTTGATTCTATATCACAAGTATCTTGATTGATTTTCAAATGGTTTTCAATTGGTTCCAATGGCAGATGAACAATACCAAAAAGACCGACCAACTTTACTTTATGTATGGTGATATAAGGATGATAAGGTTAGGTTGAGGTCCCACGATCCGCCAGAACCGGAGGGATCTACCCAGGGACTATCCACTAGATAGTGTAGAAGTCCTTAGGTATGATGAAAAAAGGAGAAAGGTGAGATATGGGAAGAGTGCCGACTGAGACAGAGCTAGTACTGGAATAAACTCAACAAGGTTCTAGTTATGAAGTCTCGTAAGCACGGAAGGGGTTGAAGAATGAAAAAGAATTGAATGAGAAAAAGGGTGAAAAGAAATAGCCCTCCAATTATTCAACCTTAGGGCGTAAACCGGTTCAATTCATATACTATTGGTAGTTACCAAGGTAACATCGGTATTGAAGACAAGACGTCATGGACCCAAAGGACGACTGCACTTCAACTTTCCAAACCACTCAAGTTCCTCTTAAAAGGACTTATTTCATTCTCACGGGGAACCGACATAATCTATCGACTTTCTCTTAGAGATTGTTGATATTGAAGAAGGAGACCCTCTCCCTAGTCTCCGGGATAGGAACCAAATATGCAGAATTGAGTCTAGAGCCACGAGATCATCATATAAATCTCATTAGGACACTTTCAATGAAGACTCTCTGTTTCACACAATGTGGAAAGAGAGATTATATCTTATGAGACCTACGCATTATCCTTGTGGTATTGCCAGAACATCTAAGTGATATGCATACATATTCACGATGAAGATGAAAAGCCTTCTGGAGCCAACATCAAACAAGCTCCTGGTAGGTGGCATGTGAGATCTATCCAATAGATCAACCATGTGACAACTGAACAAAAACAATGGAGCGATTCAATCTTTTGAATCAATCCTGGTTCAAGTTATGGATTGACGGATACCTTTGAAAAACCGGTCATTGTGCTTAAAAACTCTTTTCTTTAGCACATCGACCGTGTACTTATTTCTCAAAATAAAAGGTGTTTATGATTGATAATTGATTTTCATTAAAACCTTCGTTGTATTGCAAAAACAATTTCTATTGAGCAATACACCATTGTTTTTCAAATCTCTTTTCATCAATCATGAATCTCATTTCGGGTTCACTCACCCGTTGTCTTCTTTGAGACGTTCGGTTTGAGAAGCTAGAGCACCTGCGAAACCTGCCAAGGAAATTCTTCGAATTATACCGATCACAAAGTAAGACTTGTACCGATCAACGGGAACCGTGGGCCGTGTACCTCAATTCATCGAAAGTGATCAAAGACACTTTCGCGCTTTATTGCTAACTGTCTTATGCAGTACACCCTCGACGTTTGCAAAATCAGAATGAAGCGGTCAATCCATAGCCGCATGCTCACACAACACATTCAATTCCAAAGAAATCATGATTAGTGCATCAATGACTCTGATATTATCACTCCATGCTTCCGCTACGCTGCTGCCAATATCATGAATCAACGAAAGCTTCCGCTACTCTGATAAGAATAAATCATGATCCCGAATGTGAGCATGTCGGTCCAAAAGTCACAACATCACATAATACCAACACCACAAAGGATGAATCAGAGATTTTAATGTTGCTGATGATCTCAAAGCTTACTCAAAACTCAGTATCACGTGGATCGCTTAAAGACCTCCTACTCAGATTATCCAAACATGCAAAAATGAAGAATCAAAGACTACGTGCTACAGAGCAAAGAACATGAACAAGAATTCAAGAACAATATCAATGTAATATCTGTTTGTTTTCTATGTAATTTAATGTGTGTTTGAGGTGACCTCCCTTAGGGGAGATTGTTAGGATTTGGAAAATCTAGTAGTTAAAGTGTCGGTCACCTCAAGTATATGTAATCGTTAGAAAGCTCGAAGTCGTAGTTATTTAATGTTTAGTAGTATTTAGTTAAGTAACACCGTGGAGGACGGACGGGTCTTTACCCATCAGTATGCCCGATCCACAACCCGTCTGTATGCTTATGTAAGTACTATAAATACTCTCTACCTCCCAAGGTAGAGAGTTGGAGCTCATAATAAGATTTTTCTTTCTCTCACTAAAGTTCCCAAACCTCTAACTTTCTATCTCTAAAACTCATTGTGTACGCCTACTTTGCTTATGATTTGATGTGTATGTGAAATCCAATATGTTACATGTTACTTCATTCTGTTGCATATGCATTTGATTATATCGCTGTTGATTCTGTTGAAAATGTTGAGAATATCGATAATGTGCAGCAAATCAAATCTTTAAAAATTGAAAATGAATGTTTGATCAACGAACTTTCAAATGCAAAACGTCGTCTTCAATGGTGTCAAAAGGATTGTCAAAATCGAGAACTTGCTTTGCAAAACAAAATCAACCAGTTGCGTTCAAAATCTTTTGATCCAAAATAGAACATCGGATGATGAAAACGTTTCTTTAAAATGTCAAATTTCAAAATATGAACAAGAAATAGCCAAGACAAAAAATGAATATGGTGTCATATTTGATTTGCTCAAAAGACTCGTGGAAAAGCATCACAAGAACTTGATAATTATCTTGCACACACTAAAGATGTTTTACATATTAATGCAAACATTCGCCTCGAAAATCAAGATTTGTTGCACACTATCATTGAGTTGAAAGCTAAGCTAAGTAAGTGTGATAAAGATAAGCCTAGTAACACTAATGGACTTGCACCAGGAATGCTTAAAATTGACACCAGAACGCCTAATGAAAAACCACAAGATACTAATGTGCTTCCTTCCCCTGAAACAAGAATAGTTGCCTCTTTTCCCAACGCTAGCACTTCACAACTTAAGAGCACATCAAGGAAGAATATGAAGTTGCGACATAAGAAAAGAACAATAAATACCTCTTAAGTAGAAGAACACCTTAGGACTTTGAATAAGACTCAAGTTGCACCCACTTTAGACATTGCGTTAGACAAATGTAATAGAAAAAGTGATGTAACGAATGATGAACTTTATGTACTTTAAACGTTATGTTTGAAGCTTCTTGTGTTGGTTGTCGTAAAATCATGTTTTCTGGATGTCATGATAAATGTGTTTCTAATGCTATCTTATCTTGTAAGCGGAATAATAGAAAACGGAATAACTCTAGGCCCACTAATGCTTCTAAGTCTATGCTAGGTAAACCACCCTCTAGTGTTCCGGCTATGATCATTGATGTACCCTTAGAACCCCCTACACCTCCTAGGAAGAACTTATCACCTAGTGCATTTACTAAGACCAAAGCTAAGACTAGTTTGAGATGGCAGAAATGGTTACATAATACACTTGGCTTTAAATGGATACCTAAAATCATAAACATGAGTGTTTCAACTATAATCGCATCGAACCCTCTAACTCTTCGGGTTCCACATCTACTTCTATTCCATCTGTGTCATTTGTGTTTAATGCAGGTGATACAAATCATCCTCTGGGTTGTTAATAGCGGATGTTCCTGACACATGACATGCAATCTTAAATTGTTATCAAACTATGTTTCAAAGTTCATTGGCACTGTCAGATTCGAATGCTGATCACTTTGCGGCTATCATGGGCTTCGGAGATTACATCAATGGGAACATCAAAATTAGCAGAGTTTATTATGTGGAAGGTCTCGGTCACAATCTCTTTTCTGTCGGTCAATTTTGTGATGAATATTTGGAAGTTGCTTTAGGAGAAAAACTTGTTTCATTCGTGATCTACAAGGAAACGATCTTATGTCTGGTCAACGCACATCGAGTCTTTACACAATCTCAATGCAAGACATGATTGCTTCTTCTCCCATCTGTCTACTTTCTAAGGCAACATCTACAAAATCCTGGCTATGGCACCATCGACTTTCACACTTAAACTTTCAAACCATAACCAATCTTGCACGTTATAAACTTGTTGAAGGTCTCCCAAGATTCCGGTATTCTAAAGATCACCTATGCTCAGCTTGTGAACAAGGGAAAAGCACTCGTGCTCACTTTCCTTCAAAGCTGGAACATAACTCACAGCATGTGCTTCATCTTCTTCACATGGATTTGTGTGGACCAATGCATGTGCAGACGATTAACGGCAAACGCTACATCTTGGTAATTATGGATGACTACTCACGATGGACTTGGGTTTATTTTCTTCAAACTAAAGATCAAGCTCCACAGATGATCATCACCTTTCTCACAAAAAGGAACTGAATTTGTGAATTTGTGAATCAAACTCTACGTGCTTATTTTGAGAAAGTGGGAATTGAGCATCAAACATCCATTGCACGAACAACAGAACAAAACGGAGTTGTTGAAAGACGAAACCGTACGTTAGTGGAAGCTGCAAGAACGATGTTGATAAATGCAAAACTTCCAGATTACTTATGGACTGAAGCTGTGTCAACTGCATGATATACTCAAAACCATTCAATAATTACTAAACGCCACTACAAAACACCTTACGAGCTTATCCACAATCACAAACCGAATCTCAAACACTTTCATGTCTTTGGATCCCTTTGCTATCCAAATAATGATCGTGATGACTTTGGAAAGCTCAAGGCTAAAGCTGACATTGGAGTATTTGTTGGATACTGTGAAAATTCTAAGGGTTACCAGATCTGGAAGCGTCGTACAAAGGAGATTATGGAAACGATTCATGCAAATTTTGATGAGCTTACGGAGATGGCTTCTGAGCAAAACAGCTTGGAACCCGGTCATAACCGTCTTAACTTCCCCCAAATCCCATCATCAGCTGAACCAAGCCTACAACTTACTCAACGTCAAATGGAATAGCTATTTTCTCCTCTATTTAGTGATGATATTGATCAATGTGCTCCAGAGGTATCAAATGTTTCCGCTGCTCAACCTGATAATAATTCAATACCTGATACACCTGAAACAACAACAACTGTTGACGAAGCACCTCCAATTGATTCTACAACAACAGCCAAACAAATCGCATCCAATGACGTTGAACTAGCTGATGATCTTCTGAATCATGAAGTACCTAAACCTACAGATTATGATCCAAATGCGTTCTTTAATCCTTTCGCAAATGCAACTGCTTCTTCAAATGTTGCGGAATCATCTACAAGCCATTTGAATCCTCCCAATTTGCATAATTTATTTCAACATCAACCCTCCATACATCGTTGGACTAAAGACCATCCTCTTGTGAACATTATTGGAAACCCGAATCAACCAGTCATAACTCGACAATGCCTTCTCAGATCGACAGAGAACATTGCATTTATGCTTTAACAGTGTGTCAATCTGAACCCAAAAACATTAAAGAAGCAATGACTTACGACAACTGGATTGAATGCATGCATGAAGAATTAAATCAGTTTAAACGTATTGAAGTATGGGGATTGGTTCAAAGACCAACGGGGCTCTATGTCATTGGTCTGAAATGGATTTGGAAAAACAAGTTAGATGCTGAGGGTACGGTTATCAGAAATAAGTCACGTCTGGTGGCTAACGGTTATAGACATGAAGAGGGGATTGATTTCGAAGAATCATTCACACCGGTTGCTAGACTTGAGGCTAAACGGATTTTTCTGGCATTTGCGGCTTACATGAATATCACAGTCTATCAAATGGATGTCAAAACCGCCTTTCTGAATGGTCAACCGAAGGAAACCGATATGTTAGTCACCGGAAGGATTTGTTGATCCAGAGTTCCCAAATCATGTCTTCAAACTGAAAAGGCTCTTTACGGTCTCAAACAAACTCCTCGGCGTGGTAATGATAAGTTATCATCCTTTCTCATTGCCAATAATTTCACTAAAGGTCTGGTCGACCAACACTTTTCATTCAATATCACGGGCTCACATTTTAATCTTCATTCAAATTTATGTAGATGACATCATTTTTGGGTCAACACATAAAAAGTACTCAAACTAATTTTCAAAACTTATGAAAAAACATTTTGAAATGTCCATGATGGGTGAACTTACATTCTTTCTAGGATTGCAAGTTCATCAATCACCCCATGGTATTTTCCTTAGTCAGTCCAAATATGCTCTTGAAATTTTAAACAAACATGGAATGCAAACTTGTGATACCTATGGCACATACCAAGAAACTGGATGCAGATTTGCATGGGAAATTGGTTGACCCTACCAAATACCGAAGTATTATTGGTTCTCTCATGTATCTAAGTACCAGTAGACTTACATTGTATTTGTTGTATATCTTTGCTCTCAAGTATCATCGAGACCAATCGAACTCACCTCTGAGGCTAAAAGAATCCTCCGATATATCAAGGGAACCATTAACTTGAATCTGGAATCCGGCGATTCTCCGTTTTGAACTTATAGCTTTTTCAGACGCTGATCACGAGGTTGCATAGATTCTCGAAAAGTACTTCAGGAGCTCTACAATTTCTTGGTGATAAACTGGTGTCATGGCAATCAAAGAAGCAGGATTGTGCATCACTGTCCTCAACCGAGCGAATATGTAGCCATGTCGGCATATTGTACTCAAGTCATTTGGATGAGAACACAACTCAAAGACTATGGTTACGTATTTGACGTAATCCCGATGTATCAGCGACAATCGAAGTGCTATGGCGATCTCGTGCAACTCCGTACAACATTCGAAGTCTAAGCACATCGATCTTTGATATCATTTCATAAAGGAGCATGTGGAAAAGGGTACCGTTGAATTATATTTTGTGGGTACTGAATATCAACTGGCAGACCTTCTCACCAAAGCCTTAGCTCCTGCTAGGTTTACTGAGTTGGTCCACCGGATTGGTATGAGGTGTTTGACTTCAGAGAAACTGGACGAACTTTTAAAACAATCTTAAAACTAGTCAAACACCAAAACCTCTTTTGTAAATAAATTTTTCAAAAACAAAAATAGAAAAATATAAAATATGATAAAATACAAAAATATTCTTCAATCTAAATTCTTTCAAACATTGCAAGTACAATACTTCTGTCAACACTGTGTTCTATCAAACCTTTCATAATTTTCCTGAACAAGTGTTGAGGGGGAGAAAGTAAATATTTTTCAGTTTCATAAAACCTTGTACTTGCATGTTACCAAAAATACGTTGTTTCTTCTAAAATGGTGGATATGTTTCTTGTCAAATACTCTCCTCAGACTCAAATATTTTCTAAATTCATTATTTCAAAAGTCGAGGGGGAGTATCATTAAGTTTCTTGCCTTACATGTGTTTTGTCTAACCTAAACGGAAGTTAAAGCATCTTGGTTGGAATCTCTTTGAGGTTGAGGGACTGAATGTGTCAACTTGCCAAAATTAATTTTAACAAAAACATTCACCTAACACATTCAATGCACCACTTCATGTGCATTTACTCCTAAACCACCAAGATCAAACGACCCAAATCAAATCTTCAAAATCCGTTCAAGCTGTTCATAATCTGTAAATTCTAAATTGTTTTGATCAAGATTCTAAACAAGGATTTCAAAAATCTTTCAAATCCAACGGTTAAAACTCTTTAAACTGATTTTGGAAAATTGTTCACTCGAACGAATTGGGTGTTTATGCAAAAAAGTGTTTGGATTGAAATGAGTTATGTTAAAACCTTTCTAAGTGTCTATTAAACTTGTTTCAATCGTCCAAAACCATCCGTAATCTTAAATTTCATTCATTTGAATTCTAGGTTCTTGCGCCATTTAGGTTTTTCCATTCTGTGAGATGTTATTAGGTGGTCAAGAAAGTGTTAGAATAAGTATATATGCATGTTTTGAACCTTTAAAATAGCCCAGAAACATCTAAACTGCAAGAATTTAAGTTTTAGGGTTCATCTCCCATGAATCTTCTGATTCTGTGGTGGAAATGTGTTAAATCTTGTTCCATTGCACTCATATGACATCTAGGACACTCCAGAAACATTCTTGTTTGATTTATGTAGCTATATCTCTACGCTAAGTAGATTAAGGGTTTAGGGTTTAAGTAATTTTATGCCTAAGTCTTTCTCAGTGTGTATCCGATATGTTCTTATTCTTGTTTTGTGATCTAAAAGATGTTTGGAATTAACTGCAATCAAGTTTTCATGTTTATATTTAACAGTTAATTATTCGTAATGTCGAATCTTTAGGTGTTCAAACCGCTACGCTTTAAAGAATACTTTTATGCGTAAAGGTAACGCCTAAGAGAAATATTATGCGTAACTCTTACGCATAAGAGGTCAACAGTGGATTACGCGTATCTTGGAAAGATATTCGTAAACAAGGCTTGTTACACATAAGCTTTACTCTTACGAGTAAACTTTACGTGTAACATCTAGCTTATTCTTACGCGTAATCCTAAAGCCTTCTAACTTGCCTTACGTGTAAGAAACTCTTACGCATAAGCTTGGTCTTACGCTTTAGCTTACTCCTACACATAAGCTCCTTTCTTACGCATAAGGATCCTTGTTACTCATAACCCATTGTTCACTACATTTTGGCCTGTTACGCATATGTTACTTGTTAAATGTTACACATAAGTCACAAATACCTGATGTTTCGTATAAGCTTACAAAAGTTAATATGTTGTGTGTGAAGTGAAAAATTGGACTTTGAAATTTCAAAATTAACACGTTCACGTAACTTATCACATCAACTTCAAAACAATTGGACAAATGTGACTTAGGACTTGTAACTAACATAAACATGATACCATCAAACAAGTAATTAGATAATAAATCAGACTAAATCAAACACATTGTGTTTCCATATGTCTGTCTCTTTGTCTAATGACTTTCAGATCACAAAATGGCTGCAAATCAATCAAACATCAATGCCCCCACCAGCTCTCGATGGCAAACACATTCCTAGCTGGCTACGACAAAACAATTGGCAAGAACAATCTCTGTGTCATCTTCAACAACTTCATATGCTCATGATCATCTTGTAGAATTGCTGTGGACATCCTTCTGCAACTTCCATTCAAATTCATGCTCACAAAGTCATACTGATGATGAGTATGATTCAATGGATGAGGAAATACAATTCCGTAAGACATTAAAGCGTAAAAAGGATGAAATACCATACTTCAACCTTCCGTTAATCAACTCGCAAGGTGAGGGTCAAGCAGTAGTCCTCCACTTATGGAAGATCCATTGCAAACAACTCTTACCCCATCCGATCCGGTTAATCAACCCGGTAAGGATCAGGGTGTCACTGTCACTAAAATTATTGAAATGAAGCATCCACAACAATAACTATAACAACCGCAAGAAGAATAGCATGATGAAGATGAGGAAAATTATGACAAAGGAGATTACGATCACGATAAGGATGACTGAGTCACTGATGATGATAATTTGGCGGCTAAAAAGGAAATGACGCGAAAAGAGGAAGAAGTAGCTGCTAGAGCTGAAGAAGAAAAGTTAACGAAGGAATCAGACAACTACTTAGTTGACAATCCAATACACAAATCTCAACAGTCTTCTGTAGCACCTCTTGAGACTTCCACCAAACCCAAATCATCATCTCAATCATCAGCTCCATCAACAAAAGAAACAACTAAGTCAAAAACAAAATCTGTTAAGAAGGCAACTCCATCCAATGATTCGTCAAATGGTTAAGCAGGTTATCACCACTACACAACAAGCTACACAACCACCACCATCTGATCAACCAATGGATTCAGAAACCACACCACCAATGGAGAAAACGATTGATTACTTTATATACACTGGTGGTGATGATCACTTCATACCTGAGCCCCAACCTGAACCTCAACCGAAATTTAGATCAAGTACTTTACTGCACCCCTTGTTTTCATACGTATCAAATCAAATAGCGTGTTGAAGATCTCCACCTCGAGGTCGAATCTTACCAAAATTCTACACTTCAACAAAATCAATCATAAACACATAACACATCAATAATATGGGTCGAATTATGCAAGAGAGTTTAGAGAGAGAAAGTGGGATCCTTTCTACAGAGAGAAAGTGAAAGAAAACTTAGAAGGTTAGATTAAGTGAAAGGTCCAACCCTCTACCTTGGGAGGTAGAGGGTATTTATAGTTACACAATAAGCGCCCTCCTTCTGGACTGTAGATCGGCATACAAAGGGTAAAGACCCGCCCTTCCTCCACGGTGTTGCACTAAACTAAATAACTAACTAAATAACTAGTAAAAAACGTAATGTCTACGAAGCTAACTAATGCTAGATTATATTTGGGGTGACCGATACTTCACTATGGAATTTTCTAATTCCTAACAATCTCTCCCTAAGGGAGGTCACCCCATGTTTTACATTTCGAATCCTAGCATTCTATTTAATCTTCCGTCTTGAGCTCGTAGACATTAATTCTTCAACATCTGCATCTTTGTGCTTTAGCAGTGATTGTTTAAAGTCCGATAACTTTGTACTTTAAGTGGAGGCCTTTATATTGATCCACATCTTTGATGATCTTCGAGCATTAATTGAGATCATCACCATAGTAAATCTCTGGATCACCCTTTATTGTGTTGCCATCATGTGAAGTTGTGACTTTCGGACCGATATGCTCACACTTTTGAATCATGACATCTTTTCATCGAGTAGCAGAAGTTTTACCGGTTCATGATATTTGCAGCGAAAGCGTAGCGAAGCATAGTATAAAAATATCGTGATCCAAGTTCGTAGATATGCACAAGTCATGATTTCTTCAATTAAGTGAGGATGCTGGAGCATGCGGTTTGATTGACTCCTCAATTCGATTAGCCGCAACCGCCCAAATGTACCTGCAAACAACAGTTAGCAATAAAACACACGAAAGTGTCTTTGATCACGTTGAATTGAGGTACACGCCCACTTTCGCCTCGCTGATCAAGCATAAAGTACTGCATGTGATCAGTAGAATTCTCAAGAATCCCCTTGACAGGGTTTCGCAGCTGCTCTAGCTGTTCTCAAAACGGAACGTCTCAAAGAAGACAACGCGGAGTGAGTGAACCAAAGAAATTGAGATTTACGGATTGATAGAAAATGATTTGAAAACAATCGCGTATTGCTTAGAAAAAAGAGTTTTGCAATACGACGAAGGTTTTATGAGAAAGATCAATTTTCAATCATAAATATTTTTTGTATATGAAAGGAGTACACATTCGACGTGCTAGATAAAAGAAGAAATTCGCACATCGAATGGTTTTTCCAAAATTATTTTTTCAATCAGAGATACTTTTTGTGTTTGAAATATGAATACACATTCGATGTGCTAGAGAAAAGAAGATTTGCACATCGAACGGTTTTTCCAAAAGTATTCGTCAATTCAGTTCCTGGACCAAGTTTGATTCAAGATTGAATCGTCCCATTGTTTCTATCCAGTTGTCACAAGCTTGATCTTTAGAAAAGATCTCACATGTCACCCACCAAGAGCTTGTTTGATGTTGGCTCTAGAAGGATTTCCATCTTCATCGTGAATGCTTACATATCACTCGGATGCTCTGGCAATACCACAAGGATAATGCGTAGGACTCTCAATATATATACTTACTTTCCACATTGTGTGAAACTGCAAGTCTTCATTAATTTTGTGTCCTAATGAGATATTGTGGATGATCTCTTGGCTCTAGACTCAACGGTGCACATTTGGTTCCTATGCCGGAGACTAGGGAGAGGGTCTCCTTCTTCAATATCAACAAACTCTAAGAGAAAGTCGATAGATTATGTCGGTTCCCCGTGAGAATGAAACAAGCCCTATTAAGAAGAACTTGAGTAGCTTGGGAAGTTTAGTGCAGTGCGTCACTGGGTCCATGACGTCTTGTCTTCGATACCAGTGTTACCTTAGTAAACACCAGTAGCATATGTTTTGAACTCAACACGCCCTAAGGTTGAATTAATGGAGGGCTATTTATTTTCACCCTTTTCACATTCAATTCTTTTTTCATTCTTCAACCCCTTCAGTGCTTACCGAGACTTCATAACTAGAACCTAGTTGGGTTTATTCCAAAGATTAGCTTCCTCTATCTCAGTCAAGACTCTTCCCATTTCTCATTTTTCTCCTTTTTTTCAATATACCTAAAGACTCTACACTATCTAGTGGATTGTCCCTGGGAAGATCCCTCCGGTTCTGGCGGATCGTGGGAACTAATACCTAAACTCACCATCCTTATAACTCCATACATAAAGTAAAATGGTCGGTCTTTTGGTATAGTTCATTCTTCCTTGAAACCAATTGAAAAATTATTTGGAAAAACAATCAAGGTACTTGTGATACGAGATCAAAGCATTTTGTACCTTAATAGTTTTGATCATTTAGAAAACCTCCCCCTCAACATGTGCATATGATTTAGAAATTGTTTAGCACATGGAGGCAAGAGGACTTTCAAATATTTTCTTTGATCACAATTTTCTTAGAAAAAGCCATTTGATTTTCTTGGTAAATTCTCCCCCTCAATATGTGCATAGGATATTTGAAATCATTTTATTACATAGAGGCAAGAGTTCATTTGAAGCACATCCACGATTACAAAATCCATTTAAGAAACCATTTGAAAACTCAATCAGGGTACTTTATGTTAAAACATAAAAACTTTTGTACATCGATAGTTTATTTTCATTTGAAATGCTCCCCCTCAATATGTGCTTCAAGATTCGAAAGCGTTTAACACATATGAGAGAGCAGCCGGCACAATTGAATCAAAACGATCACCTTTTATCAAATTTCATTATTAAATCATAAATTCTCCCCGATCAAAAAAAAATATCAAACCCTTTGAGATTTTGGATCCCAAGTGATTTAATAAGGTTTAGAAAACATAGGAGAAAATGTGGCCAGTTTAAATACTCATCTTGTTTTTGGATAAATGCTCCCCCTCAACATGTGCATTATGTATTAGAAATCTTTTGGCACATGGAGGCAGGAGTGCTTTTAAAGGACTAAAACCAATTCCATTTAAACAAATTTGAGATTTAAATCACGATCTCTACCCCAATCAAAAATTTCAAACCATTTGAGATTTGTGATCCCAATTGATTTAAATCATTTAAAAGATTTTGGGGAAAGACGTTGTGACAACCCGTACTTTCAGGTCATTTCTCGACACAATTTGTGCCTCACTATTTCAACATTTATCGTAAACTTGGTTTACGTGTTCCAAATTCGAGTAACCTTTATGGTTTAGCGGCGAATTCATGATCATAACATCACGTGCATTTCATATGGACTAAGATTAGTCTACATTTCATTGACATCATTTGCATCATGATAATTCATTCATGACATTTTATCTCACTTTTAACGCAGTATTTTATATTTAAATAAACGTTATCGCGTGAGTTATTATTTTGAATATTTAATCCGTTACTTTCAAAAATGATCCCGATGTATTTTTAAACTTACATTTAGTTTATAAAAACTATATTTTTAGTTTTCTTAGTGTTTCAAATTTATTTCGTATATAAATCGTTAAAGTTATATTATTAATGCACTTTTTCTTAAAAAAAACTACTCGATAATTTTATATCACTCAAATTTCACAAGGAATGTATTTTTACAATTTTTATTATCTCATTACATCCTACTTTGATCTATTAAACATCTCTTTTACTTAAAATTTCCATTTACCTATACTTGTACATTTTCTTACACATTTACTACACTTTCTTACAAATTATATACAAGTAAATGTTTACATTATACATTTGAAAAAATTTTGTTTTTGGAAAACATATCCCCTCAAACCGCCATAGGGAAAGGTGAATGCATTTAATGTTTGGTCATTTTTCTTACTTGGTTAGATATATACTCCAACTCATTCACTTCACCTCATTCATTTCAATAATTCACCACTTATTGTAATTTTCTCTCCTTGTTCCTCATCACCTAGAACCGGTCATACTAAGGATTACAAAGGGATCATTAATTTTTCAAGATCAAGCTTATGTTTGTACAATCTAGTTTATACTCTTTATTAGGTTTTGAAATAAAAACCAAGAGTATTTAGGCTTAACCTTGTTACTTTCACCTCATCATAATACTAGTAAGCTTGTTTCTTTCATTTTCATGTTTCCTTATCATTTCATATTCATCTTTTCATTTTTTGGAGCAAGTATGCATGATATGTGATTTATACCATTTTATTTCATGATTTTAGAGTTTATATATATATTTGGTCATCCTATAAATATTCCCTTGGTATTCTTTGGTCTTGATGATGATTAGGAACCCATGACACCCTAAGAAGGTGTATGGTAGGATTAGATTAATTTTGGAGTTGATTTGAAGGGATTAGAATAGGTTTTGTCCGAGAAAAACTATTTTTGATAACTATAAAATAGGTTCTGTCTTTGTTTCGATTTTCTGGAAAAACCTACAGTTGGTACGAAACTTTGGCCTTGATTTTTAGAAAATATACTTTAAAACGAATCCTGCGGGCCGCTGAACGGATGAAAACGGACTTATAACTAAGAAGTTATGGATTTTACAAGTTTGACGACGAAATATATTATTTTCAGAATTTTCAGCAAACTGTTTTTACATTGTTTGGGTCCAAAATGAGCCTTAAGCTTCACAAATTATTTCGACTTCTCAAAAATATATTAGTTTACTTCAGTACGAAGCTAAGGACGATATACGTAGAAAACGATTTGAAACGACAAATATATGCACGCTTTTCAAAACTTGCCGTAACTATTATTTTCTGAAAATCTATATTATTTTTTTTTACGATACAAGTGTTACTAGAATGTGAAGCTGTAACGTCCCTGTTGAGGGCTGTTTTTAACAAGGTTGTGAAACTTTTTAGAACGAATTGTCTTCTAGTAAAATCAAGTTCACCGGCCATATTTTTCAAAACAACAAACTGTTTGTAAAGCGGAGTTATAGTAAATTATTTATGGATGTTCAAACTTGGCCGAAACTCATTTTCTGCACAACAATTCAACAAAATCACTATCTTTAACTCTTAATATCTTTATGTTAGAGACCTTTTGGACGAAACTCCTGAATGAAACTTTTAGATAACGATACAAACTTTCCAAAACCGCCGAGAGTTCGTTCTCTAACGATCGACGTACACCGCTTTTTACGACTAGTTTTTCGAAGCCATTTTTTGTTAATTTCATGAAAATTCCGACGACATTGTTTTTGCAATTTTAAAAGTGAAAATTTCACCATAAATCATTATAAAACCATTGTAGGATGACATTTTGACGTAAAAACTTGTAAAGTCATTTTTGAAGGGTCAAGACGTTAAACGAGTATTTTTCCGACGATATAAGTAATATTTTCAAAACTTCAAGAAAATGGTATAAATAACATACTAAATGCATGCATAACATTACATTGCAACTCATTACATATCATATCATTCGCAATAGGTCAAGATTTACGTATCACACTACATCTCTAAGTATTTCTCACCGTTGTCTTCGCCAAGATCATTCCAACCAAGTGAGTTCAGAAATTAGCCCTACTTTTACTTGCTTTCATAACTATTTTGGGGGAGATACATGCTCGACTATTTTTATTATATTCATGACTATTTGCAAACTATATGTTTATCCGAACTGAATGCTTAGTCATGCGTAGTAACAGTTTTGCCATACTTAGAAATTCCATATTATATTCATTGGTCTAATGGTCTTGGTATATTCATTGGTCTAATGGTCTTGGTATATTCATTGGTCTAATGGTCTTGGTATATTCATTGAGCTAATGGTCTTGGTATATTCAGTGAGCTAACGGTCTTGGTATATTCATTGAGCTAATGGTCTTGGTAATATCATGAACTAATGGTCTTGGAACGATTTGAACATACACTATATACATTTTGGCAATGGGTTGTGAATACACATGTTGCAAGTTTTGTATGGCGGACTTGAACTGAGTGGATTCACAGTGCCTTTGCTGCATAAACGATTTCGATACATTGAGCCATGCACTATTATGTGAATTCATTTGACATCATGCACTTGAACATTAACTCTACATATTCTGGCAGTGTGTTGTGAACACACAGTGTTGTAAAGTTTTGTATGGCGGACTTGGAACTGAAAGGGATTTACAATGCCTTTGCTACATAAACGATTTTGAAAGTCTTTACATTTCAACGATTTATAATGCCTTTGCTGCATAAACGATTTTGAAAGGCTTTACATTTCAACTCAAACTCTATGAACTCACTCAACCTTTGTGTTGACACTTTTAGCATGTTTTATCTCACGTATCTAAGGCATTCACTTCATGGCATGCATTTGGACACATCATGGAGTCGTGGTGACGACGCGCCTCACTTGGGTTTTACGTACTTTAAAACATCGTTTGAATTGTAACAAACTTATTTCTCCTCAAGCACAGTTGATTTTCATTTGGGACCTACTTTGTAAACTCTGATTGTTTTATTAAATCAAACGATGTTCTTTTCAAACGACACTTTAGGTCGTTCAATATATCACTGTGATTGTGATGCTATGACAAATAATCCCCGTGAATTCCATTCCACAAGCAAAACAGGTAATTTGGGGGTGTGACAGATTGGTATCAGAGCTTCAGTTATAGAGAACTAGGTTGCATCATTGACCCTAGACTATAACTACATTATCATAGCATCTCATCATTTCATCATAAGTGCATGTTCACTTTTCATGCGATTTATACGTACATTTTTCGAGTTATTTACTTTCATTTCACATCGATTGTCACATGGATGCCTTTAATTACCCATCCCATTATCTCTTCCTCATACTCTAACGTGGAGAATTCCTTGTCATTCCCTATCACAATTTTTTTTATATCAGCTGATTCATTATCGATAAACGACGAATGCCGAGATGAACCTTTAAAAGGGCGAAGTCACTCTCACCTCCTTGTTTCACCACTAATATGTCGAGTTACACTTTATTCACACACTAAGTTACTAAACCATTATACATTTGAAACACTTACGACACATCATAACCCATTTCGTAGGAAACCGTCGATCATTTTGAAAGATAACCTCAAACTTATCATTCTTATCACATTTCTTTGGAGCGTTTATTATTAACACCAGATTTTGCTACTTCTCACATTTCCTCTTGTTTTGAAGAAGATATGGCACGAAGAAGCCACAGCTAAATGACACAAGCGGCTATTCAAAAGTTGGTGAATGATAGCATAGCTGATGCTCTAAGAATTGAAAGGGAAACGGTGGCTGCTGCTGCTGCCGAGGCCGCGACTGCTGCTGTAGCCGCAAGGCTTGCTGCTGCTACTGGAAATGCAGGAGGATCCGGCGTTAAGAGCTGTTCTTACAAGGATTTTAAAAGTGGAGATCCCACCAAGTTTAAAGGGACTGAAGGAGCCACTGCCATGGTGTGATGGTTCGA
Source organism: Chrysanthemum makinoi (assembly GCA_910596185.1). Lineage (NCBI taxonomy): Eukaryota > Viridiplantae > Streptophyta > Magnoliopsida > Asterales > Asteraceae > Chrysanthemum > Chrysanthemum makinoi. The sequence goes on along the minus strand of OU343216.1, from coordinate 30,203,750 downwards.
GAAATTGGGTCCGTGTTTTTGCGTGTAATTGCCCGGATGATAGTAAGGTCAAGTTTGCTACAAGTACACTACTCGATGGAGCATTGTCGTGGTGGAACTCATATGCTCAACCAATGGGAATGGAGAATGCTTTCAAGCTTACTTGGGAGCAATTTAAAGGGTTGGTAACAAAGAAGTTTTGCCCGCGTACGGAGGTGAAGAAGTTGGAGACGAATTCTATAACTAATGACAATTGGGTATGATATTGACACTTACATTCGGAGATTCCAAGAATTGGCCGTGTTATGCCCATCTATGGTTTCGAATAATGAGAAGCTACTGGAGGCTTTCATTGAAGGACTTCCCGAGATTATTCAAGGCGATGTGACTTCTTCTGACCCGCCAACGATTGAGGAAGCTATTCGACTGTCTCAGAAGCTCATGGCACAAGTAGTAAAGAGAGGCAACACCACAAACATCAACCGTAACAACAATACCAACAACCGCACCAACTACAACAATAACCAAAACAACAACAACAACGATAACCAAATTAACAACAACAAAAGAAATGGAAATGACCAAGGAGGTTACAATAACAACAACCAAAACCGTAACACTAACCATCATCAACAACAGAATAGAGGGCAAGAGACTGCAATGGTTTATGTTGCTGCACCAATAGAAGGCAGAGGTTATGCTGGAACCTACCCACTATGTAATCGATGTAAGTATCATCACACGGGACTTTGTCCTGTTAAGTGCTACAAGTGTCAAAAACTAGGACACAATGCCAGGAATTGTAGAGGCAAGACCATAGTTACGTGCTTCGAATGTGGGGAGCAAGGACACTATCGAAGTCAATGTCCTCAAAACCAAGGTCAACAAGTCGAAGGTGATCATGGGAATGTATATATGTTAGAAGGAGGAGGAGGAGCTCGTCAAGGTATCAACGACGCGGAAGACTGAAGAAGTTCGGAAACTAACAGTCTTATTTCTCCTCATGTACTATGTCGTACCAAGTTTATGTCTAATCATCGTATCCGAAACTTTATAACTTAAAGATGTACTACTTTTTGATAAACCACTCGTTGTAACATATTCTCATCTATCGTACTTTATTTTCTTCCGATTTGTTATCATTTACGAGGATTTTAATTCTTTTTACTTTATCGATCATTTTAACGACACTTCTCCATGTCTTCTCTCTCGATTCCATCACAATTTTAACATCAGTTGACTCAACACCAAACAATATATAAGTCGATTAGTCCAAGCATTGCATAGTTACTCCTAAATTATACATAGCCTGATCACCTATGTCTAATTCAGGAAGAATCATGCAATGAAGGGAGTAGTAGGCTTATATGTGTAAGCAATACCGTAATCGAGCCAAATTTTCAAAAGATTTTTTTTAACCACTTGTTTCAGGTTGATCCGCGTGAGTTCTTGTTTGATGAGTTGCAAAGATCGAGCTAGAAACAAGTTGTTACCTAAACCGATTTAGCCTAATCGTATGACAGTTCTTGTTTGATGAGTTGTGGGATTAAGTAAAAATCAGTTACCAAAAAGTCTTTTGAGGGGTTTGCTCGGGAATGGGAAAGTTTGCCACATCAAACCCTAAACCCGATACTAACATAGCACGAACTGAATTCAGGGACTGAATTCCTTTTTGGATGGGCGAATGTGACAACCCGTACCTTCAGGTCATTTCTCGACACAATTTATGCCTCACTATTTCAACATTTATCGTAAACTTGGTTTACGTGTTCCAAATTCGCGTAATCTTTATGGTTTAGCGCGAATTCATGATCATAACATCACGTACATTTCATATGGACTAAGATTAGTCTACATTTCATTGACATCATTTGCATCATGATAATTCATTCATGACATTTCATCTCACTTTTAACGCGTAATTTTATATTAAATAAACGTTATCGCGTGAGTTATTATTTTGAATATTTAATCCGTTACTTTCAAAATGATCCCGATGTATTTTTAAACTTACATTTAGTTTATAAAACTATATTTTTAGTTTTCTTAGTGTTTCAAATTTATTTCGTATATAAATCGTTAAAGTTATATTATTACGGCACTTTTCTTAAAAACTACTCGATAATTTTTATATCACTCAAATTTCACAAGGAATGTATTTTTTTACAACTTTTATTATCTCATTACATCCTACTTTGATCTATTAAACATCTCTTTTACTTAAAATTTCCAATTACCTATACTTGTACATTTTCTTACACATTTACTACACTTTCTCACAAATTATATACAAGTAAATGTTACATTATACATTTGAAAAAAAAAAATTTATTTTGGAAAACATATCCCCCCTACCGCCATAGGGGGAAAGGTGAATGCATTTAATGTTTGGTCATTTTTCTTACTTGGTTAGATATATACTCCAACTCATTCACTTCACCTCATTCATTTCAATAATTCACCACTTATTAAAATTTTCTCTCCTTGTTCCTCATCACCTAGAACCGGTCATACTAAGGATTACAAAGGGATCATTAATTTTTCAAGATCAAGCTTATATACAATCTAGTTTATACTCTTTATTAGGTTTTGAAATAAAAACCAAGAGTATTTAGGCTTAACCTTGTTACTTTCACCTCATCATAATACTAGTAAGCTTGTTTCTTTCATTTTCATGTTTCCTTATCATTTCATATTCATCTTTTCATTTTTTGGAGCAAGTATGCATGATATGTGATTTATACCATTTTATTTCATGATTTTAGAGTTTATATATATATTTGGTCATCCTATAAATATCCCCTTGGTATTCTTTGGTCTTGATGATGATTAGGAACCCATGACACCCTAAGAAGGTGTATGGTAGGATTAGATTAGTTTTGGAGTTGATTTGAAGGGATTAGAATAGGTTTTGTCCGAGAAAAACTATTTTTGATAACTATAAAATAGGTTCTGTCTTTGTTTCGATTTTCTGGAAAAACCTACAGTTGGTACGAAACTTTGGCCTTGATTTTTAGAAAATATACTTTAAAACGAATCCGTGGCCGCTTGAACGGATGAAAACGGACTTATAACGAAGAAGTTATGGATTTTACAAGTTTGACGACGAAATATATTATTTTCAGAATTTTCAGCAAACTGTTTTTACATTGTTTGGGTCAAAAATGAGCCTTAAGCTTCACAAATTATTTCGACTTCTCAAAAATATATTAGTTTACTTCGATACGAAGCTAAGGACGTATTATACGTAGAAAACGGATTTGAAACGACAAAGATATGCACGTTTTCAAAAACTTGCCGTAACTATTATTTTCTGAAATCTATATTATTTTTACGATACAAGTGTTACGGTAGCTGTAACGTCCCTGTTGAGGGCTGTTTTTAACAAGGTTGTGAAACTTTTTAGAACGAATTGTCTTCTAGTAAAATCAAGTTCACCGGCCATATTTTTTCAAAACAACAAACTGTTTGTAAAGCGAGTTATAGTAAATTATTTATGGATGTTCAAACTTGGCCGAAACTCATTTTCTGCACAACAATTCAACAAAATCACTATCTTTAACCCTTAATATCTTTATATTAGAGACCTTTTGGACGAAAACTCCTGAACTGAAACTTTTAGATAACGATACAAACTTTCCAAAACCGTCGAGTTCGTTCTCTAACGATCGACGTGCACCGTTTTACGACTAGTTTTCCGAAGCCATTTTTGTTAATTTCATGAAAATTCCGACGACATTGTTTTGCGACGAAAAGTGAAAATTTCACCATAAATCATTATAAAACCATTGTAGGATGACATTTTGACGTAAAAACTTGTAAAGTCATTTTTGAAGGGTCAAGACGTCAAACGAGTATTTTTCGACGATAAGTAATATTTTCAAAACTCGCAAATGGTATAAATAACATACGAAATGCATGCATAACATTACATTGCAACTCATTACATATCATATCATTCGCAATAGGTCAAGATTAACGTATCACACTACATCTCGGTGTACTCACTGTTGTCTTCGCATCATTCCACCAAGTGAGTTCGTAGCCCCTACTTTTACTTGCTTTCATAACTATTTTGGGGGAGATACATGCTCGACTATTTTTATTATATTCATGACTATTTGCAAACTATATGTTTATCCGAACTGAATGCTTAGTCATGCGTAGTAACAGTTTTGCCATACTTAGAAATTCCATATTATATTCATTGGTCTAATGGTCTTGGTATATTCATTGGTCTAATGGTCTTGGTATATTCATTGGTCTAATGGTCTTGGTATATTCATTGGTCTAATGGTCTTGGTATATTCATTGAGCTAATTGTCTTGGTATATTCATAGCTAACGGGCTTGGTATATTCATTGGCTAATGGTCTTGGTAATATCATGAACTAATGGTCTTGGAACGATTTGAACATACACTATATACATTTTGGCAATGGGTTGTGAATACACAGGTTGCAAGTTTTGTATGGGCGGGACTTGGAACTGAGTGGATTCACAGTGCCTTTGCTGCATAAACGATTTCGATACATTGAGCCATGCACTATTATGTGAATTCATTTGACATCATGCACTTGAACATTAACTCTACATATTCTGGCAGTGGTTGTGAACACACAGGTTGCAAGTTTTGTATGGCGGACTTGGAACGAGTGGATTACAATGCCTTTGCTACATAAACGATTTTGAAAGTCTTTACATTTCAACGATTTATAATGCCTTTGCTGCATAAACGATTTTGAAAGGCTTTACATTTCAACTCAAACTCTATGAACTCACTCAACCTTTGTGTTGACACTTTTAGCATGTTTTATCTCAGGTATCTAAGGCATTCACTTCATGGCATGCATTTGGACACATCATGGAGTCGTGGTGACCACGCGTCTCACTTGGGTTTTACGTACTTTAAAACATCGTTTGAATTGTAACAAACTTATTTCTCCGCACAAGTTGATTTTCATTTGGGACCTACTTTGTAAACTCTGATTGTTTTATTAAATCAAACGATGTTCTTTTCAAACGACACTTTAGGTCGTTCAATATAACTGTGATTGTGATGCTATGACAGTCAATCCCCAGGAATTCCATTCCGCTGCAAAACAGGTAATTTGGGGGTGTGACAGACGTGGCTTGATTTAATTTTGAAAAATGATTGATACGGATCAATTTTAAACATTAAAGATTGTTAGTGTCAGATATGATAGTTTTTAAGAGATCTTTAATTAAAATAAAACAATTTCACAATCAAATAAGAACATAAAAAATTTCATTTTGTAAGATCTTTGAGTTTTAAAGAAAATCATACCATGACATAACATTAAATCTTTAGATCACCACTTATTTTTATACAAACCGAACTTTGTGAAGAAATATCATTTGAAAATATTTTATTTAAATCACTCTCCCTCATCGATGACCAAAGTCGATAATTGAGTGACATAGGTTTTGATAAGAAGAAGTCCGGTGATTTTCAAAATTTAGTCCAATTTATTTTCAAAACAATATTTTTCATTTTCAAAACAATTTTAATCAAAGTTTTAGAAAAATGGTCTCCTGCACAAATATACGTTAGGTGGTTGAGAAGCTTCCGTTGTTGATGCTGTAGAGTTTGGAAGAAAAACCATTTGCTGATGCAGTGAGACTTCTTTCGTTGCATTTTAATGCCAACTGAGGTCAAATTAAGCTCCGTTTCTTCATTTGCTGATGAAGAAAACCATCTGCTGATGCAGTGAGACCTCTTACGTTGCATTTATGCCAACTCTCCATTGAAGTCAAGTTAAGCTCCGTTTCTTCATTTGTCGACCCAAGAAATCGTTACCCTTTCCTTTCAGCATCCAATCATCTTAAACTGTGGGATCCGGGTCGGGAACATTCTTATATACCAATATACCTGCATACGTTAGTGAACACACATACAAATATATGGTGGTCGACAACACCCAAACAGCAATCGACTAATAAAAGTCAATCCAACATATCAATCAGATCATGTAAGGTATGGGAAAAATTTGTTCCTCAAACTCTAATCATCTAATCCTAACAATCTTATCCTAGGCACCTAGTCCTTCAACGTAGGTTAACAACATTTTTAATTAAGCATATTAGGATAATTTAAGAAAGCCCGTTAGATGATATAGATTTGAAAACATTCTCCCCTCAATCAATGACTCATTTTTCTAAAAGGTTTAACAGCGCTGAAGTCATTGATTGAGTTTTCAATTTTAATTAAAAACTCTGAATCTGAAGATTTTAAGCAACTCATTTACCACCATTTTAAAACACAAAAAATATTTTTCTGAAGAATTTAGACGGAAAAACATTGTTGTAGGAACAGCATCCTTCGACATACTTTCCTCAAATAGTTTTAGGATAAGTGCACGAAATTTGAAAATGGTTTTAAGCGTAGCACTTTCCTTTCTTGAAGAACGGGTTGCTATCTGAAATAACAGCAAACCATAGATTTAATCACGGGTTACAGTCTGAAATAACTGCAAGCCATTATTTGAAGCCCGGGTTACAGTCTGAAATAACTGTAAGCCATCATTTGAGGCATGTTTAAAAAGAAATATTTACACCTCCTGCTCGAACTTCATCTATGGTCCCGTGCCATTGTTGAATGACATTTCTAAGACCGTAGATGTTATCGATACCATAAGACATGTCTTTGAAGAACAATATTTTTGGTATTTTTCAAATTTTCTTATTTTTATCGGTTTTGATGGTTTTATATTTTTCTATTTTCTTTTTGTTGGTTTTATATTTTTGTATTTTGATTTTAATAAATATATACAAAGATAGATTAGATGATATATTTTAAGAAAGATGATGATACGAGTACCGAGATAAAGATATCGAGCAGCCCCGTTGTAGAAGATAGAAATCGCCATCTCTTAAACATCCACCACCAAAGCTTCTGAGGCTCTTGAAAAGAAGAAATTGAGCCTTTAAGAATGTGAGACTTTGGTAGCTTTCCCTCAAACCGAAAATCCTTTAGCTGAGCAGATTCAAAGCTTTCTTTCAAGCTTCCATTAGCCAGGTGCACAAAGAAGCACACCATTATCAGCGATCCTGCTGCTCCTTTTAAGAATAATCATCGTGATTCATCGTTCGAGGTTATATCATCCAATAACAACAGAAACGATCATCCCACATTTAAATAATCTTCTCAAATTCCTTTCAACTGACTCTGAAGCGATCCATTCCAAAGGTGTCAAGAGAACAATTCCCCAAGTAGTTGAATTTTATGCAACAGTCTCTTTGTATAATGCTCAAGAACTCACCCAATACACATCATGAGGGTAATGAAGAACACCTCCCCAATGTTCACATCTTTCTTCCCTGATGATAGTGTATGAAGCTCAGAACCCAAGTACACCATATCCAAGAGCTCCCCCGAATACACATCATGAGGAATGAAACACCTTCCCATGTTCACATTTTTCTTCCCTTATGATCGTGTATGAAGCTCAAGTATCCGAAGTATACCAATACACAAGGAATGAATAACTGATAACATTGAAGAAGCAGGCCAAGTCATTGATTATCTCTGCGTGTGACAATCTCTGTGGATGTCAACTTCGGAATAAGTGATTATATCTCTGAATCACAGATTAAGCACTCAAGTGAAATAGCTGAGCATCCCCAATGTACACAATCTCTCTCCCCTGATCATTGTGATACCATTGAAATCACCACACACTTGTGTACCTCTTTTATCTTCATAAACTTTCTCTAACCTCTCTTCCCCTACATAGTTGGAATAAACACTAAACCCATGAGTCAAACCTTGAGTTTCTCTGCGTTAATGACATTTATCTTCCCGATATCTTCAATCACTTAGAAGTATTAAGTTCATCAAGTTTACTCGCCATGAGTCAAACCTTGAGTTTCTCTGCTATAATAACATTTGTCTTCCCGGGATATCTTCAATCACTTAGAAGAATTAAGTTCATCAAGTTTACTCGCGTTTAGATGCTAGTCTCCTTTCCCATTTCTGGTTTTGATACTTCAGAGTCAGCAACAAATAATAAGCCCGTATACTAAAAATTTGTTAAGAAGAACACTTGAACTCTTGTGAGAATCAACTTGCTGAAGACACTCACTGACTATTTTTATCAACCCTTATGTAGACAATTTGAAGTGACCCCTGATGAAGAAAACCCAATATACCATACTTGAAATTGAAATCAAATTCCCCACATTTGTATCTTAAGCTTGCACCTAATGATGGAAGAATGGTGTCGAGAATTTATGCTTCAAGCAAATCTCTAAGTACTCACTACTCAAGCAAAGTATAAGACATTAACACCTCTTGCGATTACCCACGCCGTCATATGCGTGTGACACTGAGTAAAAAAAAGTAACTCCTAATAGTGATAGTTAACCAGGTCTTCAACCATCCACCTTGACTGCTGGTAACTAGATAAACCAAGTCTTCAACTCAAATATTTAGGCCTGAGCAAGTTATCAAATAAGAACACGCCTTTGTGAAAGTCACTTCAATCTCAAATAAGTGATAATGATTAATTCCGAAGTAATCAACTTGTGTCAAAGTCCCACTCGTGAATATGTACAACCGATGTACATTGACCCACTTAATGAACCGGAACAAATGATTCCTCAACATCAATTCCATTTTCCTAAAGATATACATATAGAGACTGATCTGGAAGATTCACCAATAATGTCTTCAAGTGGATGAGGTAGTCATTTTCCTTAATGTTCATGTGGTTGATTTGCAGAGTGCACAATAATCCGTGAAGATTTAGTAAGGAATACCAAAGATCGGATTATTATTCAATAGTGTAACTACAATATTACAATAATCAATATAAACAAATCTAATTGGGGATTCAATCTGACTTTTCAATCTCCCCCAATTAGTGCTCTCCCCTGAAATGACAATCTGTTTGATTAATGCCTTGAGTAAGAAGAAGTCTTTAGATCGTTAAATGCAACTCGTCTTTAGTCTTCTAACATGTAGCAGAGAATGTAAAACCGACTGTAGACTCGACCTTCTTCAAGATTGTCCGAATGGGGAATAGAGTGTTAACATCTTCAACTCACACCAAAAAGCATCCCACCAAAAAGCATCTTAATTAACTTACATCTTGCAAATCCCCTTAACTAAAATCCCTCCAAGTCAAACAAGAACAGAAAGATGTTCATCAAGGAAATCAGCAATCAGGCTGCAACGAACACACAAGATGGTAACACCAAACTACCAATCACATCAAACAAGAACAGAGAGATTGTTCGGAATAATCATGTTGATGTATACGCTGAAGCATTAACCGTAAGCACTTTGTCATTAATCATATCAATCGAGTGAAGATGTCAACCATACGGCTCTTAAAGAAAACTCCATGTAAAGATGATCCGATAAGAAGAAGCTCGGTTCTTACATGAGTTAGGAGCCGTATGACCATATATTCTCAAATATCAATCAACTATGCAAAAAAAATCAGGCTTCTTCTCCCCCTCAAGAATTGAATACGGAGATGCCATTCTTGATTAAACAAGTGAATATCTTCAGTAATGTAGTCTATTCACACTTCTCCCCTGCAAAATTAGCACATGATGTCGCCATCGTCATTATAGTTGAGCAAGTGAAATAAGAAAACAATCAACAGTAGCCCGGTTCACTTGATGACTGAAAGCGCATGGAAAAAGTATGAAGCATGTTGATGAGAATGGTCATTAATGAGAAGATTTCTCTTCTTCCGAAGATAAAGTGCACTGACACGTACACTTTTCTTTTCTTTAGAGTACGAGGCATGAACTGTTGTGTTCGTACGTCATAAGAATATTTCTCTTCTTCGGAAGATAAAACGCACTGAAACGTACACTTTTCTTTTCTTTAGAGTACGAGGCATGAACTGTTGTGTTCATACGTCATAAGAAGATTTCTCTTCTTTTTAAGATAAAGTGCACTGAGACGTACACTTTTCTTTGCTTTAGAGTACGAGGCATGAACTGTTGTGTTCATACGTCATTGCCGATTGAATATCAATGTTGAGTAACTTGAACCCATGAGTTATGAGATATCAATCCTTTTGTTATCCATACTTTAAGCCCTCCGTGTATTGAAGATCTAGTATCTGCAACTGAGTAAGGACTACCTGCAATAATATTACAAACTTGATTGCATATATTTTGGTTAGTGACATCAGTATCCAAACCCTTTTGGGGTTTCACGGCCATATTGAGATTGCCATTGGTAAACATCTTTCCTGTAGGTATCCACCTAAGTCCAAAGATCCTTAAAATTATACCAGATGGTATCCACTTATGGCAAGGTCTAGGATTGTTAAACTTCTTATGCATAGTGGAAGACTTATCCTTATTCCTAGTTTCCATAGATTTAGCAGTTGGTATCCATCTAGGCTTAAGATTTTGGTTTTTTTGCTTCGTATGCACAGTAGATGACTTAGTTCAAATCCTAGACTTAACAGGTTGAACCTTTGTATGAGCATTTACTTTCTTTTTAGGATTTTCTAAAATAATTATCATTATTTGCCTTAAAGATGCATTTCAGACAATTTGAGCAAACAGCTTGTTTGGATTCAGAAAATGATCTAGAGTTCTTAGAGCGATCTACTAGGAATAGCTTTTTCAAAACGCAACTATTCTTAGTACAAACCAATCCCTGGCTCCTTTAGTTGTGTGTTCCTAGGTGAT